>BSUD01000007.1:111352029-111435014 GCA_033239045.1 Fagopyrum esculentum | reverse complement strand
TACACTAGCTTGAGCTAAGATATTGAGTATTTGAGGATCTTGGAGCTTACCCTAGCTATATTAAAGTGAATGAAGCTCATTACAAGTGTTTGGACCAAGAAAAATAAGCTAGCTCTAAGCTAGCTCCGGGGAGCGGTTTTGGGCTCCCTATGTGGGCCTCGGGCCTCGGGCTTTCTAGGGCTTCAAGGCCCATCTTCCAAGTAACTTCCAAGTAACTTCCATAACCGTTTTTAACCGCTTTTAACCGCTTTTAACTCCCCAAAACTGTGGCCCCCTATGCCTATAAAAGAGAGAGCAATTTGCACTTGATTCGACATTCGTTTTTGCAACAATAAAGCTTCCAGTTCCATTGTATTGACATTGGATAGGCCTTCTTATAAGCTTGTTTGCAAAACTCGAAAGACCAGTATAGTTCCTTTGTATTGACAAAGGATAGGCATCCATCTTAGTTTGGTTTTGTATTGACAAAACCTAGGAATACCCTTTCTACAAAGTAAGACAAGTAAGTCTCTTACTTAGTCTTTGTAACGTGTAACGTTTTATCCCACTAAGGTATTTGGATATTCCCGGTGTAGGGGAGAATACACTTAGAAGGAAAATTCATTTATGAATGACTCATTACATTATCCAAGTCAATGGTTTTAACATATAACAATCGGTTTATAAGACGTGTAATTGAACTTAACTTCTATTAGAGTTTTGTCTACTCCTTTTTGGAGATTACAAACTCTTGCTTGAGTTTTGTCTACTCCTTTGGAGACTACAAACTCTTGATTGAGTTTTGTCTACTCTTTTGTGGAGATTACAAACTCTTGGTTGAGTTTTGTCTACTCCTTTGGAGACTACAAACTCTTGATTGGGTTTTGTCTACTCCTTTGCGGAGATTACAAACTCTTGGTTGGGTTTTGTCTACTCCTTTGTGGAGATTACAAACCCTTGGTTAATAACTAGTTTTAGTTCAAGATAATTATATTAATTTGTTTGGCAATTGGGAGAACCGTCTACTCACATAAGTGAGACTACGGCCCTTTGGTCTAAAACTGGACACCGAAACTCCAACAATCTTCTAAGTGTATTTATTGTTAATTGTTTTGTAGGATTGGATTGATCAATAATGAGTAAGACGTTAATGACAGAAATGACTTCTCGTTTTGGGAAGTTGGATAAGTTTGAGGGTGTAGACTTTAGGAGGTGGCAAAAGAAAATGCACTTCCTCTTGACTACACTAAAAGTCGCTTATGTACTCACTACACCTAGACCGGCCGAGCCGGTTGATGATATGGTGGAGGAGATAGAGGTTGTCCGACGAAGGAGCAAATGGGATAATGATGACTACATATGTCATGGTCATATTCTCAATGGCATGAGTGATGCATTGTTTGATGTCTACCAAAGTGTAGAGTCATCAACATCAATGTGGGATCAACTGGAGTCTAAGTACATGGCGGAGGATGCTTCATCTCGCAAATTCTTAGTCTCGGATTTTAACTCATATAAAATGGTGGACTCAAGGCCGGTAATGGAACAATACAATGAATTGCTCCGGATTCTTGGGAGGTTCACTCAACATGCCATGCATATGGATGAGGCCATTGCGGTTTTGTCTATAATGGATAAGCTCCCCCCTTTGTGGAAGGACTTCCGCCATGTGCTAAAGCACAAGAAGGAAGAACTCACGTTGGTGGAACTTGGCTCTCACCTTCAAATTGAACAAGGCCTTAGGGCACAAGAAGGGGGACTCAAGAAGGAAGATAAAACTTCTACTTCCCACGAGGCCAACATGATGGATGGCAAGGGCAAAAGGAAGAGGTTCAAAGGAAAGGACAAAGGCAAGGACAAGGATAAGAGAAATAAGTCCAAGAAGTCCAAAAGGGATAATGTTGACAAGAAACCAAAAGGTTCTTGTTGGAAGTGTGGCAAGACTGGCCACTTCAAGCGGGATTGCAAGGTTAAGGACGATGGATCTAAGGGTGGAGGCCAAAGTGGCCAAAACCCATTAAACCAAGGTGACTCACTTATGAGTCTTGATTCTAACTTTGATATAAATTCTGATTTGAATTATGTGTCATTGACTTTTGAATGTTTGTCCATGCAGGATGATGACCTTGGATGGTGGGTGGACTCGGGTGCAATAACTCATGTTTGCAAAGATCGGCGTTGGTTCAAGACATACGCTGTTGCAAACGATGGAGCACTCATACATATGGGAAACGAGTCTACCACCCCCGTTCTAGGAAGAGGACGGGCTGATCTGTACTTCACAAGTGGCAAGACTCTAGTCTTGTCAAATGTACTACATGCACCGGCCATTAGAAAGAATGTGGTTTCTGGTGGTATACTCAATAGGCTTGGCTTCAAACAAGTCATAGAAGCCGACCGCTATGTATTATCTAGGAGAGGAACATTTGTAGGCTTTGGCCATTGGAACAATAATATGTTTCTTCTCTCTTTATGTAATAAACTTTCTAATAGTAATATAAACAAGAACAGTTTGTTTACATTGTCTTCTTCTTCTTCTTCTTCTTCTTCTTCTTCCTATTGTGATTTTGTTAAATGGCATGCACGACTTGGACACGTTCATTTTAAGCGTATGAATGACTTGAATAAGGATGGTATTTTACCTAAACTTGACTTGCCAAAAGACAAGTGTAAAACGTGCATGTTGACCAAGATAACAAGACTTCCATTTCCTAGAGTTGAAAGAGAACAATCAATGCTCGGCTTAGTCCAATCGGATCTAGGCAACTTGCACTCTACTCCTTCATTAGGAAAGAAGAAGTATTACGTAACATTCATAGATGATTACTCTAGGTATTGTTACGTATATCTACTCTTTGCAAAGAGTGATGCCTTAGACAAATTCTATGTATTCAAGAATGAATCTGAGTTACAACAAGGTACCTTAATAAAAAGACTACGCACGGATCGTGGTGGTGAATTTATGGATAAGGAATATTTCGAGAGTGTCGGGATCATACATGAGACCACGGCACCTTACACACCACAATCAATTGGTGTGGCCGAATGAAAAAACCGAGTGCTTAAAGAGATGGTCAATGCCATGTTATCTTACTCGGGTCTTAAGCATTCGCTTTGGGGTGAAGCTATGCTCACAGTAAACTACTTGCTTAATCGTGTTACAAACAAAAGAAGCAAGAAGACTCCTAATGAACTATGGTTCAAAAGGAAGCCAAACCTACATTACTTACGAGTTTGGGGATGTCGAGCCATAGTAAGGCTCAATGGCAACAAACGTAAAACTTTAGGTGAAAAAGGTGTTGAGTGTGTGTTCATTGGCTATGCAGAACACTCCAAAGCTTATAGGTTCTATGTGATAGAACCAAATGACTTCATCTCGGTTAATACCGTAATAGAGTCTAGGGATGCCATCTTTGATGAAGATCGCTTCACCTCGGCTCCTAGGCCTAGGGAAGTGATCAACATGACTTTAGATGAGGAACACCCAAACAAGCATCGTAGGATTCAAGATGAATCCTGGGAAGCGTCCCACGGGTTTCACTTGCCAGAGATTGCTCCTATGAGCAATAATTTGTCCCAAAAATCAATTTTCCAAGTATTCTTGGTTGAAGGGTCAAGGGATAATGAAATGGATCGTCACTCTTACTTTCATATGGATGAGGATCCAAAGACATTTGATGAGGCCATGAAGTCTCAAGATGTTGTCTTTTGGAAGGAAGCAATCCAAGAGGAGATGGACTCCATTATGGGCAATCATACATGGGAGTTAGCCAACCTTCCTTCCGGTTGCAAACCTTTGGGATGCAAATGGATCTTCAAGAGGAAGATGAAAGTTGACGGTTTCATTGACAAGTTTAAAGCACGCTTGGTCATCCAAGGCTTTAGACAAAGGGAAGGTGTCGATTACTTTGACACATATGCTCCGGTGGCTAAGATTACAACCATTAGGTTATTAATAGCTATGGCGGCTATACATAATCTAGTGATTCATCAAATGGATGTCAAGACAGCATTCCTTAATGGTGATCTAGATGAGGAAGTGTATATGAGACAACCTGAAGGGTTTGTTTTAAAAGGACAAGAGCACAAAGTATGTCGCTTGGTCAAATCCTTGTATGGACTAAAGCAAGCTCCAAAGCAATGGCATCAAAAGTTTGATGATGTCGTATTATCAAATGGATTTAAGATAAATCAAGCTGACAAGTGTGTCTATAGTAAGTTTGATCATACCGGTCAAGGTGTGATCATATGCTTATATGTTGATGACCTGTTGATCTTTGGAACAAACCAAAGACAAGTAGATTTCACTAAGGATTTCTTGTCCACTAAGTTTTATATGAAAGACTTAGGTGAGGCGGATGTGATTCTGGGCATAAGAATCAAACGTGATTCCAAAGGCTTAAGCCTCACTCAATCACACTACATTGAGAAGATTGTCAAACGCTTTCAATGTGATAAAAGTACAATTGTTAGTACTCCTATGGACTCAAATGAGAAGTTAATGCCCAACCAAGGATCAACTGTCTCTCAACTTGAGTATGCACAAGTAATAGGATGTTGCATGTATGCAATGACTAGCACTAGGCCAGATATTGCTTTTGCTATTGGTAAATTGAGTAGATACACAAGTTGTCCTAGCTCACAACGTTGGAAGGCAATAAGGCGTGTGCTTAGGTACCTCAAGGGGACCATGGGTTTTGGCATCTTGTACAGTAAGTATCCTTCAGTGATAGAAGGCTACTCGGATGCGTCATGGATCACTAATCTAGATGATCACTCATCCACCACAGGATGGGTTTTCTTGTTAGGTGGTGGTGCCATTTCATGGGCTTCAAAGAAGCAAACGTGCATTACAACCTCAACCATGGAGTCCGAGTTTGTGGCACTTGCCGCTGCCGGCAAGGAAGCTGAATGGCTAAGAAATTTGGTTCTAGAAATTCCTCTATGGCCAAAACCGGTTTTCCCTATCTCGATTCATTGTGATAGTGCAGCTACGTTGGCTAAAGCTTATAGCCAAACGTACAATGGGAAATCAAGACATCTTAGTGTGAGACATAGCTCGGTTAGAGAGCTCATAACTCACGGTATAACATCGGTCGATTTTGTGAGAACACACAATAATCTAGCCGATCACTTAACCAAGAGCTTGGCTAGGGACTTAGTTCAAAAGTCAGCCAAGGGGATGGGGTTAACGACCTAAATTGATAACGACTTGTCGTGGGACACCCAATTCGCCTATGGCTTGATGCCTTAGCCGAATTCAATGAGGAAAGCCCATTCCAAGAAGTTGTGAGCATAATATGTCCATCCAAGGTAATGCTCTATGCCTATATAATATGTATAGTTTGAAATATGTGATTTCTTAACAACTCTTTTGAAAAATTGCAATTATAGGTGCAAGATCAAAAGAGAGTTGGCTACGTGAACGTGAAGTGTCAAGGCTTCTTCAAGGCAGTAGATGGTCGACTCGCCTATATGTTCATTAAAGGATTAGGACACAATAGCCTTTAAATGTGTCATTTATTTGTAAAGGAAATGTAAATTTCGTTATGTTGCCTTCATGTACTTAAACAAGTTAAGTGGTTCAATCCATTAGGACACCACAATTCTTTAGTGCAGAATGTGCAATTATACTAATTCAATAAATTCAATCGAAAGATATTTATGATTATGCGAATATTTTGTTTGGATGTATGTCTATTAAAAGTTTCTTGACTTTGCTCAAATGGGGGAGGAATGTTGGAGATTTGGGCTAAGTCTTCATTGTAACCGTTGAGCTTGTCTTGAGACAAGGTGCAATGAGTTGTTCACATGTGTGTCACTATGGTCCGGTTTGCGGGAGGCAAGCCAAGTAACCGGCACTAAGAACAACTAGTATTATAAGGGAAGTCGAATCAAAGCAAGGTGATTCACGACAAGGTCAACTTGTGCTAGCTTTTAGAAGGCCGACTTTTGGGGCTTTTAGCCACATTTTATCGGCACACCTTTGGTTCTTAGGCCTTATATTGGCTAAAGAATATGTGGTTAAAAACTGGGAGCAATCCAAGCTCAAATGCTTAGTGAATGTCAATGAAGCAGCTAGTGAGCTTCTTAAGGAGCTACACTAGCTTGAGCTAAGATATTGAGTATTTGAGGATCTTGGAGCTTACCCTAGCTATATTAAAGTGAATGAAGCTCATTACAAGTGTTTGGACCAAGAAAAATAAGCTAGCTCTAAGCTAGCTCCGGGGAGCGGTTTTGGGCTCCCTATGTGGGCCTCGGGCCTCGGGCTTTCTAGGGCTTCAAGGCCCATCTTCCAAGTAACTTCCAAGTAACTTCCATGACCGTTTTTAACCGCTTTTAACTCTCCAAAACTGTGGCCCCCTATGCCTATAAAAGGGAAAGCCATTTGCACTTGATTCGACATTCGTTTTTGCAACAATAAAGCTTCCAGTTCCATTGTATTGACATTGGATAGGCCTTCTTATAAGCTTGTTTGCAAAACTCGAAAGACCAGTATAGTTCCTTTGTATTGAAAAAGGATAGGCATCCATCTTAGTTTGGTTTTGTATTGACAAAACCTAGGAATACCCTTTCTACAAAGTAAGACAAGTAAGTCTCTTACTTAGTCTTTGTAACGTGTAACGTTTTATCCCACTAAGGTATTTGGATATTCCCGGTGTAGGGGAGAATACACTTAGAAGGAAAATTCATTTATGAATGACTCATTACATTATCCAAGTCAATGGTTTTAACATATAACAATCGGTTTATAAGACGTGTAATTGAACTTAACTTCTATTAGAGTTTTGTCTACTCCTTTTTGGAGATTACAAACTCTTGCTTGAGTTTTGTCTACTCCTTTGGAGACTACAAACTCTTGATTGAGTTTTGTCTACTCTTTTGTGGAGATTACAAACTCTTGGTTGAGTTTTGTCTACTCCTTTGGAGACTACAAACTCTTGATTGGGTTTTGTCTACTCCTTTGCGGAGATTACAAACTCTTGGTTGGGTTTTGTCTACTCCTTTGTGGAGATTACAAACCCTTGGTTAATAACTAGTTTCAGTTCAAGATAATTATATTAATTTGTTTGGCAATTGGGAGAACCGTCTACTCACATAAGTGAGACTACGGCCCTTTAGTCTAAAACCGGACAACGAAACTCCAACACCCTTGACCCCTATGTCCCAACATGAGGAAGACGAGGCACTCCGGGTTCGCTCCGATGGACCGCTCACCCGTTCACGTGCTAAGGCAATCGCCCAAGCTACTGGCTCCATCATTAGCCGGACCGTTGCTTGTCACGGACCCACTGGTTGCAAACCGTGCCTCTATGCCACTATGACATGAAGCTTGTCAAGCCGGCACCGTTCCGGCGCATTTTCCGTAATTTAGCGTTTTGTAATAATAAGTCTTTTTATTTTCGGAATATTAATTTCCGGGACTTTATTTCCGGGTATTAATTTTCCGAATTTAAGATTAGACTTTTGGTTTCGGAATTTAATTCAGAAACTTAATTCCGAACTTAAATTCTCAACCTTTCATATTTTTAGGTGTTTCATATTCGGAACTTAAATTCCGTCTTTATTTCCGTCATTTAATTTCCGACCCTTTGTATGGCCTTCCTCCACTATATAAGGGGATGCTTGGCTCATTTGTAAAGCATGTTCAAATTGATTAAGTATTGAGAAGTATTTTCCTCCTACTTACTTGAGCATCAATCCCTCTTCCAATCTTCTCAAAGTTCTTCTTTTGGATCTTCGATCCAAACTCAACCACATTCGAGGGTTCTTCAAGAACCAACTCAACCGACCCACTTCAAGGCTTGATCGATCAATCTAGATCGACTCATCCATTCAACTTCCGCATCCATCTCTAAGCTTCCGCAAACCATCTTCAATCGCATTCGCACTTCAACTAAGGAGTAGTTGAGCTTCAGCTTGATCTAGATCCAGAATATTTCATTGACGTGTCCAAGGACGCATCAAATTGGCATCAGAGCAAAGGGATCTAAGCTAAGTTATCTTTACTCTTGGTTTTGTGCGTTATCATATTCATCCTTTTTTCCTTTTGTTCATCATCATCTTCATATCGTTCTTCGCATCTTCATCCACGTTCTTGAAATTTTTTTTTCTCGATCCATTTTGCAAAGCAAATTTAGGAGATTTTTGGTTTGCCATCAAACCATTAATCAACAAAACATTTTTCCTTACCCAATCCGACATTTTTGTTAATCAATTTCACCATTTTCTTGGGATTTTTTTGTTGACAAAATCGGATATCATGTCTTTTGATATTCCAAAAACCAAAAATAAAGCAAAAACTCTTCAAAAAAACGGATTTGTTTCAAAGAAACGTGGATTCATCTCTTGCATTCCAAAGGTTGCATTCAAAAGTTTCAAAAAGAAACAATTCCACAAAAACAAAAGTAAAAGACGTCCGGCAAACCGGTCCATCCGAAAAATCGGATTTTTGAAAAGGTCAAAGACCAAAGCAAGTAAAACTTGCCGATAAACAATCCGTCCATTTCCTATCTCTCCATTTTCTTACAAGTTGCAAATTTTCTCTTGAATTTGTGTGCATTTTGGTTCAAATTTGTTGGATTTGCCTTCCTTGCCTAACCGCCACACGGCCTTCTCAAAGGTAGAACCTTAACGCACTTGAACTTGGGTAACGTTGACTTATCTTGTCACCTTGCTCATTTGATTGCTTGCAATTTGTGTCCAATCTTGGAGTTATGACTAACGTCACAATGGAAATTTCTCAGGAATCTAGTGAAAGGCAAGAGCTCACTACTTTGACCGAAGAAAATGCCTCCCTTAGGCAAGGACTTGAAACCTTGAAGGCCCAAATGCTTGCCCTTACGACCGCTCCACCGAATCCAAATGGAACCTTGGTCGATGCTTCCACGTCCGATGGACGTCGCAAAGGCAAAGGAATCTTGGGAGCCGAACCATCTAACGGTCGACGGCTTGCCTCCGTCATTGAAAACCACGGTCCCTCCCAAAATGACGGTCATGAGTCCCACAATGAAGGTGACGAGAACCCTGACCCTTCTCCAAACGATTTGCTATATGTTGACACGGAGAATCGGCACAAACGCTATGAGCACAACCGACGTAAGTATGGCACTTCCCCTCCTCCATCTAGTGCCCAACGCACCAACCGTCCCTCCCGGGTTGATGACCGGTATCATCATCAAACAAATGATCGCTCTCAACGTCTCGAGAATGATCGGTCCGGACAACGCCGCCAACGGCATAGCCGGCAACCGATGTATCATGATTATGAAGAGTATGATGAGAGAGATGACTTTGACGAGTTCTCCGATGATGAGTCGGACTTGGAGCGGGTGGCACATGTCCGTCCATGGCATCCACCCATTCGGGAGCCTTTTGAGAACCAAGATCGAGGAGAAGAATGGTTGCCTCCTCCTAACCCACAAAGGCGTGCACCACATAATCATGGGCGCCAAAGGCATAACGATGGCCACCGGCGAGGCCATCACGAAGACGCCTATATAGCACCACCCCGACCGGATCCCTACCGAAAGTTGCTGGTTAATTCATAGAAGATGTGAAAAAATGCCTACTCTCATGCATGCATGATTTCAGCTACAAAACAACCTACTATGTTGTGATCGTACGCAATGTATGTACTACATAACTTTCATATTACAAAGACATTAACCAGTAGTTAATTTAATCTGAAATAATCTTAACTTATTATACTCCAAATGCCACGTCTCCTATGTAGTCCGGAAATGCTTCATTCATAAGCTTGAATATATGCACTTTGACGAGTTTGATAATTGTATCCTTCGGTATTCTGTTGTTGTCGAACATTATAGCATTTCTTGCATGCCAAATGTAATAAATAACTGTAGCTAATGCAATCCTCATTATTGCTGTTCTCCGATGCTTCCTTTTTCCCCAACGTTTGAGCCAACTGATGGTGACATCTATCGTACTTAACCCTGAAGGCATTCTAATCATACTCCTTATCTCCCTCCAAACTGTACCCGAATAACTACATCTGAAAAACAAATGTTCGTGTGACTCCTCTCCCAGCCTACATAAGTGGCATATTGGATCTATTTGTAAAAATCCCATCCTGTCATGAGTAGGTAATCTTCTTAGTACAGCCATCCACGCAATACATGAGTGTCTCGGGGTAATCTTTGCATCCCATATAGTTTTATACCACGTCACTTTGCTTCCCTTCTTCCTAATCAGATTGTATGCATTTGTGACCTTAAACTTTCCATGCGATGCTAATATCTGTAATACCTCCTCTGTACTCATTCCTGTCCTCGAGTTGCTCATCATCAGGTCCCTAGCACAGATAATCGCCTTAATGAGCCCTGAATCACGTCTGTTTATATCCCAATCTTGTGGTTCATTAACCGAAAGGTACCTATGATGTATCCATTTTATCCATATACTCTCTTCTCCCTCATGAATTCGTGCATAATGTTTGCACATGAATGCCATATTCCATGCCCGTAAATCCAATAATCCTAAGCCACCTTCATCTTTAGGTTTACATACTTTCTCCCATGCAACACGGGGTCGTGACCACAGGAATTGACGTGCCATCCTTATCAGTCGATCTGCAACAACCCCTGGTAGGGGCAATATTGATAACCAAAAACTGTCCACTCCCTGCATTACTGTTGTTATCAATTCCATTCTCCCAGCAAATGATAAGTTCTTCTTATTCCAATTCGAAATGTGTTTGCCCAGTTTATCCAGTAATGGTGTGTATTCAGATGCTCTTAATGTGTGAGGAGCAATTGGGATACCCAGGTAACGAAAAGGAAATTTTCCTATCTCAAATCCAGTAATTCGCTTCAGCTCTTCTACTTCATGTTCAGGAACTGAGGCAACATATAAAGCCGATTTCTCCATACTGATTCTTAGTCCACTGATATCACCAAATCTTCTCAAGGCCCTCATTAATATACCTACTGACTTTGCATCTCCCTTAGAAAATAATACAATATCATCTGCATAAGCCAAATGTACTAACCGTAGTTCTTTGCAGTGTTGATGAAATGAGAACCCCTCTTTTGATGTTTCAGCTTTAAGTATACGAGATAACATCTCCATACAGCATACAAAAAGCAATGGTGACAATGGATCCCCTTGCCTTAATCCCCTCTTTCCTCTAAAAAACCCATGAATTTCACGGTTGATCTTGATAGAGTATGACGGTGTTGAGACGCAGACCATGATCCATTGAATGAGCCTATCTAGAAAGCCAAGCACTGTCAATGCATATTTAACAAAACTCCAAGCAACTGTATCATATGCCTTAGCCAAATCGATATTAAGAAAACATCTCCTTGTGTCTTTTTTCACATTATATCTCCTTAGTAACTCTTGTACCAAAAACACATTATCAGACATAAGCCTGCCCGGAACAAACGCAGCTTGCGACGGATCAACTAGATACTCAAGACATGGCCCAATTCGGTTAGTTAATATCTTCGAAATAATCTTATAAGTGACATTACAACACGATATTGGTCTGAAGTGCTCCACTCTAATTGCATTCTCCTTCTTCGGGACAAGCGAGACAATGGTGTGATTAATTTGCCCCAGTAGTTTACCATTCACAAAGAATTCCTTTATTGCTGCACACAACTCACCACCTACAATTTCCCATGCTGTTTTGAAAAATGCAGATGTGAACCCATCAGCACCTGGTGCCTTATCCTCAGCAATACTCCACAGAGCCTCTTTTATTTCTAAGTTCGAAATCGGCATGATCAGTCTATCTCTATCTGCTAACTTTATTTTTGGCCCAATGGCCATCTCATTATCATCTGGTACAGCACACTCTTCATATGTTCCAAATAACCCCTGATAGAATGATACAAAAGCTTGCACTACCTCAGTTGGTGATGTTGTTAGTTCACCATCATTTTTCACAAGAGCAACAACATGACATCTTGCAGCCCTGGCCCTCATCAAACCATGAAATATCTAGTTGTTCTATCACCCTGTAGCATAAATGTGGATTTTGCTTGTTGCAACAGAAAGCTGAACTCAGCATCATTTAGCCTCCGCATAATTTCTTTGGTACGTCTCACCTGCTCTTTAATACTGTTAGATGTTGGGTTCAATCTTAAAGCTTCCAGTGATCTGCCATATGCTTCTGTAGCAGTCCGTGCTTGTTCAATAATGTGGCCAAAATGTCTCCTATTCAACGTTCGAAGAGGCCCCTTCATACCACTTAATAACATACATAAACGATATTGATACGTACCTTTATCATGATACACCCATCTTTCTTTAACAATATGCATAAAATTTTCATGTTTTGACCACATATTAAAAAACTTAAAACTTCGTTGTATACCATATACCTGACGTTGTAGATGTGCAATACCTGGTCGATGATCCGAATACTGCCATTGATCCGCAAACGTGGCTCGGCAGTGAATGCCATGTAACATCCAAGTCTCATTAACCATTATCCGATCAATTTTACTCCAGATGCTACCATTCGACCATGTATATTTGGACTCACTATTATATGGAACATCAACAAGACCAAGATCATGACATACCTCATACAATGGCTTTGTTTCATATAACCTTACCGGTTTACTATGTATACGTTCATCCCCGTACATGACATTATTAAAATCTCCCAGAACTAACCATGGCAGTTTACTTCCGCCAATGATATTCCTCATTCCATCCCATAATTCCTGACGGGTAGCTACTCGGTGCTCACCAAGCACAAAGAATGAACCAAATGTCATACCTGTTTCTTTGCATGTTATCATACATGCCATATATTGAACATGTATACTTACTACATTAACCTCCATATATACTGGATCCCATACAATAAGCATTCGACATCGTCGATCCAACTCAAAATTATCTACATACCTCCAATCAGGAAATATCCGCCTCATTAGTACCTGCATATTAGTAACAGATTCATTAATACGAGTTTCAAGAATCCCGAATAGTCTTACCTTAAACTGCTCGTAGGGAAGGTAAGGTTCAAATTTCCGGTATTTTATGGTGAATATGATCCTTGTGCGTTTCTTGATTGGGCACAGGATATGAAAAGAGCTCTCAAGTATTGCCATTACGAGGAGTATGAGAAAATCGAAGCGGCGACACTTTACTTTGAAGGTGATGCAAAATCTTGGTGGAACCGGTACGAGACCAACCGTGAGAACTGAGGATGGGAACCGGTTGCGACATTTGATCAATTGATCTATGTCATGACTAAGAAGTACGTGCCCGACGACTTCAAAAACGACATGCGGTTGCAAATTGCCGAATTCCAACAAGGAAGCCTTACTCTGGTGGCTTACTTAGCCAAGCTGGAGGACATGCATATGAAGGCCGGCATCTCGGCCTCCGCCTCCGCCCTTCGTACCAAATTCATGAGCGGCCTTAATCCATCAATTCGGCGGCCCCTCGAGATTGTCCCATACAAGGACTTAGGAGCCTTATGTCATGCCGCCGTGAAACTTCACAAGCAACAATTTGAAACGCCTCGATACTCAAGGTATAATTCTTCCACTAGTCAATACTCTTATACCACTAGTTCTCGTTCTCGAGATGTTGCTAGTCCCCAAGATTCCGGAGCCGCTAAAGGATCACCACGGATGAGTCAACCCACCCGGAAAGCGGCTACCGAGAAACCACCATACCGTGGCACCGTTGCTCCATCACAAACGCCTCCGGGCCTAACCCAACAAGGATCTCAAACGGTGACCCGTCCAAGAGAACCCCGTGTGTTTCAAATGTAGCGGGTTTGGTCATGTCCAAAGTGATTGCCCGAACACCAAGCGGGTGATGTTTGCCAACCCATCATATGACGATGGCGAAGAGGAATATAATGGTGATATCCTCTTGGAAGATGACCAAGATGCCGACCCATACTATTCCATGGAGCCATGCGACGACCAAATTGCTTGCGGTCCGGCACAACCAGGTAAGTTTGCTCTAGTCTCTCGTCGTATTTTGGCTATCAAAGAGTATCTCCCTATTGACCAACGCGAGAATCTCTTCCACTCTCGTTGTTTGGTCAATAACACTAGTCTCTCTATAATCATCGATGGGGGTTCGTGTTGTAATATTGTCAAAGAAAAAGTGGTGAAACACTTTGAGTTGCCTACAACCCCCCACCCACAACCTTACGGACTCCAATGGATTTCCGATAAGGCAAGTTACACCGTCACACAACAAGTGTGGGTGACGTTTTCTATTGGCGCCTATGTTGATAAGGTCCTTTGTGATGTTATCAAAATGGACGCCACACATGTATTCTTAGGACGACCATAGCAATTTGACCGTAAAACTTTTCATGATGGTTATCTCAACCGGTACATGTTCCAATATAATGGAAAACGGATCACACTTTTGCCTATGACTCCACAGGAAATTTTAGTTGACTATGCAGAACGAAAGAGGCAACAAGTTATCGATGACACCACTAAACCGCCGGCCACATCGGACCCTCCTCGCCTCTCTCCCGATGTTGTGGATGTTCATACTTCCGGTTCCCGTCATTCCGGCCCTAAGGTTCATGGTACCGAAACACGAGGTAGTAAGAGTGTTGTCCCTACAAATGCACCTCCGGTTCCTACCATTCAAGGGCGATGTGAGCCCTAAATCCTTTTGGCCCGACGACATGACTTGACACCGGTCATGGAAGGTAAGTTTCCTTGTTTCTTACTTGTCCCTTTTTGTTTATCTATTTCCCATGACCCAAGTAATGTGCCACACGAAGTGTCCTTTTTGTTGTCCGAATTTCAGGACATCTTGACCGACAAACTACCACCCGACTTGTCACCAATCCGAGGAATTGAGCTCCAAATCGATTTGGTGCCCGGCTCGTCTTTGCCCAACCGTGCCGCTTACCGTGCAAGTCCGGAGGAGACCAAGGAGCTACAACGCCAAGTCCAAGAGCTCCTAGACCGGGGCTATGTTCGTGAGTCCTTGTCTCCATGTGCCGTGCCGGTCATACTTGTACCCAAGAAAGACGGATCTTGGCGGATGTGTGTAGATTGCCGAGCCATCAATCAAATCACCGTCAAGTATCGTTATCCGATCTCGCGCCTTGATGATATGTTGGACGAGCTCCATGGCGCCACTATCTTCTCAAAGATCGATCTCCGGACCGGATACCATCAAATCCGCATGGCCGAAGTGATGAATGGAAGACGGCTTTCAAGACGAAGCATGGCCTCTACGAGTGGCTTGTCATGTCATTTGGCCTCTCCAACGCACCATCCTCCTTCATGCGCCTCATAAATCACGTCTTGCGCAAGTTTTTGGGTATTTTCGTAGTTGTCTATTTCGATGATATCTTAGTCTTTAGCAAGTCTTTGGATGCCCACATCGAGCACCTTCGCCAAGTGCTCGAGTGCCTTAGACTAGAGCAATTGCATGTTAATTTGGAGAAATGTGTCTTTTGCTAGGACACCACAATTTTTCTTGGCTATGTCGTGTCTAAGGACGGACTACGAGTGGACGAATCAAAAGTTCGCGCCATTCGGGAGTGGCCTACTCCTACTACGGCCACCATGGTTCGAGCCTTCCTCGGCTTAGCGGGTTTCTATCGACGCTTTGTCAAGGACATTAGCTCGATAGCGGCACCGCTACATGAGCTTACTAATAAAGGTGTCACGTTTGAGTGGCGTTACACCCATGCTCGAGCGTTTGAGTCGCTCAAAGACCGTCTTTGTAATGCGCCACTACTCCAACTCCCCAACTTTTCGAAAACCTTCGAGGTGGAGTGTGACGCATCTAATGTGGGCATTGGGGGGGTTCTCCTACAAGAGAATCGGCCCATTGCTTACTTTAGCGAAAAACTTTCCGGTCCTTCACTCAACTATCCAACTTATGACAAGGAACTATATGTTTTAGTTCGTTGTCTAAAAACATGGCAACATTACTTGTGGCCAAAGGAGTTCGTGATTCATTCGGATCATGCGGCTCTTTCGTATCTCAAGGGTCAAACTACTTTGAGTCGGCGCCATGCTAGTTGGGTAGAATTTCTTGAGACCTTTCCGTATGTCATTCGACATAAGAAAGGTAAAGAGAATGTGGTAGCCGACGCCCTTTCTCGCCGATATATCCTTCTTGTGCATATGGACGCCAAGATCCATGGCTTTGCTCTTATCAAAGAGTTATATGCCACGGATCTTGACTTTAAGGATATATTTGATCAATGTCTTGACCTCCGAGAGCATGAGTCTTTCTTTATTAACGATGGCTACTTATTCCGTGTGGGCAAACTTTGTATCCCACGCTCGAGTATTCGTCATTTGTTGATAAAGGAGGCCCATGAGGGTCGTGGTCACTTAGGTGCTACCAAGACTCTCGCCGCTCTACAAGAGCACTTCTTTTGGCCCCGGATGCGCAAGCATGTGACACGGTTTTGCACAAGTTGCATCACATGTCACCATGCAAAATCGCGCCAAGGTCCGGATGGATTGTATTCTCCTTTGCCTATACCAATGGGACCTTGGGAGGATCTTTCTATGGACTTTGTGGTTGGCCTACCCATGTCAAAACGAGGCAAAGACTCCATCTTCTTGGTATTCAATCGTTTTTCAAAAATGACACATTTTATTGCATGTAAGAGCACACAAAATGCTAGCGAAGTAGCTACCCTTTTCTTTGACAATGTTGTGCGCTTACATGGAATACCGCGTTCCATCCTTAGTGATCGGGACGTAAAGTTTGTGAGCCATTTTTGGAGAACCTTATGGGGGAAACTTGGAACCAACTTGTTGTTTTCAAGTAGCTATCATCCCCAAACCGATGGTCAAACGGAGGTGACCAATCGGACTCTCGGCGCTCTACTTCGAGCGACCCTTAGGAACAACCCACGCAAGTGGGAGGACTTACTTTCTATTGTGGAGTTTTCTTATAACAGGTCTCGACACTCGGCAACAAAGCTTTAACCTTTCGAAGTTGTCTACGGCCTTAATCCACACACCCTGATGGACTTCACTCCGCGCCCACTCAACGACGGAGAGCACATCACCGGAGCAAGTCGTGCCGCTCACATCATTGAGCTTCATGAGCGGACTAGGACACAACTCCAACGGCGTGCCGATCAACTTGCCACACAACGCAACAAAGGGTGCCGTCCACTCTCATTCGAGCCCGGTGATCTTGTTTGGCTCCACTTAAGGAAGGAGCGTTTTTCATCTCGCCGCAAAGGCAAGCTCTCGGACCGCGATGATGGACCTTTCCGCATCTTATCCCGCCATGGCTCGAACGCATACAAGTTGGAGCTTCCGGACGACTATGGCGTGCACTCAACGTTCAATGTCAAGGATCTTGCCCCATACGTTGAGCCCATATTTGACGACGGTGAAACGGGGACGTTTCACATCCAAGATGGGGGGACTGATGCGCCCTTGACCCCAATGTCCCAACATGAGGAAGACGAGGCACACCGGGTTCGCTCCGATGGACCGCTCACCCGTTCACGTGCTAAGGCAATCGCCCAAGCTACCGGCTCCATCATTAGCCGGACCGTTGTTTGTCACGGACCCATTGGTTGCAAACCGTGCCTCTACGCAACTATGACATGAAGCTTGTCAAGCCGGCACCGTTCCGACGCATTTTCCGTAATTTAGCGTTTTGTAATAATAAGTCTTTTTATTTTCGGAATATTAATTTTCGGGACTTTATTTCCGGGTATTAATTTTCCGAATTTAAGATTAGACTTTTGGTTTCGGAATTTAATTCGGAAACTTAATTTCGAACTTAAATTCTCAACATTTCATATTTTTTCATTTTCGGAACTTAAATTCCGTCTTTATTTCCGTCATTTAATTTCCGACCCTTTGTATGGCCTTCATCCACTATATAAGGGGATGCTTGGCTCATTTGTAAAGCATGTTCAAATTGATTAAGTATTAAGAAGTATTTTCCTCCTACTTACTTGAGCATCAATCCCTCTTCCAATCCTCTCAAAGTTCTTCTTTTGGATCTTCGATCCAAACTCAACCACATTCGAGGGTTCTTCAAGAACCAACTCAACCGACCCACTTCAAGGCTTGATCGATCAATCTAGATCGATTCATCCATTCAACTTCCGCATCCATCTCTAAGCTTCTGCAAACCATCTTCAATCTCATTCGCACTTCAACTAAGGAGTAGTTGAGCTTCAGCTTGATCTAGATCCGGAATATTTCATTGACGTGTCCAAGGACGCATCAATTATCTTCCTCCGCTATCATCCATTCGACTTTTCCCCTCTTCGCTTGAGGTCGATCAAAACCTAGGATTGCCCTTCGGGTTAGCGATCTTTTCAACCATTTGTTACTAGTTTTGCTCTTTTTTCCATCAATTTGACTTTTTGAGAACAATTGTGGTGTTTGACCTCATTAGTTTGTCTTTCTATCTATAATGAAGACATGTCTACAATTTCTAGAGATAATTTGGCTTCAAATCCATCATGTGTTTACATGCAATCATGGAAATCCATTTTCTTTGTGCTACAAAGGCTTTCGTGAAGCTTCTTTTGCAAAGAAATTAAAACCCAACAATCTCGAAAAAAAAAACAAAAAAACATGTATGCGATTTTGATCTCCGTCACCCAAAAATGATCTACAACAACTAAGGAGGATGAACTAATTAGCCGGATACTTCTGATTTGATCTACTGGAGCTAGATTCACTTCCTTTCCCCGATGGCAAGCCGATCTCAATCGAACCAAATTACTAATTGAATATCACTTAACAAATAAAAAATAAAATAAAATAAAAAGGGGATTTTTGACGGTCCTTGAGTTTTTTCTAAAAGCGATGTTGCTCACGGCTCGAGACCAAGGTCACAAATAGTTAAACATGTTTTACTTTCTTTGGATCATGTTTCATTGGTTCACGGAAGGGATTTACCATCAACAGACTCAATACTACAAAGTTTAAAATGAACATTTTATCAATTTTAAAGTAATACACTTGTAATTGTTTCGATGCTATCAACCAACCATACACGTAGAAGTCGGGACAAGCATGCATGGCTACTTACACGTCCAATTCGGGACAAACATGCATGGACGTCGGGCCAAGACTGTACATGGACACACCAAGCCACTATGTGCTATACAAGTGGTTGATTTACAGATCTTATAATATGTTTTAGTCCATAAAAATATCTTTTAATTATGGGTTAATTTTGGCCTTTTACTTGTTAATTTTCAGCCCATATTTTATTTTAATTATTTTATAAATAATTTAAGTCTTTTAATAGAAAAACTTAAATATATTATTTGATTGATTAAAATACCATATCTTACTAGAAGATGAGTCATATATTAGAGTAGAATATCCTATCTTATACTAGATTAGATAGGATTCGCCCGGATTCTTTGCTTGCAGACCACTCGACCCATACCGTATATATAGGGTTGCTCGAGCCTGTTATAGATCATTCAACTTTGAAATAAACACATCTTTTTCTGTATTTGCTAAGTGTAATCCGTGTTTCTTCCGATGTGAAGTAGATAGCGAGCGACGTCTTGTTCAACCTTTAGCTTGAACTTGTTTGAGTTGTTCTGCTTGCGACACCAAGTTGGAATCTTCTCTCTCGATCCACAAGCCTCCTTTGATTATGAATTGGTAGACCGACCAATAACATCGATTGTAGTGGAAGGGTTCTACGATAGTTATTAGTTACGTGATAGGGTTATACGCAACCTATAGTGCTCCAAGTCGTTTCTTAGGGTCGACCTGACTATCCATCTACCGGTTCATATCAACCACCGGATCATCGCCCATACTCACACAACCTTCTGCATACCTCCCCACCATTTACGATCTATTCATTATTTGCTCAATCCATGTAATAAGGATTGAGAAGTGTCATTGGTATTGAAAGATTGGGACTCCCCACACAGCTAACCCCCGTATCGTCAACCCCTATTCAGATTTTATCTCATTCTCTTTCTTGATTCCAGCTCTTAGTTTCCGAGTATTGACAAATGATAGGTTGTTATTTGAGTCAAGGAACCTATATTACCCTTGCTTTGTGTTGGGTTAGGACATACTTCCCTAAGAAAGACGAGTGTTGACGAGGCATAGGTTTTCCTCTAGAGGTGACAACGAATATCTCTTTCAAAGCATCGGACAACACAGGTAGAGTCAAAAGTTCCACCCTAGCTCACATCAATGGGTAATATGAGTAAATTATTTGTTAGGGGTAACTGTTTTTCATCCAACATATTTTTGTACGATTCTATCTTCCTTACATATAACATTATAATTTTATAGCTAACTAATTTCCTTTTCTACATATATCTTTTATGATTTTATCATCCTAGTAGACTTGTCTATCTTGAGGACGATGTAGAAACCCTATGATAAGATCGACCAATTTGATTGCGTGCGTTGAGAAATGGTGATTTCTTTGGAAATATATTTAAATTCAATTTTATCTAAAAGCGTGTTAAATTTGCTTAGATTAACTTGGAGTGAGCTTAACATGGTGGGTGAAGACTTCTCGCTATCTTGAGGACATTATTCTTTCATAGATTTGCGAGTTTATTGCTTTTTTGACTTTTCTTTTTTGACTTTTCTGAGATCGTGTGATCAATTCGGTTTATTACTTGTTGTATATTGTGTTTAATGGGCTTATATCTTCTGTAATTGGGAGAGCGTCTTTAGATTAAGTTGAATACGATTTATGTATATCAAGATGTGACATAAATTTCTTTTGATAGCTTCCTACATTTGGGTGTCGATTGATATTTATGATATTCATATACACCGTTTCATCTCAATCTACTATTGTGGTGGTGTTTGTTCCTTAGATGCTTTTTTCTCAATCATCGCATCTCTTCTTGCATTGACCTTGTCTAGTTCTCTTTTGCCACAAACATTTGAGTGTTGATTGATACTTATAAAGTGGACATTAATTGGAATAATATCTACCTTACTTGTAATACATACATACAGCGATCAAGAATGAGGTTCCAGGTGGTGCCAAGCCGAAGCAGTGAGCAATGGCAAGTCCTTCCACCCGAGCTTCAAGCACCCATTCTCCTCAACCAAACTATACCCTCTCCAGTTCCAAGGGTAGAGCCCCAGCAGCATGCTCGCCTGGGCCGCGGGCCCACCAGCTAGTGTAATGGGCCTAAACCCTGCCCGTAACAGCTGGTCAGCCCATCTATTTGGCCCACCAAAGCCCAAAACGACGTTCCTTATCTCGCTCCCAAGAAACTGCTGCTCCACCTGGTACCTCTCAAGGCTGTCCCCACCTGCTGCGTCTCCTAGCGCATCGAACAGTGCCGAGTAATAATGCAAGGCTTCAACGAACCGCCCTAAGAACGACGTCGTCTCATCCCTCTTCACCTCCTGTTCCACTATCGTTATCACCTTCGGCTTCATCGCTTTCAACAAGCTCACCGCTCCGGCCTCTGATCCAACCACGTCATACAGGCTGTGCCGGATCCAGTGCACCACTGTCGCTTCTCCTGGGAGGATGCCAAGTTCACTTGCCGGATCGGTTAACTCGCCGATCTTCCCTTCCACCGCCCTGAACTCGAAGGGAATGCCAAGCGAGGTCGCGAACTCCGCGAGTCGTATGCCGGTGCGGTGGAGAAGATCTGTGGAGGATCCCATACCGGTGAGGCGGAAGGAGGAGATTCTCTGAGGCCTGGAGGCGAGGATGTGGAAGAGCCCCGGCCATTGAAGGCCCTGCATTACGTCCAGATCGATGACGTGGACGCGATCCTCGCCCTCCAGGGCTTGGTAGATGGCTTGATTGGCCGTGAAGTGGGAGAATTTAACGATCGGGCTGATGGAGTTGTAGGATTGCAACGCCGAGTGGAATTTCTGCATCTGAGAGAGGGTTAGGGTTTTGGATAGAGGACACTTGACGTTGACAGCAAGGCAGGATCTGATGATCCGGACTCTTAGGGCGTCGGAGAAATAGGCGATGACTCGCTCCGGCGGAGAACCGAACGGTGAGGATAGCTCCGATAACTCGAGGAGGAGACCGGTTGCGTCGGTGAGATTGTCGAGTGCGACGCAGTCGGCGCATTGTAGAAGGAGAGTTAAGAGACGGAGGCAGGTCCTCTCGTCGACGGCGAGGGAGGAGGAAGAACAGTCGGCGGGGAGGGTGATTTCTTGTGCAGGCGGAAGGCCATCGGTGGGGGAATCTGGGTTGGGATTGGCGGACATGAATGGAAGGGAGGGTAGATGGTAGTGTAAGTTGGAGAATGATGGTGTATTAGGAAGTTGAAAAGCAAAGGAGCATGATTGGGAGAAAGAAAGGGTAAAAGGGGAATAACTTTTGCGAGGGAGAAGTGACCAATGAAGAGAAGATTAGAAGAGACAAAGGAAGTTTTAGTGACTTCTGCAGAGGATGTGACACAAGGGGACAACTACCTTTCTATTCTATCGCCCAACTTATTCAAATATCTCATATAATTCTAATCATTTTATCAAAGTATTTCTATAAAAAAATTTCTATATATTCTATTAGAATTACATATATACTTTCGTCAATTTATATTTTTGATAATCAAAAATATAAAGTATAAATGATAATTCATATTATTATATTCATTCACCTACAAAAAAAAAATCCTAATTTTGATATTTAAATAAGTATATTTAAAATTAAAAAATAATCATATGTATATATTTAAAATATATAAGAAGTACGAGTACTGTTTAAAAAGATAATATTGGAAGGATTGATCGATGGACAAACATCTACTGCTAGGAAAGAAATTTAAAATCGGATTTTGGTGTGGATAATATAGAAGATATATGTCCATATGTTGTAATTTTTGTGTAGGTTCAAATTATTACAATTGGGTAATATAGACAAATTTTCAAATTTACTAAAAGTATTGTTTAGAAGGATAAAGTATACAACTTAGATACTTATGAATAGAAAAAACATTAAAAAATAATACATAACCCAAATATATAATTAAAAAATGCATAATATTATCATATTTGAAAGAAATTATTACAAACATACTACTAAAAAAGAAATAAGAAATATGATACACAACCCATTATACATAAAATTATTTTTATTATAAAATGAATTAAAATATATAATATAGATGTTTATAAAATAAAATAATATATAAATAGCTATATAATTTTTTATTGTTATTTTCAATTTATTAAATTACAATAGCATTTTTAATAGTTTATTTATCTATTAGGGCATGCCAATCATATGGTGACATGTAATACTCCTTTTCATTTTTTTTAAATTTCGTTCATGCATCTAAAAGTTGAAGATGCTAGGACATGGAGCATTCAAATTGAAGTTCATGAATATTTTTTTTATTATTATAATATATACGTATGTCAAGAACCTCAAAATTTTGACCGATAAACATGGCCTAAGGGGTATTCCGAAGCATTCATTGAACTCGTGCCCAAGTGTTGATATATTTTTAATTATTTTTTAAAAATATTAGCGTTTTGGGCGCGTCGAATCTTGGCCCTGACGTCCAAAACTTTAAAACCGTTTTTAGAGACAACACTAATAAGGATTTACATTGATGATATCTCAATCTTTCAAAAACACATGCATGATCTTAAGGCTATAACACAAGAATGCATACATCATGACATCATCTTAGGACAAAGGAAGTGTTCAATGCAAGAACAAGAAATAGAGTTTCTTGGATTAAAAATAAAAGTCGGAGAAATAGTATTGCAAGAACATGTCCTAGAAAAGATAGAAAATTTCCAAATAAAATAAAAGATAGAAAGCAACTAGAGAGGTTTCTGAGATGTCTCACATATGCTTCAACTTTATTAAGGATTTAGCTAGCTTAGAAAACCTTTAAAATTTAAGCTAAAAAGGAACAAACTTGGACTAATGAGGGACCATCCACAACATCCCCTACACATGGACCAATCACTAGATCAAAGACAAGAGCATTGAAAGAGAAAGAGTTGTCATCTTCAAAAACCATCTAAGAAGAGGTTGCTAGCTTATTGGCATCGTGTACATCTAAGGATATCTTATTCATGACTAAATCTTTCTTAGTGACATTGATTTCTATTATGGAGGAGCCATACATGTGTGAAGATGATCAAGGAAGCAAGGAATGTGGCTAACTCGAGATATTAAGCAATCCAGTAAAGAATCTCAACCCTGAGGCCCAAATTGTGACGTCCGGGATTTTCATTCCGGTTAGTGATCGGGTTATCGACCTTCCCGCAAGCACGGCTCAGTCTTTCCGCAGACACGGGATGCTGAGTGATGGGATTTTATTCCAAAATCCAGTACCGACCCTTCGTTATCCCACCTTTGCTTTTAGACCCCTCGTTTTCTAGCAAAAGGAGACAAGTTGGGCAGCTGACCATTTGTTCTCCCCACCTTGAGCAGCCTTTGCCCTTTCCCTTTCACTCACTATTTTGTCATTCACGTTGGTTTCTTTCCTCTTCTTCCCTTATGCTCTCTTCACCATCATCTTCTTCTTGGATCTCTTTTGGTGTGGACTGCAGTAGAGGAGCATTGGATCCAGTTTGGTAAGCTTCTCCTCCTCCCTTCCTTCTTCTTCCTAGCTGTTATCTTCTTTTTCTTCCCTCCTTCTCCATTGCCATGGTTGGAGCTTTGGAAGAGGGTTCATCTTGATTCTTTTGCATGCATGTGTTCCTATCTAGTTTAGGTCGTGGAGAAGAGCTTGGATGTTGTGGATGATGTTTGGAGAAGACCCAACAAGAGAAGGAAGCCTTTGAGGCAAGTGCACAGTCGAAGAATAGAAGAACACGAGCTTTCTACAGTTTGACCGCGGGGGCAGATCATCAAAGCCGTAGGGGAGGATCCAGGCCACCGTAGGGGCGGCACCAAGGCCTTCAGCCACCGCAGGGGCGGCTCTTGGACCCGCAGGGGCGGTGACAGCCAGGCCGCAATCGCGCCAGTTTGCTTCTACGGCTGTGTTTCTTCAATAATAGGCTCTTCTCCTCCTTCCTTCTTGGTTCATTCCTTTGTTTAGAGGTTGATATATGATATTAGCATGCCTAGGGTGGACCTAGGATAGTTGTGAATGCCATCTAGTGGTCGTGGACCAAGAGTCCTTAGGGCTTAGTGTAGTCTCGTAGAATCAAAGTTGTGATAAGCATGTTGCATCTTCTATCCTTGTGGTTCTCACTCCAGCTTGGGGGTAGTGTTTGACCTTGTAGGGGGGAGTGGGTTGTTGTTGTTCTCTTTCGCATGCTTGTTGAGTTTATAACCTCTTGGAACTTAGGAGTGTTTCTTAGTTATGTGTTGTAGGAGTTGTGTCCGGTTGTTAGAATTGGAAGCCTTTGAGTTCGAGTGTATGAGAGGGTGATGATGTGTGCCTCTTATTGATCAAGTTGTGGTTATATTCCTGCGGGAAGTTGTGGTCGGTTATTCTTGTTAGCTTGGAGACGAGGTAAGTCCGCAAACTTACTTAGCTAGCTTTCGCATATTGGTTGATACGTGTGGGTGGTGTGTGCCTTTATAATTTGTGACATAACTATTAACCGGGTTAGGATGTGGACGTGTTTATTATTTTGGGCCAAGTGTATGATAACGGGCGGTGACCGCTTGTCCAATCCAAAATGGGGTGACTGGGAGGTGCCTTGTGACCAGACCAACAGGTGATGCTGATTTGCATCCGGACCAAACTTGTATGGTGAAAGGGGACAAGGGCGGGATCCTTGTGAATCTCGTGTCACACCATAATTGAAAACAGTAAGGGAATAACGTAAAATAAAAGATAATAACCGGACTTCCGTGTGAGCATGTTTTGTGTGTTTTACTTTGTTATATGTGTTTGTGCCTTATCGTTCTTCTAATATTCGGATTTCTACCTAACGGTTTTAAACCGGTTTTTGTAGATGTCCTGCGGGTTATGGATGCAGCCGAGTGAGGTAGAGGAGTGGACAACCGGAGTCTCCGTACATTATAGGACGGGAATGGATTTCTATTTTGTTGTTATGTAGACTTGTGTACTGATGATATTGGAGTTTGTTATCGTTTTGAGGACTCAGCTGAGTTTCCACTTTGTACTTTACATTTCAGTATTCTCGCGCATAAATTAAAAACACTTTCAATATTTGCCTTTATTTGTTCCTTGTTGGAAAGGTCCGGTGAAATTGTTGTCAGGCTAAGGGTCGGGACCCATTGTGAGGTTTCCGCCCGTAGCATCCCGAGTCCCACGGATTCGGGGTGTTACACAAATCTCGCCCGAGATTCTGAATAAGATATGTTTCTATCGAGATCTACAAGATCCAGTCGAGATCTTATTAGTTGTTAGATATTTTATTACTTTTAAAAGCTCTAAACATTCTAAAAGTATGTTTTTGGTTTGATCTTATCTAATAGGATTATATTTATTATATTTTCTTAGAGGAATCTCACCTATAAATAGCCTTAGAGGTCGAGATTCATAGGTAGATTAGATTTATTATTATTTCCACAATATTGTGAGATACTCGCAATGAGAGACTAGTCAAAACTCAACAAGTCATTTCACCAAGGTGTTGATGTCATAATCTCCACGTTTGCACCCAGGGCCGGCCGTGAGAATTTTAAGGCTATAGGCAAAGTGAAAATAGGGGCCTTTTGTAAGAGAATATTTATATAAAAAAAAATTCTCGTATAAACGTAAGATAGTATAAGTAGGTTAAACAATATTTATAATAAAAAAAAGTAGGTTAAACAATATTTATAAAAAAAAAAGTAGGTTAAACAATATTTATAAAAAAGTCCATATACTAAAAGGCTCGTATACTACAACTAAACAAAAACATAAAGCCTGGGCCCGAGGCTAAGAGAATATTTATAAAATAGGAGCCTTTTAGTATATGGAATTTTTTTTCATACATGGGGCCTTTCCAAAGTGGGGGCTCTAGTCACTTGCCTGTTGGGCCTTCTCTAAAGGCCGGGCCTGTTTGCACCGCCGCTATAAATCCAGTTATTCTATGTCACACCCTTAGTCACAAAGGTTTTCTCAATGAGTTTGGAAGATTTTCCCATCTCTCACTCATGAGATCACCATCAGTCCCACTTGTGCGGAATGCTATGCACCCTTTGTCTTGATTGACGTAGGACATGATCAAAATCATCTTCTTTCTCTTACTACTCTAGTTCTTCTTCTTAGATCAATCTACACTAACTCTTATATGTGTCTTTCCTTAGATGGCGGTAAGCAATTGCTCACAATAATTCTTTTTATACCATTAAATGCAATAAGAGGGCCGTTTCCGGTCGTCAAAAGATTCAAAACATTTTGCTTGACTGATTACTTAGAGTTATTGGCTTGAACTCATTCCATGTAACTATCAAAGAACACTCATACTTGTACTGCTATAACTTTACAACTATTGATGTTGACCCTCTGGGGAAATCCTCCTCGATGTTGGTAAGTTTCCTTATCAATCCGTAGGCACGGTTACTTTTCTTATCTACCAACAACTCGTCACTAGTCAACCAACACGTGTAAATTCTCAATTATTACCAGTTAGTTTGTAGTTGACATTTCTTCTATATCTTTCGCTGTTGATATACCTGGTGAAAAACTATCCCCCTCGAGTTTATCCGTTTTATAATCTTTTATCTCCTTCTACAATCCACACTTCCCTTTCTCTCTATAAGATCACTATACTCTTCTGAGTCTAGCTGTTTCATTCATTTTTCGTCAACGGGCTTATCAAATCTACCACCATATGTTGTAAGTGCATCTTCGCGATTCCTTTTACCTTAGTTACCGTCTACTTGCGGTTCTCTGGTATGAACAGTCGGTGTTGGTAACTTAAGCCCCATTGTAAGTGAGAGGCTATTGTGGACTCTCGAGTCCATCAAGATCATTCCCAATCCCACACACTCTTGCTCCTTGATTGGTGTTGCTTTGTAATGCCGCCTTTATAGAAATCCACTTGAGGGATTCTATCATTTGGATACTTGCATCACGATCCTTGTTTTAAATCTCGTGTTTTCTAGGAAGTCATTCCACATCCATGCTTTTGAAACCTACACTCAACTCTCTAGCTCCTTTGTAAGCTTCGATTTTGCGGCTCTTTAATTCCTCATATTTGGATCAACAACATATCTCATCTTGACTCTCAGGCTTATGACTGCCAAGGACATCCATCTTGATTGTGATGTCGATTTAATTATCAAGAGTGATCATGTTCCGTCCTACTTTATTCATTTCTCAAGATGTTAATATGACACTTTGGAGAATCCTTGAGTTGGCATCTCTAGTTTGTGTAATTGTCGGACATCCATAGCTTCTCCAAAACCACTCCCATGCATTCCTACCACTAAGTTTCTTGTGCAGATTTTATTTGGTTCTTACAGGGTGACTCGAGATTTTCTCCATATTTGATTGCCGTTGCCGTGAGTATCTTCTTGTAATCCTCACCTTTTTGCCTCAATGTTCTTCAGTAGATTCACATGAGTTACCAACGTGTTCGCTAGAACATAATACTCAAATAAATAATCTGAGCACACTACCCATGTACTAATATTTTTCGAAATATAATCGGGCGTTACCCAAGGAGTGATGATCACATCCGGCTACCTTAACTAATAGGCCATAACATAACAACTATGATACTAACATACTACATATGTCTATCTATGTGGCATATCTTATTGAACAAGATTATAAGTCCATAAATATTTCCTATAATACTAAGTTGCAAAGCTCCACGGAGGTAGTGGTGGTCCCACGTACTTTCTATCTCATACCGACTATGCACATGATTTTGAAAACGAAATTCATTTAGAAAACTCAAACCCCTTTCGGGTTTTGTCTATTTAGTTATTCATTCCTAAGAAGATTGTAAGTGTCATTATTGTCAACCTTGCTCAGATACCATGTTGTAACACCCCAAATTCTCAAAACTAGGGGAGTTACAGGTTAGGACCTCACGATGGGTATTGACCCTAGTTTGACAACAATTTCACTAGATTTTACAACAAGACACGAATAAAGGAAAACCGAATATCATAAAAAGAGTTTTAATGTTATGAACTCAACAAAATACTATCAACCAACAACATATCTTAAAGTCATAATCTCTACGAACAACATGCAACAAAGGAAAGACTGGAAATAAAGACCCAAACCCCTTCCTATGGAGTACGGAAACCCGGCTTACCACTACCTTCCGGATCACTCGGCATCAGCTCTAACCTGTAGCACGTCTAAACAATATACAAAATAACCGATAGTTAACTATCCAAATATTAACAAAATTATAATAACACAAACACACCCATGAATTGAATTTAAACACTCAACATGCTTGTATAGAAGTCAGGTTATTATCTTGTATAAATGTGATTCACTTCAAATTCAACTTATGGTGTGGCATGAGAGTCTTCCGAATCTCTCCCCTCGCCCCGTATACCAAGCGGAATGGATTTGATGCACCTCACCGTGTACCGGTTTGGTCTGGTCGCAAAGAATCTCCTAAACTCATGATAGAGGTGGGCAGTGATGCTACCGCCCGTTATACATACACTTGGGCCAAGAATTCAAAATTAATGTCATCCTATTCAAGTTATAGTTATTAAACATATGAACACACACCACTATCATGATTCACACCAATATCTAGAGGCTAGCTAAGTAAGTCCGAAAGACTTACCTGAATCAAGTCAGAAATCTCGTTATCTCAAAAACTTGATCCGCAAACGTAAGAACTCCACTGCCTAATATAAAAGGAAATTGGATCAATAACATATCCAAACCTCTTAAAAGTTTTCAACTTCTAAGTTACTAAAGGTCATCTAAAGTAAATTACCAATTTACCCTAATAAAGTTAAAAAGACGATTTTACCCATACGTCCTAAAATCCTAAAAAGTCTAGAACGTCCCAACAAATTCCACTAGAACCCAAAGACAATAAATTCTCACTAAAAAAAAGATCTATCAAGTTTGAAAGATTCCCAACTTTCAAACTTCAAACCAAGACTAACGAGGGTCATACTTTTACTCTATATAGAATTAAAATATTCCACATAATTAGCAAATTTCATGGATTTTTAAAATCAGTCAAAATCTTTAAAATTCTAGATTGAATAAACCCCCCTAAAATGCTTTTATAAAATCCCAAAAATTTCGAGAAAAATATTTAAACCTTCTATGCTATCCACTCTCTTCACTAGAATAATAAAACTCAAAAAATAAACTACTAATTCTACACAAAACTCCAAAGTTGACTCCAAAGCACAAAAATTTCCATACTTAGCCATAAATACTCTATTCATATAAAATGCACAAATACCCTACTTTGGGACATTATAAGTCCAAATCCAACCGGTAGATCGTTTCCAACTTTTGACACACCAAACTACCCATATATACCTAAAACATATAAAATATTCATGAAAGATAAATCTAAAGCCTAGAAACATATCCTCAAATTTAGCAATTTAACACACATTTTTTGAAATAAATTCAGAAAGTCCAAGCTTCGATCCTCATGGGCAACAGTTCCCTTCAATAATCATCTACCCCAAAAGTCTCAGCTTCGAGACTTGTATGCCAAAACAGTACACATGGGAGACTATCATCTTCAACCTTGCGTCTAGTGTAGGAAGAGGAGAGAACTTACCTAGTAGCCTTGCATCCAACGAAGGCAGGTGCGGTCCGGCTATGGATGGTGCTCCTTGGTTGTCCGTCGTCAACAGAATGAGACCAATCTGTTGTCACATTCGGAGGGAGAAGTTCAAGGACATCAATGTTAAGTTTGTACCTGTAAAACAAAGAACCTCAAGTAACTATGTTGGGTTCCAGAGGTTCGAATACGGGGAGGCAAACAAGGAACGGGGCTTACCGCTAGACTTGCAGTTGAGATAACGACGACAGCGGAGTGTTCGCCACTTAGCGTGCGTGCAATCAAGCTTTAAATTTATAAAACTAGAATCAAGCAAGTGAACCCGCAGTGTACGAATCGGCGTAGTAAAGCAAGAATTCCAGAGTATCGAACACAGGGATTTGGGGGGAACAAATTCAGTTCGCAAATTGTCAAGCAAGTGAATGTAATAAACTTTGCAAATATTGGGAAAACAGCAACCCTAAAGATCCAGGTATCTAATTGTGGCAATCGATTCAAGATATAATAAAGAACTAAGGACAGAGTTAAGAGTTGCAAAGGTATGCTAAGGTAAAACAATGTACGGTGAAGTTCCAAGGCTTTATATGACTTATCTAAAGACACTCTCTATAAAGGTTGTTGAGGCTTCAGTATAGAAAGGATTTAAAGGCAAGAATTAATATCAAATACCCAAACTTGTAACCCAAGGATCAAGACTAACAAAACCGATTAAGGTTGTGACACTCGAAATCGAAGTAGAGGTTGTTGAGGCTTCACTACTACTTAGAAAAGGCAAGCCAAGACTAAGTTAAAGCTAATCTTTAACTTTGGATCAAAGTAAAAACAAAGTTCGTAAACTGATATAAATTACGGCCAGATCTTGAATTCCACGGCCGTGGAACCTCAAGAACAAACCGTGATTCTGGTTTGTCGGTGAAATCTCTCTAACTCTTAGGGTCCAATCTGTTTACGATCGATCTATCATCATCTAAGCCACAACTATTAACCCTTCACCTTAGAATTGCTAAAGGGTTTTAGCCAATAACTGTCATTATAATATCAAAATCAAGTTTAAGAAGAATAAAAGATGAAAACCTTCGAAAACCTTCAATAAAACTCAAACCAATCTCAAATCCACACACAAAAGGAACAATGTATATCGGATTCGGAAACAAACACAACACAATAACAATCTTTGATAAGAATGAAGAATGGGATTTCAATCCGTCTTCAAATCAAACCTAAGGACAAAAGGCGTAACTTCCGCCACAAGTAACTCCCAATTCTTTAAACCCTCGTGAATCACCGTTTGCAAGTGCAAAATCTCCGGACGTCCAATGCAGCCCTAAGCACGTGTGTCAAATTCTCTCCCCTCCGGTCTTTTTATAAGAAAGGATAAAATAACCGTCCGGCCCATGTGCGTAAATGATGTGGCAATGATTTATTCGACAAAAGATCGCCTAAATCACGGTCTTATGGAGTTCCACGACCGTGGTTTAGAGCGTGGAAGTAGATTACGGTTCCATATAATTTCCACGACCGTACTTTATACCGTGTAACTCTCTGGAATACTCCAAGTTCATGATGCCAAGATCCACGGCCGTGGTTTTGGGCGTGAACTTCTCTACGACCGTATTTTAGAGCGTGGAAGTGTAAATTGCTTGTGGTTTCCTTTGTGTCGTGCCATTCCTCATCCTAGCATCTCCTTTGACTTTTTTGATGTGTCCTTAATCCTTGGATGTGCTCAAATCTTCTCCTATCTCTCTCAATTGGTTCGGTTTTAGCTCTTATTCACCTATAATCAACACAAAGCTAATGTAGACCTCCATATCGAAAATATAGACAAACTAGCTAACAAATGCTTCAATGCCTTATCAATGAACACTATAATGGATGAAAAACAACTAGAAAAAGTGCCTAGAATATCGCAATATTTCATGCTAACAAAATACCCCATACTTGCCACTTGCTTGTCCCCAAGCAAGGTCTTTCAAAAGCTTTAGAACATAAGTTAGGATGAAATATGCATGCAAACTCAAAAACAAAACATCTTTTAGATAAATGTGCTTCTAGTCAATAGATCAACCTCAAACCTTGCTTCAATCATCCTTGAAAATGCTCACATACACAAACCAAAGTATGTAAAGTAAAGAAACATCACAAGCTGCTTAATCCTCAAAACAAACATCATAACCTTCAAATACCATCAAAATCAAGAATAAGAAACTTCAATTTAGATCACTAAGTCATATAACACTCTTTTGATCTTAAGGACTTTCAACAAGGTCTAGAGTGCGGAAAGGAAGGGAAAACTTATAAGGAGGGTGGTGCATGAATCCGGGAAAGTGGACAACTAACTCTTTTCTTTTTATTTCAATTTGCAACATCATCAACTTTTGAGCTTTGCTCTCTTCTTTTCACATCATTTTTCGACTTTACTTTTGGAGTTATGGACAGAGGTGCACAAAAACCGAAGCCTAGGAGATTGGCGTTTCTCAATTTCGAGATGCCTCAAACTCTTAATGCACATACCATAATCCGTTAGGAATATCGCTCAATCCGACTTTGGCAAGACACAAACACCCGGCTATGTGAATGGTGCCGAGTTACTCATCGTCATGATTGACTTCCCCAAACCTATTTTTTCTATTCTTTGAATGCAAACAATTGCTTTCATGGCCCTCCCACATCAAATATGCCAAAACATAACTCCTCCAAATTCCCGGATAGGTAAGGGAGGCAATTATTTCATTGAGGGGTTAAATGAACAAAGAAAGGAAGAAGAAAGGTCGAATTACCTTAATCATTTCATAAAGAAGCATAAGAACTTATTATGTAATTTCAACCTCAATTTCTCAAATTGATTTAGATGAATTTCTCACATTACGAAATTTGCAAGTAAAGACAAACAACTCATTCAATTTCTTTCCAATTCATAATTCCGTTCAAGCATACAATTATCATCAAAAATTCATTCCGCAAGTAAGATTTATCATAGGAATCATCTCAATTCTTAGAAGCACAAAATTTTCAAAATTTTTCAAATTTTTATGGTTTTTCAAAAGCTTTTTCATGCAATGCAATAATGAAACGTGTGAAAATGAAATGAAACATGCAAAGTGTTCTCAATCAAGGCAAGCAAAAGTGAGTAGAGTTATTACAAACGATAGTCACACCCCACCCCATACTTGAGACAAACATTGTCCCTAATGTTCAAAAAGAAATAAAGAAAAGAAAGAAAGAAAATGAACTCACAAGACGACGGTGGAGCGGCTAATGCTAGCAATCATGCATGATCATCACTATGGTGCTGGTGGTGGTGGAAGCGGGAAGAAGCTGGAGTCAAAGTTCCGCCCAAACTGCTGGCGGTAGATGTCTCTCATCATCTTGCCATGCTCGTCAGCTCGGACATCTCTAGCGTCCTGCCGGACCTCCAAAGCTCCTACTCTCCTGGAGAGGTCGGTAGCCCAATCCGGAAGCTGCTCGTACCACCCCAGTGCCTGGCTGTACCAAGCTGGTGCATCCTGTGGTGCTGGTGCAAACGGCAGCTGTGCATACCTTGTCGGTGGAGCTCCCATCCACTCCGGCTGTGATCTATACCAATCAGGAGGGGCATCCATCCATGTCGGCCTCTCACTCACGCTAGCACGGCGAGAGGAAGAGGCTCCTGAATGTCCAGCTGGTCGTGGTGAATGTCTGGGAGGGTCGGGGAAATGTGCCGGCTGATCCGGAAAAGTGCCAAAGTCATGCTCCTCACCTCCTCCCATCTCCTCCTCATCTGCAGCTGGTACCTCAGGAGGGACGTAGGGAGGGGCTACTAACCTATTCGCATGCATAGCAGCGAATGTCTGCTTCCAATTATGGCGTCCAGTCATAATGGAATAGTCAAGGAGCCATGCAACACCTCTACCTCCTCTATCCTCCCAAGGTATGGCAGCAGTAGGTGGACCTCTATGCCTAGGAAAGATAAAAACTCTAGTCATGAGGCTCTGGAGTCCCAATGGTCTAGCTGCTATCCTAGTACAAGCAGAAAAATCAATCTCCAACTGTCTAACAATGTGGGTGACCATCCCACCATACCCAATATTCCCATCCCTCTTGTTCTTGAGCTTACTCATGATGGAAGCTAAAAGAGTAGCATAGTCAGCAGGTCTACCGTGCAACATAGCATACAAAAGAAACAACTCATCCGTCTTGATCTTTTGAGGAGTCTCGGTCCTAGGGAAAAGACACTTAGAAAGTACTCTATGGGCTATCTTCAAGGCTAAGTGATAGATAAGCTTAGCCTTGGTATCAGCAGGTTGCCAGCGGTCCTCGCTGGCATAGATCATGGCAATGTCCTCCCAGAAATCCTTAGCGTATACACCGCTAGGAAAACGACCATTGAAGGTCTCTTGGAACCCAAAGAAGGCTCCGAACTCTAAGATCGAGAACTCGTAGTTCTCCTCCATCAACCGAAAGGAAACTGTCCTATCCACATGACTATGCTCAAAAGAGATCACAAACTCTCTAGTAATCTCCTCATATGCGTCTTCCCTAATAGCGGAGAAGACGATCAAGCCTGCTCTATCTAGCAACCAAGTAAGGTCATTCACCACATTCAGTGGCTCTAACTCCTCAAGAAGCAAATAACGTGGTCCTATGACCGGCCTCTTCTCGATCCTTTCTAAGGCATCGAGGTAATCCTCATGGATCTTTGGAATTCTAGGGGGTGGGGGTGATGGTGGCTCACTAGGAGGTACTTGGGAGGAGGAGGAAGCATCACCTGTCCTCTTCTTGCTTCTAGTAGACATTCTCCTAATCAAATCCATTTCAGTCCCAAAATTACGGCCTGTTCTTCAATTCCACGGCCGTGGTTTACCCAGAGACCGTGGTTCGGCTCTGAATTTCTCAAAACTCAATCAATCAACACCAAATTCACCAGACAACAGCCCTAGACTAATTCCAATCCAATTCCAATCAGTTCTCCTAAAAATTCTTGCAAAAATTTAGCCAAATTGACAAAGTAAAGAAAGAGGGAAAAACCTAGGTTTTGGATTTTAAAAATCCAAATTCCGTCTTCTCCAGTGATTTTCCGCTCGATTTGTTGATTGGATCTTGTAGATGGTTCAATTTGCTTCACTTTGGGCTCAAGAATCGTTCGAAACGATTAACGAACAAAGATGTGAGAGAGGGGGACGATTTACGGCTGTTTGGGTCGTGGAAGAGAAGGGTTAGGGGTGTTTTTGTGAAGGAAGGTGGTTTATATAGTGGCTGTAAAAGTTTTTGAAAATCACGGTCACTCGGGGGTTTCCACGGCTGTGGAAATGTACGGAACCGTGGTTTTGGTAATTTGTCTCAGGCTTTTGCAAATTACGGTCTTAGAAGGTTCCATGACCGTAGTTTAGGGCGTGGAACTCTCTATAATGTGCCAAAGTCCAAGTTTCGTCAATTTCCTTCAACTTTTTCCTCTCTCTTGCTTATTCCATTGCTCCTACATCCAAAAATATGAACATACCGGAAGGTATCGAAGGCAAAACAAAACAAAAACGTCTAAACTACTCTAATCTATGAATGATAAACAAAAAATATAAGTGCAATACCTTGGGATGCCTCCTAAGAAGCGCTTGTTTAAGGTCCGTAGCTAGACCGTACTTGCACTTATTCGAGTGTTGTTGGTGCGAACTCTTCAACTTGGAGTTCCGGTGAGTACTTCTTGAGTCGTTGACCGTTCACCTTGAAGCTTCCGCCCTTTTCACCCCATACTTCAACTACACCATGGGGAAAACACGTTTGATTATATAAGGTCCGATCCAATGAGATTTAAGCTTACCTGGAAAGAGACGAAGTCTTGAATTGAAGAGGAGAACTTGATCTCCTTCTTTGAGGTCTTTTGGAATGATATGCTTATCATGCCAACGCTTCGCTCTTTCTTTATAGATCTTGGCGTTTTCGTAGGCGTTTAAGCGAAGTTCTTCAAGCTCGTTAAGGTCCAAGAGGCGCTTCTCACCCGCTTCCTTTATGCTGAAGTTCAACCACTTTATTGCCCAATACGCCTTATGTTCTAGCTCTACCGGCAAGTGACAAGACTTCCCATACACAAGGTTGTATGGTGTCGTTCCTATGGGAGTCTTATATGCAGTCCGGTATGCCCACAATGCATCATCTAGCTTCAAAGATCAATCCTTCCTTGTCCTTGAAACCGTCTTCATTAGGATTCCTTTAATCTCCCGGTTTGAAATCTCCACTTGTCCACTCGTTTGTGGATGAGGGGGTGGCGATCTTGTGAGTCACCCCATACTTAGCTAGTAGAGCTTCGAATCGTCGGGCAATGAAGTGAGAGCCTCCATCACTAATGATAGTCCGCGGTGTCCCAAATCATGGGAAAATGGTCTTGTTAAAGAACTTAACCACAACCATGACATCATTAGTAGGAGAGGCAATTGCTTCAACCCATCTCGAAACATAATCTACAGCTAGAAGTATGTATTGGTTTCCACAAGATAATGGGAAAGATCCCATAAAGTCTACTCCCCAAACGTCAAAGATCTCTACCTCTTGAATGTTGTTAAGAGGCATCTCGTTTCTCCTAGATATGTTCCCTGTTCTTTGACAAGCATCGCAGCAGGAAACAAAGGTTTGCACATCTTTAAATAAAGTAGGCCAAAAGAATCCAGATTGCAATACCTTAGCACTAGTCTTGTTCGAGCTAGCGTGTCCTCCACAAGGTAGTGAATGACAATGACAGATGACACTTTGCATCTCGTCTTCCGGCACACATCGTCGAATGATGCCGTTAGGACCTCTCTTGAAGAGGAGAGGTTCATTCCAAAAGTATTCCTGGACATCCTTAAAGAACTTCTTTCTTTGTGCATAGAATAATCCGGGTGGTAATTCCTGGCAAACCAAATAGTTAACAAAATCAGCAAACCATGGTTCATTACCTTTAGTGATCTTATCGATGCACTCCTCTATGATATGTAAATGCTCGTCCGGGAAGGAGTCATCTATGGGTAGATTGTCGTCCTCTAGATGTGGTAGACGACTCAAATGATCCGCAACAGAATTTTCCGATCCCTTCTTGTCAGGGATCTCTAGATCGAATTCTTGTAGGAGAAGAATCCATCTAATTAGCCTTGGTTTCGCATCCTTCTTTGCAAGTAGATACCGGATCGCAGCATGATCCGTGTATACAATTACCTTTGCACCTACAAGATAAGAACGAAACTTTTCAAATGCATATACAATTGCTAGAAATTCTTTTTCGGTAGTGGCGTAGTTGAGATGCGCTTCATCTAGCGTCTTGCTAGCGTAGTAGATAGCGTGGGTTCATCCTTCCTTCTTTTGCCCAAGCACAACTCCTATAGCTACGTCACTTGCATCACACATAATCTCGAATGGAAGATTCCAATCCGGAGGTTGGATGATCGGGGCTGAGATTAGAACTTCCCGAATCTTATGAAACGCATCTAAACATTCCTGCGAAAAATCAAAAACTGCATCCTTCATCAATAGATTAGTAAGCGGCTTTGATATCTTAGAGAAATCCTTTATAAAGCGTCTATAAAATCCAGCATGTCCTAGAAAACTTCTTATCCCTTTCACCGAAGATGAAGGAGGAAGCTTTTCTATAGTCTCTATCTTAGCCTTATCCACTTCAATCCCTCTACTGGAGATTAAATGTCCTAATACAATGCCTTCTTTCACCATAAATTGACACTTATCCCAATTAAGAACTAGGTTAGTGTCTTCACACCTTTGTAGCACAAGAGCAAGGTTAGAAAGACAATTATCGAAAGAGGAACCATAAACAGAAAAGTCATCCATGAAAACCTCCATGATTTCCTCTATATACTCCAAGAAGATAGCCATCATGCACCTTTGAAAGGTGGCTGGGGCGTTGCAAAGCTCAAATGGCATTCTCCTATAAGCAAACGTACCCCACGGGCACGTGAATGTGGTCTTCTCCTGATCGCCCGGATGTATCGGGATCTGAAAGAAACCACTATAACCGTCAAGATAACAGAAATGTGAGTGTTGTGCTAACCTCTCAAGCATTTGGTCGATGAATGGTAATGGGAAGTGATCCTTCCTCGTTGCGTTGTTTAGCTTGCGGTAGTCTATGCACATTCTCCATCCTGTCACGGTTCGTGTAGGAATGAGTTCGTTGTTCTTGTTGGTGATGACCGTCATTCCTCCTTTCTTTGGAACCACCTGTACGGGACTCACCCACTTGCTATCGGAGATTGGTTAGATGATACCTGCATCAAGTAGTTTAAGAATTTCCTTCTTGACAACCTCCTTCATGGTCGGATTTAACCGCCTTTGAGGTTGTCGCGAAGTTCTAAAATCTTCTTCCATAAGGATCTTATGCATGCATAGTGAAGGCTTGATTCCTACTAGATCCTCTATAATGTAACCTAAGGCTTTCCTATGTTTCTTAAGAACAACCATAAGCTTATTATGTTCATCTATACTTAGATCGGAACTAACAATTACCGGAAAGGTAGAATTAGGTCCTAGAAATGCATACCTTAGATGTGCAGGAAGTGGCTTCAATTCCATCACTATAGGACTCTCTAATGGCTCTTGAGGAGTGTCCAATGCTTCCTTAGAAGTCTCTAAGGGTGTAGAAGTTGTTGGAAAAGAATCAAGAGAAGTGGTAGAAAGAACACAATTGTCTTCAGATTCACCCAAAATTACGGCTCCCCTGTTTCCTCCACGGCCGTGATTTTGGGCGTGGAAGTCAATTACGGTGTTCTGCTTGTTCCACGGCCGTGGTTTTGACCGTGTAACTTACTGGCGTCCTCTGAATAGCTGATTACGGTCATGTTGGTGGAAACCACTGCCGTGGAATAGCACGACTGGCCGTGATTCCTCACGTTCTCTGACCCATCGTAGAGTTTTTCAAACTCTTCTTCATACACTTCCTTTTGCTTCTCTAAAGCTTCAATTTCCTCATTGCATTCCTCTTCTTCCCCTATGTCCATAATGCTCATAGTGATCATCTTTTGCAAGGGATCTTTGAAGAGAATCGAACTTACTTCCTCTCTAGATAGCTCTTCGTCATGGATGTCGAATATGTCCTCTTCAAGAGCCGGTTCTTTCACCAAAGTGGAAAGAACAAACTCTACCTTTTCCTCTCCTATGTCGAAGGCGAGTCTAGCATTCTTGCAATCAACCATACAACCGGATATTGCAAGAAACGGTCTTCTGAGTATGATCGGGACCGGACTATCTGCAGGAATGTCAAGCACAACAAAATCTATAGGAACATAGAACTTACCAAGCTTGACCGGGACGTCTTCAACTATACCAACGGGACGAGTTATGGATCGATCCGCCATATATAACGTCATCTTTACCGGTTTAGGTTCGCCTAAACCGATTTTCTTGCATAAGGCAAGCGGAATGATGCTCAAGCTTGCTCCTAAATCACATAATGCATCATATGTGACATCTCCCACTCCTATGGGAACACAAAATGACCCCGGATCCTTTAGCTTTGTGGGCATCTTTTCCTTCATTGTCTTAATGAGATCCGACGAATCCGAACTCATCTTGACTTCTCCAAAATCCTCTAATTTCCTCTTGTTAGAGAGGATCTCCATTAAGAACTTTCCATAAGCTGGCATACCTACAATTGCATCAATGAAAGGTATATTAATATGCAGTTTGCTTATGAGTTCAATAAACTTACCGAATTGCTTGTCTAGACGCGCTCTTGCTCTAGACTGCGGGAATGGTAGGGGAGGTTTGTAAGCTGGAGGAGGAATGTAGATGTCTTCCTTCTCCTTCCCCTTCTCTTTCTCTTTCTCGACGAGGACTTCCACAAACTTAGGCTGCGGGTCGGTGGTTGTTGCTCCACTCCTAGTTGTGATAGCCATCACCCTTCCTTTCGCGTTGTCCTCCGTCTTTCCTGGAAGTTTTCCTTGTAGGAACTTCCTCAGCATTGCTAAACATTTGGATTTCTAAAACCTTTTGAGCTTTATCAACCTTAGTAATGTGATTATCAACCTTAGTGATGTGACTCTCCAATCCTTGAAGCTTTCCCAAAATTGTTTCCAACATGGGATCGGGCTTCTCTTTCTCTGAAGTGCTTCCAATATTAGATGTTTGTTCCTGACTTTTCAAAGGAATGGAAGAAGAAGAAGGTGGAGTTAGTGAATTTCCTGAATTGGGATAAGAATTACCGAAATTTTGTTGTTGGTTGGAACGCCAATTATTGTTGTTTGAACCCCTATTGTTGTTCCAATTGTTATTCCGGTTGTTGTTGTTCCAATTGTTCCGGTTGTTGTTCCGGTTGTTGCGATTTGTGTTCTCATTCCCATTGTGGTTATTGTTGTTCCCTAAATAACCAACATCTTGTTCCTTTTGATTTGGAAAGCTAACCTTGATGACTTCCTTCAATTCTTTAATCTCGAAGTTGAGAGAAAAGATTTGAGTTTGAGCGGCTTGTGTTAGCTTTGCTCCTTGCTCCACTCGATTTGCTTCTACTTTCCGGTGAGAATACTTCTCAATGACCCGGACTTGCTTCTCAATGAAGTCCCAAGCGTCATCTTCCCTCATGTCCATGAATGTGCCACATGAAAGGGATTGGAGCTTGAATTGTGTTTCCACATCCAGCCCCTTATAGTATATCTCCAATAGCTCCAATTTGGAAATGCCATGGTGTGGGCAATCCAATAGTAAATCCTGAAATCTTTCCCAAGATTGAAACAAACTTTTGTTAGATCTCATAGAAAATGCATTAATCTTACCTCTCAACTCCGCCGTCTTGGATGGCGGAAAGAATTTGGTGAGGAACTCCGAAGAAAGATCCTCCCATGTGTTCAGTCTTCCATTAGGAAGAGCTTGATACCAAGATAAAGCTTTTCCTTTCAAAGAGAAGAAGAATTGCTTGATCTTGTAATTGTTGGTAGTTGCATTCTTTGGATTCATTGTCTCCATCAAGATCTCAAAATTTTGTAAATGTTGATGTGGAGATTCAATACTCGTTCCTCCAAACTGACTTTGGCGAACGATGGTAATAACTTATGGGTTGAAGCTAAACCCCTGCATATCGTCAGCATCAAAGTTCACACCTAGACGGCGTGGTTGCTGAATTGGATCCATCCTTTGGCCAAGAGTTCTTGGCTCTTCATCCACACGAGCGGCTCTCGCACCCCCAGCCGGGACACGATAATTGGCAGCTGGTCTTGGATTATATTAATTCATGTTGATCGTCGGATTAATGTCCTCAAGCGGTGGCATGGAAGAGTCGCTATCCTCATCGGATGAGTTGGTTCTAACCGATCTTGCCGGTTTCCTCCTCTTCTTTTTCTTGGAATCGCTTATCTCTAGCCTCATTTGAAACATCGCATCCCTTAGCTCATCAATTTTCAATTGATGACGTTCCGATTCTTCTTTGCGAGTCTTCTCGCTCCATCTAAGTTGAGCTTCGGATTACTCCAGCTCTGGTTGAAGATCCCGCTCCTTGTCTTCAGCCATCTTTCTTTCTTTGAGCTTCTTCCTCAAAGTCTTCTCAAGTTCTTGATCAAGAGGTAAGAGGTCCTTGTTGTTCCTAGACCCGCGCATATACCTAAGGTAACCTGCAAATATCACTCAAAGGAGATATCAAATAACAAGAGCAAAGCTCCCAAGTTTGACAACCGATAACCGAATTCGGCCTAAACCAAATCCCCGGCAACGGCGCCAAAAACTTGTTCGCCACTTAGCGTGCATGCAATCAAGCTTTAAATTTATAAAACTAGAATCAAGCAAGCAAACCCGCATTGTACGGATCGGCGTAGTAAAGCAAGAATTCCAAAGTATCGAACACAGGGATTTGGGGGGAACAAATTCAGTTGTAAAGTTGTCAAGCAAGTAAAAGGGTAAAGCTTTGCAAATATATTGGGAAAACAGCAACCCTAAAGATCCAGGTATCTAATTGTGGCAATCGATTCAAGATATACTAAAGAACTAAGGACAGAGTTAAGAGTTGCAAAGGTATGCTAAGGTAAAGCAATGTACGGTGAAGTTCCAAGGCTTTATATGACTTATCTAAAGACACTCTCTATAAAGGTTGTTGAGGCTTCAGTATAGAAAGGATCTAAAGATAAGAATTAATATCAAATACCCAAACTTGTAACCCAAGGATCAAGACTAACTAAACCGATTAAGGTTATGACACTCGAAATCGAAGTAGAGGTTGTTGAGGCTTCACTACTACTTAGAAAAGGCAAGCCAAGACTAAGTTAAAGCTAATCTTTAACTCTGGATCAAAGTAAAAACAAAGTTCGTAAACTGATATAAATTACGGGCAGATCTTGAATTCCACGGCCGTGGAACCTCAAGAACAAACCGTGATTCTGGTTTGTCGGCGAAATCTCTCTAACTCTCAGGGTACAATCTGTTTACGATCGATCTATCATCATCTAAGCCACAACTATTAACCCTTCACCTTAGAATTGCTAAAGGGTTTTAGCCAATAACTGTTTAATATCGAAATCAAGTTTAAGAAGAATAAAAGATGCAAACCTTCGAAAACCTTCAATAAAACTCAAACCAATCTCAAATCCACACACAAAAGGAATAATGTATATCGGATTCGGAAACAAACACAAATCAATAATAATCCTTGATAAGAACGAAGAACGGGATGTCAATCCGTCTTCAAATCAAATCTAAGGACAAGAGGCGTAACTTCCGCCACAAGTAACTCCCAATTCTTCAAACCCTCGTGAATCACCGTTTGCAAGTGCAAAATCTCCGGACGTCCAATGCAGCCCTAAGCACGTGTGTCAAATTCTCTCCCCTCCGGCCTTTTTATAAGAAAGGATAAAATAACCGTCCGGCCCATGTGCGTAAATAATGTGGCAATAATTTATTCGACAAAAGATCGCCTAAATCACGGTCTCATGGAGTTCCACGACCGTGGTTTAGAGCGTAGAAGTAGATTACGGTTCCATATGATTTCCACGACCGTACTTTATACCGTGTAACTCTCTGGAATACTCCACGTTCATGATGCCAAGATCCACGGCCGTGGTTTTGGGCGTGGACTTCTCTACGACCGTATTTTAGAGCGTGGAAGTGTAAATTGGTTGTGGTTTCCTTTGTGTCGTGCCATTCCTCATCCTAGCATCTCCTTTGACTTCTTTGATGTGTCCTTAATCCTTGGATGTGTTCAAATCTTCTCCTATCTCTCTCAATTGGTTCGGTTTTAGCTCTTATTCACCTATAATCAACACAAAGCTAATGTAGACCTCCATATTGAAAATATAGACAAACTAGCTAACAAATTCTTCAATGCCTTATCAATGAACATTATAATGGATGAAAAACAACTAGAAAAAGTGCCTAGAATATCGCAATTTTTCATGCTAACACGGAGGAGGGTGGCGGCTTGTGCTCGACGGTGAAGAGTCGCCTCTGTTGCTTATCTTCGAAGGAGGGGCTTCTGTGGTTGGATCGGTGTGCAAGAACAACAAAGGTCTCGAGGTGCTGTTGTGGTGTGCAAAGCTTTCAGAAGGTAAGTTGTTTTCCAGATTTTTATCCGCGTGAAAGGTTTCAGAAGGTAAGTGTGAGAACGTTGAGATCCTTGCCCTCATGGATAGGTGCGGTTTAACGTCTCCACTTCCCATGCAAGAAGCCCTTATGGGCTGGGTTAGGGAGATCAAGTTGATTAGCAAAATCATGGGAGGAGGGGTGACAACTTTTTTCTTGCCCATTGGGCCCGATGGCCTTGCCAAATGGGCCTAGATGGTCTTGCCAAATGGCCATGCCAAATGACCATTTACTCTAGTATTGATCGTGTCTTGATGGATCATTTAATTTTAATATTGTAAAATTAAGAGATGATTTTTATCATTTTATATGAATAAGAATCTTACATAAAATGATAAGAATTATGTTGACTCGTGATATAAGATATCATGTAAAAATCTCAAGTTGGTCAAAATTCGATTCGGCTCGGAAATAATATGGAATAAATTTTCGGGTGATATAGTTAACTTGATACATATTTTAAAAGAAACATTCAATGAAATAATAGTTATTATGATATTGGATTTGAATGAGAATTGTAAATATACTAATTAATGAAACTAAATTAAATTATATATATTAATGTATGTAGCTTAAAGTATAATCGACATGTGTAAATTAAGGAGGTGGTTGGAAGAGACTATGTAAAATGTCAATTCACGGGTTGTTTTAAAGTATGTATATATATATATATATATATATATATATATATATATATATATATAGATATCAGTTTAAAAAGAAATACATTCTAAAATTTAAATACTTTTCAGTTTTAGTAAATGAAAATTCATACCAACTCATTTTACAAGGTAAATCACCATTAGTTTTGTTTTCCGTGTCTCCATTTTTAGAAGACATTCAAAGTTTTAAACAAGATTATCACAACAAATATTAGTTTTTGTAAATTGTTGCAACACAATTCTTGTAGAAGAATAAAAGAAAATCTTGGAGAATCAACCTTAGGGGCCTGCGAGCATCAATCAAGTTTATGTATCTCATTTTCTTGAATTGGTTGATGCTCGAACAACATTTTTTCATGAAAGAAAATCTGACATTCTTTAGTAGATAAAGTCAGATATCATGGAGCCTTTTCTACCTCTGCTTCTCATAACAATCTCAATCTCAATTATAAGCAACAACAATTGTTTGGCGAAGGCACCGTTAAGTTCTTTTCTACAACTCACCCCTTCGTGTTTTTTTCTTTTTCCTAAATTTGTTCTTATAACAAAATCCATTTAAAATTATCATTATTCATAATCTAATCGATTTTGTGTTTCTGTTTATCATGTTTTTTTTTTCCAGTATACAACATGTGGTCCCTCAAGTAACAACAATAGGGAAATTAGACAGGATCGTTTTAGGCATCAAAGACAAATTTGTATGTTTTATTCTTAACGCTTAATTTCTTAGATGTCAACATTTCAATACAACACATGAACAAACTTTCTCACATATAGATTTAGGGTTTAATATGAAATGTCCATGTAAATTACTTATTAGTTTTGTGGTTTGGTTTAACACAAACATGTTGTAGGTGATAGTGGATAACGGAATTCTCCAAGTAAGCATTGCAAACCCAGAAGGGTTTGTGACCGGCATCCGTTACAATGGGGTCGACAACTTGCTTGAAGTAAAAAACGAAGAATCCAACAGAGGGTATCCTTGCCAAATTTAGTAATTCAATTGTATTTATCTTATTATTATTTTTTCACTTCATCGAATATATTCATTCAGGTACTTTGACGTGGTTTGGGATACACCGGGACGTTGCGGCAATTCTAGTAGTGTTGATTGCACAGATAGGTACGATCACTTTTACCAAAATAAAATGTTATTACTGATAATTCCTTAGGTTTTGTCAAGTATAAAATGATTTTGAATGTACAAATTTGTTTATATGTTAGTGTTTTATCAATTGTACGTAATTAAATGTGATATATACTAATAAAATTTCTAATTAGAAGAACTAGTTTAATATCTCTTATTTTACATAAATTGATTTAAGTATATTTCGGCATAAACTTTTTGAAATAAACAAAGTAACAACTCAATATAGAAAAACAACTATTTATTTGAGAAAAACATTTACTATTTAATATAAATTGGTCATATATAAGTATACAATGACACTCAAAATCAAATTTCAAAACAGATATCATTATAGATATAATGTTCAATGACATTTATTTTAGAAAAATATACAAAATATATATGAGCTAATAAATATACATGACTATATCAAATATGTCAAAAGTTTGCAAATATATTATTTAATTTATAATACTAACAAAATGATAGACAATATTATTGATATTACATTATAATTACTATTTAAATAATACATTTTAATGACTATACACTAAGAGTATATTATACCAAAATCAAATTACAATCTAAATTATTCCAAAAATACAAATATAAGGTGGTAAATACTACGTAATCCTATATAATAGTTCTTTGAGAATAATATAATGATAAAAAAAATAAAAATTACAATATTATGGAATATAAGAATTATCTTATGGTAGTATTCAAATAACAAATGATTTCATTAACAATATTTCATAAATTTTTTGAGTTGTAAATAATATCTCATGGTAACTATAATGAAACAAGTTTGGATAATAAAAATTACAATATATTATATCTTAATAAAACAAAGTACACCCAGACCTAGACCATCTATCACATTCTTAGGTATGTCACCTAGAACTTCTTCCTAATTATTTACAATTATGACTCAAGGTAATTACAGATTTGTAATGTTTATTAATAAAATAATTAATATAAAATTAATGAACAGTTAGTATATCACAACACATCCTAAAACATGCCACATAGTATTTGTTTTAATTACAACTTTGCCATTTTTTACGATTTCATTCAACCGAATTGGAGTTTTTGGGTAAAACAAATCCGTAGTTTTATTTTTATTTTTATTGTTATTTATTTTAACAAAGTCAAGTACATACTTTTGTAGATTTTATCTTTTTTTTTTATAATTATTTCTAAAAAAATATATTTATTATTTATAAAATATAGGTAATTTTATGCAACTGTTTTTTAGAGGATATTAAAATATTATAGTTTTAAGAAAACTTAGTCTATAATCAAATTTTTATATTAATATTCAATGCATAATAAATAAAAATAATATGATATTTTTAGACTAAACCCTCACAACACCGGACTAATTATAAGTATTACTTATTAAGTAAAATAAATTTTACTATATAATAAGTGTAGTTCTTTTGAGCGTTCAATGCTCCATTAAAAGGTAATTCTTACACCAAATAAATTTTACTACATTAAAATCTATATAATCAAATTTCTGCGCTCTTTAATGCATTAAAGTATTTTAAGTTTAAGAAAAAGTTTTAAAAAGGTCTCTAAATCTTTTTTTAACAATTAATGTTAACCTAATCAATTTGAAAATGTATGTAACAAAAATGTAAGAATATTTAAAAAAAAAGTGTGTTTTTTTCATAATTTAACAAAATTTTAAATATTTTGGTAAAAAAATGTAAAAATATACAAAAAATACTTTTAATTGTTCAATTAATGATATACATTATATAAGATAATTTCACTTAAAATTGTTATATAAGTTGATTCGTTAGAACAAATTTAATAGTAGCCATTTATGAATTATAAAAGTGACGAATTGAAATTAAATTATGGTAGTGTCACTTCTTAATTTAAGCAAAAAAAAATTGTATTGTTTTTTATATATATTTCTAGACACGTATAGATTTATATTTATTTATTGTGATATTATAAAATAAAATTATGGTAGTGCCACTTCTTAATTTTAATATTGATTTATGAAGTCAATCTTATAATCAAAAGACCAGCTTTCAATTGAAAATTTTAATCTGTGAACTAACAGCATCAAATTATACACCAAATTTATTTATTATATGTAAACATGTTTACATATATTACATCAATCCTTCGAATTATAATTTATAATAAAATAAATTAAAATTTTACACAGTAAAAATCTTACCACTAGTTAATATAAATAATAATATACATAAATGTGAAAGTGAGATTTTAAAATTGAAATTTGAACATTTTTTTGCAATCTTCCACCTACCCTTGTTTTTATTTTATTTTATTAGTTTTATTTCTTCATGTATTAGTGGTCAACTAATTTCTCATTGATTTTTGAAAAAAATAAATTATATTTTTTTCACCATTTATTATCACTGATATAAAGCTATTATTGTCAGCAATACATAAACATCATTATTACATATAACAAAAAAAAATCCTTATCACAAGCACCAAAAAGATCCTATTAACATTTGGTGCTACAAACGGTAACTAAAGCATGGTGGCACCATCAATTAAATGTTGGTTACAACTTTAGGCTTGTTGATGTCCTTGTCAACGTAAATTGAACCATGGTGGTAGTTCTAAACTTCGTGACAACCGTAAGCCTTGGTAATCTTGGTGACAACTTTTACTAAAGTTTTTTGACAATGTTAAGAAATCTTTGTGACAATAACATTGTTGGTGTTGATGACAATGATAATTATAGATGAAAATAAACTTAAAAATTTAATTAAAACTTGGTGGCAACCCTAAGTCTTTGTGACAATGTTTATTAAAACTTGGTGGAAACTCTAAGCCTTGATGATAACATAAATTCAAATTTTGGTGACAACCTTAAACCTAGGTGATGTTGGTGACAACACTAACTAGAATTGAGTGAAATTTTCTAAGCCTTAGTGACAACCCTAAGCATCGGATAACATTAATTAAAACTTGTTGAGAACAACATGAGCAAATCCAATAAAATTCTCTACCACTTCTCCATGATTGTTTACGTACATTACAACACTATCCATTTGCTCTTTTACCAAACTACCAAAAACCTCATCAATCAATAAAAAAATGTCTCCATTATCGTTGTATATTTATTTTTGTTGTCTCAAATGGATATGGTTTTACAATTTCTAACTAAATAATAAGATTGATAAGTGTATGGTTTAATGGTGCTTCAAATATAATCTTCCCTACTTCAACTTTACGTAAAATACACCATTTTAGAAGTTTCAAATATTTTCCTTTTTTGAGTGAGTACGAGACTTTATTATGCACCAATAAGCTAATCCTTGACAAAGTAGAAATCCGATAACATCCACAATTGTAATTCATCGAATGTGGTTTGCATCACCCGTCACTTGAACTCTAGAAGACACGCATTGTGTCAAACTTTGCCTTTGATCTTCAAAAACAAAAAATAATGTCAGAGCATTATTGTAAATACTATTTGTAGCTCCCACACTTTCTCTAAATCTCTTTTGGCCCTACTTCTAGTTATAAAATCTAGTTTTTATAAAATGCTTAATCTCTTAATCGTTTTCCTATTTCCTCTCTAAAAATATAACGGTAGAAACATAATTGGAATCTTATGAAAAACTATATTCTAGTAATTATCATTGATTTAACCAATCCTTTTGGAAGTACCTCAAATACTTTCCAAAAATAGTTCATCGAAAATTATGTGAAAATGGTTGACAAGAGCTTTCAACAACATACTTTGCTCTAACGTTATCTTAAATGTGAACATCATATTCATCAATAGCTTTTGCAATGCCAAATAACTAACAATATCTCCATCAATCACATCTTTAGTTCAAGTTCTTTTTGCCCTCTAACATTGTTTGTGCCTAATTATCTCTAACAACATCTTTATTCTCATGTTTGTGCCTATAATTCAACCATTTTTTTTAATAAACTAAAGAAATGAAGTTTACAAAATAATTACATTAAATTAAACAAAAAACAATACTAACATTTTAATACCAAACATATTATATACAATAATATTTCAATATATTATTCAAATAATTAGAATCCTAAAATCTTCAACTAAATTAATTTTAAGATAATTGAGATCGAACTTACATTTTTTAAAAATTATTAATCTCGCGAAGACAAAGATCGAGTTGTCATTGACTACACGGGAAATTGTTGTCTACCGTCTGAAACTCTTTCTTGTAATTGTGGTGTGTTGAATGTGGCGGCATACCTATGTGATGTGTTGAATGTAATGGAATAATACATTTTTAGTTATGTAGTAGTATATCAAATGGGTTGTTATTGAGGTTGTTAAACATGCTTTATGTTTTACTAAAGATAAATCATTAATGGATTATTTTATTAAAAAAATCTCAAGATACTTTAGACCGTTGTAAAAAAAAGTCTAAACAACATTCTAGGGCTTCTTCGTAATCCACATCAACGCTTGACGCTTTTCATCCCTTTTGCCTTCTTATTCACAAAATCACAGTAATATTTTCACAATTCTTCTTTGCACATCTGCATTCTTCGTCTCTTCCTCCTTCATATATTATCTTTTGTCTTCTACAATTCTATCATTAGTCGTCCCCGAAAATCGGGATTCCTCTTCGTCTCTCCATACCTACATAGTGTAGCCGCCACTGCCAAAGTCAACAAAGTCACTACCCCCAATCCGCCTCTAGTCATTAACATAGTTAAGAATTAATATGTCTTGGAGATATATGAGACACAATATCAATCAAAATATCCATATAAATATATCAAAACAAGACAAACTAGTTTAATTACATTTAGGAAAAACTTTTTGAGTTTGCATTTCTAGAGCAGAAAACAAAAGCTTGCATTATTTTTCAAGGGGGATCATATATATAAGGCGATAAAAAGAACAAATGCACATTTTCAACGCAATCTAACTGCGTTGAAAATTTCAAATTCAACGTAGTCCGACCGCGTTAATAGATTTCGACTTCAATGTAGGCCGATTCGTTAAAGTTAAAGGTATTAAGTAAGACTAATGACTATTGCCAATTGGTTACACATATGCAATCAAGAGTAAAAATCTCCCAAAATAATAAATGTTACATAAAGAAAACCTTCATTATAGTTTCCAATGGACAAAGCTTGTGTGAGCATGGTGTTTTTAGTCTTTCAAATGTTAAAAAAGTCTTCAATGGAGTTTAAGAAGCATGATAACCGAGTTTGGTTAAATAATATTCCAAGCAAAATGGACTAGCATAATAATGTAATAACATGACATAATATCATAATATTCCAACCAAAATATCATACATACTCCAACTAAATACAAAATATCATCCCAAAATAAAATATAAACGTCATAAATGTCACTGTTGCGATGCCCGACATGCGAAGGATCTAGTGGTGGCTGGTGACTCACCGCCTCAACAACAATCCCTACATCTCCTCCTCCATCTTCTCCACCGTCCCATAACCACGTACACGTATAGTATCCTGGATCATACCAACAAGTACATGTAGATGTTGTTTACAAAAACAAATAGTTAAAAAACCATAATAGATGGACGAAATGATAACATGTACAAATGAGATATCTTACTCGGGTGTTGAAAATATGGACAAGAGGTGGCCGATCCATGGGAGGTGCCTATGCAGTTGACCACAGAAAGAGGTATGGGTGACCCCAATTAGAAAACCATGCCATGTAGTCATCAACTACAACCCATGGGATGGCCACCATCTTTGTGTCGACCAATGTGAAGTGTGTGACCTCCTCATGTCTCCTAGAGCACCTATCATGGTTGTGATAATACCAAACCTTGTAACCTCTACCCCAACAGCAGGACACTCCTTTGTGGTCTCGGAGATACGATCGTCGGGGATCCTCTATATGCTCCCTAATTGTCTCATCACTTTGTCCGAAATATAGGGCTCATCAACATCACCTATATGAATAATGTCTTTGTACCTTGAGATAACAAACTCTCCGTCAAAGTCCAAAACTGAATCATCGTATGGCATGAACATCACGTCCTCCGGCCTCATCTCGTCTCGCTAACGACATAGAGATGTCAACCTTTGAAGTGTCACGATAGGGTCTTCGGGATTGAAACCCTCAAAGTCCAACATGTAGATCCCTGATGCTCAATATATGTGTCGGCTAAACCATAGAGAGATAGAGAAAGTGCGCATATATCCACACCTATACTTTACAAGAATAAAATATTTTTATCATCAATTATTTGATATATATATATATATATATATATATATATATATATATATATATATATATATATATATATATATATATATATATAATCTACCTAAATAATGAAAAATGTCTCAAACATTGATACCTATCGGAGTGAGGTACATTCCCCATAGTCTTCACCCTAGACTAGGAAGACGGTCCACTATGCCGATACAAAAGGCAAACAATCCCTACCCCCAAGCATATGTGCCAGTCTTCCCGTGATCGTGTACGAGGTCTATCATCCATGTTCGTATATGGTTGGTAGTCTTGTCGACTACCAACACCGCTCCCATAATCAACATATGATATCTTGATGGTAGTGTAGTTGCCGGTGTGGATGTGTCAAGGAGGAGATGTGTGGTGGCTCTTCTAATGGCCTCTACCTGGATAGAGGTTCCATTTGCCTCATCCTCGGCCTACGTCATCTTAAATATGGAGCTTAACCACTCTATGCGTTGATGTGTGGTCCATGACGTCTCACATGAATCTCCGTCTGTCCAAAGACCCATCAGAATAGCCACATCATGGATGGTGATAGTCATCTCACCCCAAGGAAGATGAAAATTGCCAGTCTTTGTGTGCCGCCACTCGACGAAGGCATGACAAAGCACGTGATCAACCCCGGTGAAGTTAAATGTTTCCAAATCCGTCAATCTAATCCGACTGTCCAGAGAAAACCATCCATTTGGGTAATCACGATCACGACGCTAGTCCGACACCTCCCTCACCTGCTCGATACGTCGGTGTACCTTCATGACCTTTATGACGTCCTTCTTTTGAATAAATAAATAAATTTTAAACATGAAAAAGTACATTCATTCTCATTCATCGTTGACATCTAGTAACATACCTTGATCATCCATATATGGGCAATCCTATGGTCAACATACCACGTCAACAAATCTCGAACCTTATGAAGGGTACCAATCCCTCAGTGAACACAAGTAGTAGAAGATGATGGCCCCACATCATCTCCGGGATCATGGGTGGTATGGTTCTAAGTGCGGGATGAAGGGAAAATGTGAGAAGGAGAGGGTGTGTGGGATGCAGAGGGTACATATGAAGGAGTGTGGGTACGACCGGGAGTAGATGTGGAAGCGTGAAAATTAGATGTTGAAGCGGGGGCAGGAGGAGGAGAGGGAGCAAGAGGTGAGGTAAAGGGAACCAAACCAATGTATGTTTGTGTTCAAATGGTGTTCTCATAATCTGACTCAGATTGAGCCTCCCGATGAGAAAGTGATTCGAGTTGAGAGGGAAGAGTAGCATCTTCATTAGAAAGAGTATGATCAGTAGTAGGAGCGGGATCAGATGGGATGTAATAGAAACGGCCTCAGTAGCATGAGCAAGATTAGATGTCGATGGGGCAACCTCGTCATCCTCCACTCGCTGATCGCCTCGGCGTAAAGAATCGGTTGATGGTGGTTGTCTCCTCATCCTAGCCTACTGCTCGACAACGATCTAAACCGATTTTCGAAAGTAATAAAGTGATCAAAACTTGGAGTTCCGTATATAGTAGCTAACAATAATAAGCTTTTACTTTTTAAAAAAATAAAAAAATAAAATGTGAATCCATGCGCTTGTTTTAATTAGGTGCGTGTGTTCACGTGCCATCTTCAACGCAATCGGTATGTGTTGAAGTTGAAAACTCACCTTCAACGCAGTCGACCTGCATTGAAGGTAAGCTCAACCTATTCTTCGCTGACGTAGAATAGCGAAGAACAAGTTCGTTTTTATCATTTTCGATTCCAACTCCAATTCCGTCTACCCTATTCCATTTCTAACTAAAATAAGTTCTCTATTCCAATTCCAATTCTGTATCTAAACTAGAACTAAAAAATTCTAAATAAAAACGTTAAAAACAAAATTTAAAACACAAAAAATATGATAAATACATGAAAACTAAAAGAAACGTACTTCGAGTGCACTCAAAGGGCGTTTTGGTAAGGACATCTTGGGGAATCCATGATATCGGTTTTTTTCGGATTCAAATGAGAGATTTTTTTGAATTTGGGTTCGATTTTTTGAAGAATGGTGATGAGCAGTGGTGGCAGACGTCGTCTCTTATCATAGGGTTTCAACTCAATCGGCTTGCGTCGAGGTTGAAATCCTTCAACGCCATTGCATTGCGTTGAACCTTGCGTCTTGTAAATTTCATATCGTGCCTTTAGCAGCTTGGTTTTTCAAAATGAAAATAAATATAATACTTTGGAGAGGAAGGTGGTCCATGATTTTGATGCCATAGGTGTTCCACTGTGGTAGAAAACAATATTGCAAGTTGACATTTTATGGTTGATCGAGACAATACAATATATATCGCTCAATTTCCGTCTTAATAATCTTATGTAGCTAGAGGTCTTGTATGACACAGAGAAATTAGAGATATCATTCAATAATCTAAAGATAATAAAGGATACTTAACTTGTGTAGATAAATATTATATTAATATGACAAAAAAATAAGGTTATGTTGATACAGGGTGATAGGAAGGAAGTTGAAGGTAATATGCAATGACACAGAGAAATTAGAGATTTCATTTAGTGGTATATGGAATGAAGCTTCATGGATGACTGAGAATCCAGCTGCTCCAATCAATGTAGATAGGAGGTTTGTATATAATAAAAATGAAGTTCTTAGCAAACAGTACTTGCTATTATTTGGTTGATTTATATGTAGATCGGATGTGTATTTACTAATTGACAGGTACATCATGTTTAAAGGGTTGCCCGGGTATTACTCATATACTATATTAGAGCGCCATGCAAGTTATCCACCAGCAAACTTTCACCAAATAAGAGCTGTTTATAAGCTTGATAGAGATAGGTCATATCATTTAAGATACTTAGCTTCCACGTTCATATATGTGTTGATTGATGGATACAATGTTGACAATAACTCCCCTCATAGGTTTCACTACATGGCAGTGTCCGATGATCGGCAAAGGATCATGCCAATGCCTCAAGATCGCCACACCGGTGAGATGATGGCTTATAAGGAAGCCGTTCGCCTCAAAAATCCGATCAATCCTGATCTTAAAGGAGAGGTATTTAAATGCTTGACTTGTTCGCCTTGAGTAACAACCCTAAATAATGACTCCATGAGTCAATCATCTTTAGGGTTTCAAAAGCTTAGTTCGGACTCGGACTTGTTAGTTTTCGAAACGAGCTAAACCAAGTTAAGTTTTAGGGTTAATGAAAGCCACTAAAATAACAGCCTTTGAACCATTGGTACAGGTGGATGATAAGTATCAATATTCATGTCAAGATAAAGACAACAAGGTGCATGGTTGGATTGCAAACAACCCACGGATTGGATTCTGGATCATAACACCAAGCAATGAATTCCGAACAGCTGGTCCTTTCAAGCAAGATCTTACATCCCATGTTGGTCCGACTAGCCTCCAAGTAAGAAGAAAAGTTTGATTTGGATGAATAAAATGCAAGCCATTCTCTTACGAGTGCTTGTTATGAGCTGGGCAGATGTTTCACAGTGCTCACTATGCTGGTTCTCATATGGCACTTGCCTTCAAGGAAGGAGAAGCATGGAAGAAGGTCTTTGGCCCATTTCTTGTCTACTTAAACTCCAATGACGAAAATCCTACACTTTGGGATGATGCCAAACGCCAAGTAATGTTTGTTAACGTTTTCTTATATCTGTCTCAAAACTTATATGTTAGGTTCACGTATTACACTCTTCCTCATAAGACCCGGATTGGACCCGCTCTGATACCATGTTAAAATTTTCTTATATCCGTTTTGGGACCAATGACGTGGAGGACACACGTCCAGTGAACCACACATACAAGCACACGATGTTCCATCCTAAAACCAATTGACAACAGGAGTAGCCCTAGAACTTATATGTTAGGTTCACATATTACCATATTGTCTATGTGGACATTTCACATTCAACATTAATGTTCTTGTTCATCGATACACGTACTTATCTTGACAGTAAAATAATTATACTTAATTATTTCTTGATTAGATGATGGAAGAGACCAAAAAGTGGCCATATGATTTCCCTTTATCCGAGGCATATGCAAAACCTGCACAACGTGGCTTAGTTTCAGGTCGATTGCTAGTTAATGATAGGTACTTACATGCACGAGTGATGCCGGCAATCAATGCTTGGATTGGTTTGGCTGCACCAGGTGAGGTGGGATCATGGCAAATGGAAACTAAGGTGAGTTTTTATTGTGTTTGTTGTGTGAATATCAATGAATATGCATGCATCGAGTTTCATACAATCCAACTTTTTCAATTACCTACAGGGTTATCAGTTTTGGGTGGTGACCCGTGAAGATGGGAGCTTTGTTATCGATGGTGTTCTAGAGGGCACCTACAGTTTGTATGCTACTGTCTTGGGATTCATTGGAGACTACAAATACGAGACAAACATTCAAATTAAAGCAGGTTTTGTTTAAAATCTCTTCTCCACAAACTACATTTCTAATAACGTAATCAAGATCAAAACAATAGCAGTTAAACACTTTTACACCTTCAATATCAAACCACATTTATCTTCTTCATGCTTTTAGATATCCTTAAAACATTCTTTTGATCTTCTTCTTTCACTTAAACAATATTTTTTTAATGTAAATAATGTTCCAATAATTATCTGCCCAAAAAGATAGTGTTGGATGGTCAACCCAAGTAACATATGAGCATCAATTCAAATCACATCCAAGCCCCAAATCCGGATCCGAGCCGACTTGACTTGGTGTACAAGGTCTAGAAGGGCTAGGTACTCTCCTCGTACACATTGGTGGTAAACATAAAGAGCCACAACCCTTATGTTTTTTCTCTAATATATAACATATACAATATATCCCCATTAATCCATTGCGGGACAAATCTCACATCTTTCCAAGTACATTTCATGCAACTAACTTTTGACCTCCATTTCTCATTCAAATGGAATTCATTTTGTCATATGAGTACATTATAAAAATGTGCTTGTGTAGATGAAACCAATGCTTCATATGTTTTAAAACATATGGAATGATTCTAGACATATATTTTAAAATCAAAAATTACTTTTGAGAGTACATTACAAAAATAATAGCATGATGTTTTGAAACATCCTGATTTTGATTTAAAGTGCGACAACTGCAATCACAAAATTTAATCTTCCTACAAAAGTAACTTCTCTTCTTGTGTTCATTTTATCCTTAAACATCCCCGCTTATTCATGAGTGGACTTTGACAATTTAGCCATTCTTCATTCTCCTAGACACGACTTCCATGTCACACTCATAAGATAATTGACAATAAAGAGTGTGGTCATACACCACTTTTATTTCAAACTATGTAATCATTAAAAGTCAAGCTTAGCCCTAACTCATACATGTAGAATTGTTCATCATCTTAAGAACTCGGAGGATAATCGAGTCTCCCGGTGCTCATCTCGATTCGACTTGATTTGGTTTTTCCTCTAAACCTGCATCTTGGGATCTCCAATCGTTTAGGTGGGGTTTTCCATCAAACATTCTTTTTGGCCATAGGCTTTAGACCCTTCCTCTTGATGGTCTCGTGGCAAACCTTTGGTAAACATATCGAATGGGTCGATAACCATATCGATGTATCTATTAAGATTACACGATTCCATAATAGTTTCCTAATGATTTTATGTCCTCTTCTTATATGACATGACTTACCATTGGACAAATAATTTGGTACCCGAGGTATAGCGGATTGGGTATCATAATGTACATGTATAATTGGTGTTGGCTTATCCCACATCATGATGTCTTCCAAACAATTAAAAGTCATTTAACTTTCTCTTTTGTTTTTTATAAAGCAATGAACTCAAACTCTATTTGGCCAATAATTTTTGTTTGGAAGGTTTCCATGATAATACTACACCATCCAATGTAAATACATATTCACTAGTGAATTTTGTATTTCTAGACTTGGATATTCCGTTGGTGTCACTCTATCCTCTTAGAACTATTGTGTATTTGCCATATTGTAACCCATAACCCCGAGTATATCGCAAGTATTTCAATATTCTACTTGTTCATTTCTAGTGGATATGACTTGAATTACTTGTGTAGTGTAACACCCCGAATCTGCGGGACTCGGGATGCTACGGGCGGAGACCTCACAATGGGTCCCGACCCTTAGCCTGCAACAATTTCATCGGATCTTGCAACAACACACAAATAAAGGCCAAAACAAAATCTATTTTTTATGCAATGCAATGAAACCCAAAACCATACAAACAAAAGACTTCAGCCGAGATACAACTCCAAAGACCAAACGCCATACACGCGGCATACAATATACAATGAATACAAAACTCAAACACGACTCCAACCAAAACCCCTCCTAAATGTACGAAACCCCGACTGCCACTCTTCCGGATCTCTCGGCCGCATTCCTAACCTGCAAGCCAACTACAACATATGTATAAAACCGTTAGCTAATATTCAAGGCATTAGAATCAAGGTGAAAGGCACAAACACAAGTAAATTATCATAAACACACATCACACTCCAAATTACACAAATCCGGTTTATTATCATTTTATTATTAAGTCATATCCCGTTCTAATTCAACTTCTTTTGTGACACGATAATCTCCCGAAACTCGCCTCGGTCCCCACTTACCGGCATGGAATGATACTAATGCATCCGACCGTCTACCAGCACGGGCTAGTCGCCAAGAACCTCCTAGCTCTACGCAAGAGCTAAACAAGTTGTCACCGCCCGTTATCATACACTTGGGCCAAATAATATATAAAGGTCGGTAATCCTATTTCCTGTATCGTTGTTATAACATAAACAATAAACACTCACCACCAAACACACATCAAAACTAATACGAAGAATACAAGTTAAGCAAGTCCGGAGACTTACCTCGTCCCAAACGCTAACTCACACAACACTCTCGCTTCCCTTGGGTAGAATCCTACAACCTGATCACAACAAGATACCTATATCAACAACTCGCTCAACTCAAGAAATTTTAGACTTCTACACAAATGATCTACGCAAGATCATTTGACTCCCATTCTAGGACCGCATCCTTGAATCCCTCATGCTCATATCACACTCAACACAAGCTAGAAGTCCTTACACTTCTAGACCCTATGATCTCGCAAGATCATAACCCATAACACTTACTAGGATAAACATGTCTAGTCCCAACAATCACAATGGTAACAACACTATGCTAGGATACACATATCCTAGCCAATAATCTCACAACCATAAACTCCAAATCTCAAACCTCACAAGCCTCACAAGGACAGCCCTACACTCATCCTATGAACCACTCAAGATCATACATCCATCAAGCCTTAGACCATATCAAGATCCTCGAACACTCACCTAAGATACAAGCCACTACTTGCATTCTCAATTATCCTAGGTACAACCTAGCATGCTTCTAACATCAAAACTCTCTATGGTCAACTATGAACACATACTCAAGGGAGGGCAATCACCGGGCAAGGACACGGGCGCGGAAGAAGGACGAACAACCCCAAGAAGGAGAAGAAGACCGCAAGGGAGGGCTGGCTGAGCCAGTGGCCATCCCTGCGGCCTGGGGAAGCCGCCCTTGTGGCCCAGAGGGCCGCCCCTGCGGCTCAGTGCAGTGGCCGCCCCCGCGGCGCTGTCCAGCCGCTGGTGCGGTCGAGCTCCACTAGGCGATCCTCGATGGCTTCTTCGATTATTCCTTGATGTGTCATGGCCTCCTAGCTTCCTTTCTTGGGTCCATAAAATCCCCCTACTTGGATCCACACTCACATAAATATACTAAACTCGATCCAATTACATGCAAATTAAGAAGAGGGAAAAACAAGGTGAATCCATGGCTTCCTACATTGAAGCTCAAGAAAGAAGATGAAGATGAAGAAGGGAAGAAGGAGAGAAAGGCTTACCCTTACCAATCCGGATCTGTAGTACATTACCATCCATAGATGCACAACTTGCACAATCAAGGAGAAGAGGAAGAATCACCACCATGGAAGGAGTTGAAAGAAGAGGAGAAGAGGAGAAGCAAACTCAAATGAAATGAAAATGAGAGGAGAGATAAAAGTTCAACTGATAGGGTAAGAAAAAGGGAGGGCAACGAGGGGTCGGTTCCCCAAAACGAAGGGTCACTCACTCAAATGAAGGGTCGGAAGGTGATGGAAATAAAAACCCGCTCACTCAGCGCATTGAGCTTGCGGAAAAACTGAGCCGCGCCTACGGGAAGGTCGATAACTCGCTCACTAACCGGAATAAAAATTCCGGATGTTACATGTAGAGACTTTGTACATTTACTTAATGCGTCAAGTTAGGTCTTTTGCAATTGGTCAAGTACATTAGACTTTCATTCCTAGGTGCATACTCTAGTTGTGACACTACAACCTCCAAGTTCATAGTCAAGTTGAGATAGGGTCCACGAGACTCTTTGTAGTCCCACTTGTGCAGTTCTTGAGTCTATCCAATACCTTTTCACCATATTGAGCTTCAGACAAGACAATTCATTCGGAATGTCTCTAGTGATTTCTATCCCTAACCTTACATTTGCTAATCTTAAGTCTTTCATGTCGAACTTCTCACTAAGCATGCTCTTAGTATGGTTGACCCTGTCTTTATAACTTAGAATAATAAGCATGTCATCGATGTACAAACAAAACAAATGTATCCATTTGGAGTATTCTTGACTTAGATGCATTTGTCACATTAGTTTATGTCGAATCCTTTTGACAAGATTACATTGTCAAAATTTTAATGCCACTATTTAGGAGCTTGTTTGAGTCTATACAGAGACTTTACAAGTTTGCACACTTTGTGTTCATATCCAAGAACAACATACTTCTCAGGGTATTTTACACACCCACACCACCTTCACACACACACACCCCCCACACACACACACAAACACACACACACACACACACACACACACACACACACACACACATATATATATATATATATATATATATATATATTATTTTTTAAAGGAAAAAGAGATTATATTAAATCACATTCTACCAATTAGAAATATCAGGAGGGAGAAATAAAAAAGGTTCGTTCAATGCCAAAACCAAGATTAATCCTAGCAAGTTGATGGACCACCTTGTTAATCTATAACAAAACTAAACGAGTAAGAAGAAAACGTGGAACAAAGGCATCTTATATCATCAACAACCAATCCCTAATTAGTAAAGAAAGTCCTTTCAAATGTGAGGTAGTGAATCACCATGTAATAGTTGGATTCAAGGATTACATTATAAAAATCATACCTCACATTTTCTTAAACCTCCAACTTAATAGCATACAACTCCGCCAACATGGGATCCATACTCGTTGACCATCTCTTTACCCTCGTACACACAGTCGTACCCCAATGACCACGGACCACCACTCCCAAACCCACTTCATCGTCATGCGCAAGTGAAGCATCAATTTTATTTGGAACGACCCCGAAAAAGGCCTTAGCCAACCACCACCTCAAAAGACGGAGAATGGTAAACAACTAGCCGATCACCTCGTTCATAGTTTATAACCAGCCTTTGGAAACCATCCGTGATTAATTTCGCATTAACTTCCTCCTCGTTGAATAAGACTTTGTTCCTAATAGTCCATGATATCCATGCCTAAATCAAAAACTCCGTAACAAAAAATTTCCCTTGCAACTCCCATAATGAAAAAATAATAACCCCGATGCAAGGTGATAGAGAAAATCAACAACTTGTCGGATCGTTGATCCTTCATGCACAAGCAACCCTTCATTACACGCCATAAAAACATGCATGATATTCTTCTCAACAAGGCCACATCTTTTTCACATCGACAACTCTATGCCTATAGAGTTTATTTTTCACGCTAAGAGCTTCATTGCATATCTTCCATGCAAATTTCAGCAACTTCGGGGGATTGTTGAGGTTCCAAATAAAGTCCAGTTAGTAACCCTACGGACCTCCAATCTATTCCTCCACCTTGCTAATGTCCGCACTTTCCCAACCAACATGTTGTTCGAATAGTGAATTCCCTAGTTTTGTTATGCCACCAAAATTGTGTCTCTACCGGTTGTCTTTGGCTAAGGAGAATAACCCGAATAACCGCAAAAACCTCAGGGGTAAAATCACTCATGATTCCAACAACCATCCTCGATCAAGACATAAACTTTAAGCGTTAATTCCAGATCATTACCCTTAGGAGGCATAGGCCAGTTGTAACCATCAGTGGCATTGAGTAACCAAGCATCAGACCAAACCCTAATAGACTGACTTAAACCCACTCTCCATGCCAATTCATCCAATAGCAAGGGCTTGGCGCCCTAAATGTTTCTCCACACATAAATCAGGCTCCATCTCATGGAAACATGAAGAACTAAGTCATTCTTGTAGTATCTAGCCTTGAAAGTCATAATAGTTAGAGAGTCCAGGCAAGAGTGTAGGCGCGAAGCTTGTTTCGCTAAGAACACCTAGTTGAAAGTTCTCAAGTCTCTAAACCCCATTCCGCCCAAACTTTTAGGTAAATACATAACCTCCCAAGACTTCCAATGTACTACTCTTCTCCCATCAGACGAGCCCCACTAAAACCTTGCCATTAAAGAGTACAACTCATCCAAAACTCCATCAAGAATCATAAGAAGGCTCATCGAGTATGTCGGTAATCTTTGGATGACAACCTCAAGCATAACCTCTTCTCATGCTTGTGACAACAAGGCCTCCTTCCAAACTTGCGGTCTCTTATGAACACGATCCACAAAGCTGTCAAATACAACCTTCTTCGACTGCCCAAATATTGTCGGCAAGCCCAATATTTGGTATGTCTTTCAACTTTAGTAACACCCAAGATGGAGGCTAAAATCGCTTCAGTCACAACATCCACATTCTTGAAAAAGGAGATAACCAACTTTTGCTTGTTTACGAGTTGTCCTGATGCAACCTCATATGTATTAATGATCTTGAGAAACTGATGGCAATCCCCTTCACTATCTTTATCAAACAATAGGAAATCATCCACAAAAAATAAATACGGAACAGTAGGACCATTTGACGAGAGTCTGGTCCAGTGTAATGTACCCGAATCTATTCTATTCTTTAACAAATGTGAAAACATGTCAACACAAAGAATGAATAAAAATGGCGATATAGGGTCACCTTGCCTTAGACCCCTAGATGGAATCACATTTCCTCTAAGTTTCCTACAAATATTGAAGGTGAACGAGATCAAAAAAGCGCAATCCATGACTTTAGAGATCTAGGGGGTAGAAAACCCCATCTTTAGTAGCACCCATTCTAGGAAAACCCATTCGATCCGGTCATAGGATTTTTCCATATCAAGCTTTAGCGTAAGTTCCCTAGACCCTTCTCTTCAATCCTTCATATGGTGAAACGTCATCATGGAAATCATTGTGTTATCAGAGATCAATTGACCAACAACAAAATCACTCTAATAGAAGGAGATCAACACATTCAAGAAACTTTTTAAAATGTTAGCCATAACTTTCAAAAGAATTTTGTAAAGAACATTACACAAGTTGATAGGACGGAATTCAAACATTCTAACTGGGTTCTTAACTTTAGGGAGAAGAGTAATAATCATTTTGGTAACTTACTTCAACTCGATATTACCCATCCACCAATCCAGGACAAAACGGAACACATCATCCTAAATGGTACTCCAAAACCTCTAGAAAGAAAATAGCATGAATACCGTCGATACTTGGGGCTTTTCGAGAATACATGCTTTTGACGACCTTCCACAGTTCCTCCTTAGTAGGCTCAACAGTAAGAGTTTCATTCATCTCATCAGACACCACTACTTGGATCGGACCAATAGCCTTCACCATTGCCCTATTATGTTCACCTCTGAACAATTCACTGTAATAATCAACAACCACCAATTCAATGTCCTTTTCATCCCTTCTTATCACATTGTTCCTATCAAAAAGCTTAATAATATTGCTCTTTCACTTTCTTTCCGAAGCATGATGATGAAAGTACACCGTTTTTTGTTCCCAACCCTCATTGCATTAGCCTTGGCCCTTAAATTCCAATATGAATCTTCTTCCCGCATAAGACGCTCAATATGTCCCATAATCTCGACACTAGTACTCAAGTTTTGTCGTGTTGGTGTTTCAGTTTGTAAATCCTTTAGTTCCATCTTTAGTTGCTTAATATTTTGTCGGTCCTTTATCTCAACGTAAACTTTCTCCATTCGGCAAGGTCTTCCAAAACGCACCCTAACCTATCCTACGTAGTCCGACCCCGAGAATATCGCCAAGTGTTTGTCGCAATCATCTCACACTCGTTGTTCTCAAGGCACCAAGTCTCAAACTAGGCCGTTTATGCACCTCATACCTCGTCGTCTTAGCAAGCATCTCCAAAGAGATAAGGTTGTGGTCAAAAGCCACCTAGGGAAGCAACCAACTTTATACTCAAGGAACATAGAAATCTTGTTGCTCGAGTCCAAAAATCCGTCGAATTCTTCCCGGATAAAATTGTGCGCATGTAAAAATGTAAACTTTATCCTCGACCAACCTAGGTCTCACAAACCACAACTTGTAAGGGCAACATTGAAAGGTTTCATATCACCATACCTTTTGAGGTCCCCCACCTTCTCATGTTGGTATAAGATCTCATTAAGATCACCCAACATCATCATCGGACCTTCATACTCCATTCGAAGTTTCCTCATCAGAGCCCAAGTTTCCTTTTTCATGCTTTTCTCCGGCCATCCGTATACACCCACCAACGCAAATTTCATATCCGAATGACCGACAAGATACTCCACCATGATATGTCGGTTAGAGGTCGAGATGGCCCTAACCTTTATATCTTTCTAGAATAGCCCCAAACCAGTAGATAAACCTGGACTGTCAACTCTAATACCCTTGTGAAACCCACACTTCCTCATAATCTTTTATGTTTCCATCTTCAAACACATGGTCTCCATAACGAAGACCATATTCGGATAGTCCCTCCGTGTCCAATCTCGAAGAGTTGATATTGTCAACGGATTGCCCATTCTGTGACAATTCCAAATGAATAGTTTCATTGTTGTTCACGATGAGGGATTGAGCCCTTCATCGCTACTGTTTCACCATGCGTGGTTATTATAGAGAAAAGGCTTCTCTTCTTCTTTTTTGATGTATTATCAAACTCATCCCTCTACTGATCGTAGACCTTAGAAATGTGTTTTCTATCCCCTTTTCCCCTCTTTTCTTTTTGATTGGACAACCTTTCTTTTGATCCTCTTAAACTTCCTCATCTCACGCTCCTTCATGTTCTCATCATCCTCAAGAACATACATTGTTTCCTATCCTACAATCTGGTTTCCCTCCTCCGTCTCAACATCTTCATTATTCATACTGCTTGAGTTATTCTCTGCCTCCACCGTGATAGCATTAGAGAGATCATTTCCCTTCTCCATATCGAGGTTCGTTTCCTTGTATAAAGACGAGTGATGATTTTTCTCCACCATAGCTTCAACCCACTATCTACGCATATCCCTTTCTTTTATCCTTTGTACCATGGAAGACGATGCAACTCACAACCATGGACTATATTGTTTGGGCCCCAAGTCCATCCCTAACTCTTCACTAGTTTTACATCCCTAGAGATTATAGCTGATGCAACCACAATAGTAACAAAAACGAGGCGTTCATACTGCAGCTGGACCCATCGGACCTTCCCATTCTTATCCTCTAATAGAATCCTACGCATAAGGGGTTTTGTCACATCGAGGTTCACCCTTACTCTTAGGCAAAACTAAAAACCCTTCTCCCTAGCCAATCTACCCTCAATCCATTTTTCAATCTTACTTCCCAGTTCTCTTATAGTTCCTTGTGGAGCCATACCAATGAGAACATTCCTAATTTGTACCCAAAAGGGGAATCGTTGAACCGAATCTCCTCTAGCATTTGGGAATGTTGAATTTCTTTCAAGAATATCGGATGGTCATCGAAAGACCATTGAAGCTCTTCCAACACCTTATTTCGTCCTCTATAAAAAATAATTGGAAGAGAAACAATTGAAACCGGTATCAGTAATGGTCTATCCCCCTTTATTGTTCAAATCGCCGTAATTGTACACTTAAAAGAAAGGATGTTCACCTTTCTTTCTAATAAAATCTTCCCTATAATGCAAAACTCTAATTTCTTGTGTTCCATTGCTTGCCCCTCCGAATCGACAAGCACCACCTCTTCTTCTGCCTTTGAAAGTGTTAGGTTTCTTCATCCTTCCATTAGGCCCTCCATACTCTTCTTATTTTTGCGGTTTCGAAAACGCCCTTTTGATTGAAGTACCTTGTTTTCAAATTATAAAATCTTCTTCCCTAATTCTGATTGATTACACATGATTCAATGAGTGGTAATAGAGCCGTAAACACTGACTGCCGTTAGACGTTTTGGGAAAACACCCAAAACCTAGTAGAAGGACTTAATATGTCTCGTATTATGATTCTTCATTTAGAAAGACAATACTTTTCACTTCCATTTTATGGAATTTTCTGTTTCATAATGTTGTTATTGCTAGGAGCCTTTTGAGTGAAGTTATTCTCATAACCGGAGAATAAGTGTCAATGAAATTCAAGCCCTATTTTTTTTACTAAAATTCTTACACCGCAAGTCTAGCCCTGTGCTTCTCTATTAAGCCATAGATTTTTAATTTTGTAATGAAAATTCAATTTCATCCAAGTGCATTACATCCTTGTAGCAACTTGACTAACTCCCATGTCTGATTTTGCATAATGGAGTATATTTTTCTTTTAAGGTCTTCCTTCCAGAAGGTGCATCGGGTGTAACTATGGTCTCTTTAAAAGTTCTGGGTTCTTTCTCTAAAAGAAGGTTATTATAAACTCATGTAAAAATGATTTCTTCTTTCAAGCTCTTTTTCTTCGTTTTCTTCTTCTACTACTTTTTTTCAATTAAAAAAAGTGTCTTATTCTCTTTGTTCACGAGTTTGTTTTGGATGTTCTTTATCCTTACACAAAAACATGTGTTCAGAGAATGACACATTCCTTGATTATGTTATTGTATTAACATGTATGTCTAGTGTATCAGATTGGTACACAATAAATTTATATACACTATTGTTGTCTACGTATCCCATGAAGATACAATCAATGGTATTAGGTCAATTGTGAACTTTTTAGGAGGTGATACTTCCACTTTTGCTAGACACCCCACACTTTTAGGTTTTTGTACGATAGTATGTTACCTCTTTAAAGTTTGTATGATGGCTTGTTAGTAACCTTATGCGGTATCTTATTGATGACAAAGTTTGTGGTTTGAAATTCCCCCCTTCCCCCCCCCCACCACACACGCACATGTTTTTGGGTAACTCAAATTCTTACAATATTGTATACAACATCTCTTTTCGAGTCCAGTTCTTTCGTTCTACAACTCCATGTTTTGGGGTAACTCAGATTCTTTCATTCCGTAACTCTATTATATTGAGTTAATAATATCTAAAAGTTTCATCTACTCATATCCTTTATCACTTTGGATTATTTTTAGTTTTACTAAGTTAGTTTTCTAACTTCCAAGTTATATTACTTAAAATTTTCCAAGATTCATCATTGCTTCTTAGTAAGTATACATAACAATATCTTGTGCAATCATCAATAAAGGTCAAGAAAAATATTTTACCACCTCTAGTTTGCAAAAATTTTAAATCACCCAAATTCTCAAAATAGTCTCATGCAATGGAAAAGAAAATCTAATCTATCCTTTCAACAAAACATGGCAAGTACTTCAACTATCACCATCACAAAACACCCTTGGTCTCAGTTAGGTCTTCAAGACTAAAGGGCACCCGGGGACTCAATTGACTGTCAAAAGCCCCGATTATTTGTCAAGGGGTTCCATCAACTCCATAACTAGATTATCATGATAATTTCTCTCCAATTATCATACCCTCTACAATTCACATTCTCCTCTCCTTGACGGCTTTGAACTAATGGATAGTTCAACAACTTGACATTAAAGCATCATTTGCATTGCGAGCATCACTTGCATTGCGACTTTTTAGAAGAGGTATACACTATTCAACCTCCTAGTGTCATTAACCGTAGTTATCCCTACATTGTGTACAAACTTTCCAAAATCTCTTTATGGCCTCAAAGATGCTCCTAGAGTTTGATTTTAGAAACATAGTAATGTATTGATCATGATAAATTCTCCCCTTCTTCAAAAACCTCTATGTTCTTTATTTAAATCTACATTTGCCTTTGCTTGTATTCTCATATATGTTGATGACTGACGAGGAATGAAACGTTAGCGGCATATCTCACATATAGTTACATGACCCAATTATAGTAAATGGGTCATGAGCAAACTCAAGGAGAATGACGTAATAATTTGAGTCATTATATTCAGAGCCAAACATCAATGAAAATAAAACATGGACAAAACAAAGAAGTCGGCCGATCAAAGACTGTAGATCCCCTAATCAAAGCGAGAAAAGAAAAAAAAGGGAGCAAAGGCCATAAATCACAATGGGTGGGAAAACACACAAATCGTAGCAATTAAGGGAGAAGAAAATATATCCTTCACAGTTTGATCCATTTATGAACAGTTAGGAAACAAAACATTCACATATGTAATTTAATAAATGTGTCCCAAAATCTGAATCACAACAATAATACATAATATATGCTCATATTATAATCAATCATTCCATAGTCATGTTACGAGGGAGGCAATTGTGGTCAACTGTGACAAAGTTCTAGACGCAAAAGGTATGAGCGAATCAACTCTCACATTTTCCCATAAACACCTAGAAGAACAAAAAGTAATAAAGGAGAGACGTTGCTCGTTTCTTGTATTTTAGATAGAAAAACCATAACCTACCATAACACATGAAGACATATAATAATAAAGTCACAAACGTCATAGAATTATTGATGCAAGACAGTCTCCACCGACCCTAAAAAACAATAAATTGGTAAGACATACTTACAAAATCCTATTCCTTTATTAAATGGACAAAATAACATAGGTAGAAGCAACCACTTATAAGTCAGTCGACCATGCAAGTCCGACCAACTAATCTCCCACAAAGATCGGACCGATCGGTCCAATCTTCTTCTATTCTACTAAGGTTTGCATATCTAATCTAACTCTACCAAACGCTATCTTATAGATAAAAATATGAAACACTAAATCCAAACTTTTAACAAATAATATCATTTGAGGAAATATAGGATTTACATAAGGAAAGAAAAGATCGTCCAATTCCGTTGCAAGTGGGACCGGTCGGCTGAACACTACCTAGACTTCCTTGATATAATGTCTACATTATCAATAAAGTACGAGTAGATCTCTAAAACACAAAGGGAAGGAAATCCACCAACATGCAATGAAAATCTACACTAAATGCTCAAATGATGGTGAAAAAAACGATAAAATGAATGTTATCAATGACCTACTTGTTATTGTTTTTTTTGTTCATCAACATCCAAGTTCACAACCACATTATCCTCTTTTTCTTATCAAGGACCATGGTCTTGTACACTACTTCTTTGGCATTGAGATAACTCGTATAAGTAATGGTTTCTATCTCTTCTACCTTCGAAACATTCTATACAACATTTCCAAAGCACACATGGAGAATCGAAAGAAAGTCTTCACACCCCTCATAATCAATTTTCAAGGTATGTGTTTAGCACTTGAACAATTTGATCATTCTTCACATTATCACAATGTCATTGGCAGCTTATAATATCTTTCCTTTACTTTGCCAAAATTTTCTTTTGTAGTCAACAAACTTGCTTAGTTAATACATATGTCCCTATAATCTCAATGTCAATCAACTAAGAGAGTTCCCATGTATATCGATTCGACTACATCACTACAATTTCATAGTTCCTCATCCATTTTCTTTCCATTATTTATTTGCATTTTCTGATGTTGATTGGGGAAGTGTTCTTGATGATCGTCGCTCTATTGGTGCTTACTACATATATCCTAGAAACAACCTTATTTCCTGGAGCTCAAAAACAAAAAATATTGTTGTTTCATCCTTTATTAAAGTTGAATATAGAGCCATTGACGGTGATGCTTTTAAAATTTTGTAGCTTCAATTTGTCTTGGTTGAACTTGGTATTACTCTTCATATGGTGTGATAATTTCGAAGCTATTTACTTGACAAAATCTATCATCAACACATAAAACATTTTCCTTGGATTATCACTTCATAAGACAAAAGGTACAATCTCAATTCCTTTTAGTGGTCTTAGGATCAAATTTCTTACTTACTTACAAAGGTTATCACTTCTCAACATTTTATTTTATTACGTTTCCAACTTTCTCAAATCTCCTTAGGACTGAGGGGGTTGCTAGCACACCAAGACTAGGATAGTTTATAGTCTAACAATGACCCATGCCAACTCTTTTATCTATCACTCAATAAAACAAACATGTATTCAACTATATATGCACAAATAAAGAAAATCAAGGAAATTAAAAAAAAAAAAAAATTCTCCTTTACATATTTTGTCCTATAAATAGATAATATTTATTCATAGTCCATTTAGTGAGTAAATTATTCCTTAATAAATTTTCTTTTCTTAGGTCACATTTCCCTTATTTATTTACTTCATAAAATTTTTGTCTTTTTATTAAGGTATTTTTTTTCTTCTTTATCTACCATCAAACCAAGCAATACATAGCAAGTGAAGAATCAATATTAGCACAATCAATAACAAATAAACTACTATTATTATTTGTGAGAAATATCCTAAACATGAAAGACATAAAAGTTGGAAACAAGATACAAAATACTAAAACCAACAAAACATATACCTAAAAATAAGTAAAAGTTGATATATAAGAAATTCAAAACAAAGGGTATGACTTTGAAGACAAGGACATATATCTCTAAGCATATTTGAGAGATAAACACAAGGCACTCATTTGGTGAGATCCACTCACTCTTGGAGTATTTTTACTTTATCTTAACTATTTGTGAGGAACAACTATTTCCACACTTTTATATTCTCTACCTACCATGAGGAATACGATAAAGAAAAATAATTAAACAAATATAAAAATGATACACAAATTTATAGTAGTTCACTCAATATAGATATATATGTTATTGACAATTACGTAGAAAATAGATATTCGGAAGTAGGGATAATGATACCATACTATTGAAGATGAGAACAACTCTGCCCTTGTACCCTAAGGTGAGGGGGTAGTTCATTCTCCACAACCCCCAACTAGTTGACTGAACAACGGGGCCTCTCGTTCTAGATCCGGGAAAAGTTAGGACAAAGTCTCCCTCAACCTATTAACTGAATCTACGAGGTGTGACATCCAAAATATATCAACACTATCGAGACAGGAACATCTCAAAGATTACATTTTTCTTCTTCTTTGTCTTAAAGTTTAGGACATTGGTGTACATTTGATTGGTTTTGGGGGGCCAAGAGTCCTTAGTACAAGTCCGTTGGATTTGAGGGGTCACTTTTGTTAATCTTATAAACGCCATCACTAAAATGGAGTTTGTGAGAAGGTTCTTCTCAAATTTGAATAAGGAAGATCTTCTTATATCTTCAATCACAATAGAAGTAAAATGAGTCTTTTCTCATAACTTTATGCAAGCTCTATGCTTCATTTGGATGCAGGCATAGAGGTGAAGCTAGGTGACCTTACATTCGAACCTCCAAGACTTGGACCGACTTTGTGGGAAATTGGGAACCCAGACCGAACGGCTGCAGAATTCTTCGTCCCGGATCCTCATCCTAGTCTAGTGAACAAGCTGCTTTCCAACACTTCTTTTCATAAGTAAGTTAAATAATTGGTCAGATCCAAATATTACTTCAAATTATCATGTCTTATGTTATCTTATTAGTGATAATGTGTATTATTCTTGTACCAAAAAAATAGATTTAGGCAATATGGTTTGTGGGAACGTTATAACCAGTTGTACCCAAAGGACGATCTGGTTTACACGATTGGAAAAAGTGATTTTCGTAGAGATTGGTTCTTTGCTCAAGTCACAAGGTATATTTGTGTTATGTTTTGACCGATTTTTACATGAAACTTAAGATGAAGCTCTATTTGGACGCAGACATGATGGACGAACATGCAAGCCAACTACATGGCAGGTTGTATTTCTAATGGAAAGCTTAGCTGTTGGGGAAAACTACACATTGCGTATAGCTATTGCTTCCTCCTCAAATGCTGAAGTACAAGTAAGAATCAATGATCCATCTAAAGCCGATCCTCACTTCACCACACTACTATTTGGTAAGGATAATGCGATTGCAAGACATGGAATACATGGCTTGTACAAGTTGTTTTCTGTGAATGTACCTTCTTCGTGTCTTCATCTAGGATCCAACACAATATATCTCACTCAAACAAGATGTAAGACCTTCTTTGAAGGAGTTATGTATGACTACATCCGCTTTGAAATGCCACATTCTACAGCTTAAGACAAAATAACAATGCATCATGTTCAATCTTAATAGCTTATACATGTTGTAATCTTTGTTGAAAAACATAAAAGAAGGCTCATGGAATGTATTGTAGAGTACCCACAACACTCCATTGTAGTGCCCAAAAACATGACATACAATAAACTTGACCCAACAAGTGTACGAGATTAGTTATAGAATTCAAGTGGATGGATTATCTAAGTCAAAAGAGTAAACATAATTGAGTTTTTTTTTATTTAAAAGTAAGTTACAAATCAGATTGATATGACATTTAAGTGCATGAACATCGAATTGAAAACACGTGAAGATAACTATCTAATGTCATTAGTACAACTTCCCAAATTATAATAAATGTAGAATCAATTAGAACCCACTATAGTGACAAGATGAATAAATTTCAAACCATATAACACTTTAAATCCAATTTGATATGATTCGTTCGATAAAGTTTGACAATAGGATCAACATAGTTGGAGAGGAAACCAATAAGCTGAGGAATGCACTCAAACTTTATAGTAGAAACAACAAAATATTTCAGTTTTTGGATAAAGGAACCCCAAGCCCGAGCTCAAATAAAGAGTTTTACTCACCTAACCACATGCATATTGGCATCTCAATAGATTAAGACTGATTATAATCTTATCCATTAGTTATTTGCTACAATTTACCAAATTGAAAACCGATCGCTCAATAGATAATCGTAATCTAGGCTTGTGGTGCAAGGATTCTAGCAAAAAAAAAAAAAGACTTGAACTTTTTTGACACTTATTCTCTAGTATGGAGAATAACTTCAATTAGAATGCTCATAGTAATAACAACATTAAGAAACCTAGAGTCCATCAAACGGTTGCAAAAATTGTTTTTTCTAAACGGAGAGTTAGAAGAGCAAATGTACAAGAAATTAAGCTAAGGAGTGTATCATTCCTTGATAGGAACACAAGGTGTGAAAACTTCTAAAGTCTCTTTACGGACTCAAGCAAGCTCCTAAAGAATGACATGAAAAGTTTGACAATGTAATGATGTCAAATGAATTCAGGATAAATGAATGTGATAAATGCATATATTTTAAGAACATTTTAATGGGTATTTATGTTGTGTTTGTATGCAGGTGACATGTTAATTATCGGAAGCGATAAAGACATGATCAATAAAACTAAAAACTTGCTTAAAGGGAAGATTGACATGAAGGACTTATGACTAACGAATGTTATAATAGGGATTAAAATCACTAGACACATTGATACAACTATCTTGTCTCAATCGTGTTATGTTGAAACAATAGTTAAACACCTCAGGAACTACTCTAGTTAGACTGCAAAGAGCCATGTGGACCCTCTTCTTCACTTGACAAAGAACTCGGGAGAAGTAGTGTCAGAGTTAGAATATGCCCGGGTGATTGGTAGTCTAATGTACTTGACCAATTGTACAATACATGATTTAATGCACTCAATAAACGAACTTAGTCGCTACACAAGTAATCCACGACATAGACACTAGAAGGAATAACTAGAGTATTGAACTACATACATTATACTCAAAGTTATAGATTGTGTTATGGTAAATACACAATTGTATTGGAAGGATACACAACCGTCAACTGAATTTATGATTCTAGAAACTCAAAATCAACAAGTGGATATGTATTCACACTAGGTAAAATAATAGTATCTTAGAAATATTCCAAACAAACACTATCGGCTAGATCCACTTGGAATTTGAGTTCATCGCTTTAGATAAAGTAGTTGAGGAAGTTGAATGACTTCAAAATTTTAGGGAGATACTCCAATGCAGGACAACCTTATGCCATCAATATGTGCACTATGATAGCCATTCAATATTAGCTCGACAAAAGTTGTTTTTACAATGGAAAGTCGAGTCACATCAAACGACGACATAAGTCTATTAGATAATTGCTCTCGACTGGTATAATATTGATGAATTAGTCTAAATCGGTTGACATCCCTAGACGACTTCCTCCTTTTTTACCTTTGATTAATAAAGTATGAGTTTCCAAGTATGTCTTGCGACTGTGCATTATTCTAGGTTCTAGTGACGTCAATTGCATTGATTTATGAGCTTGGATTAATTCTGTATATTGATTGCGGAACCGAGTAGGGGATATATAGGATAGATGTAATACCCGGAAAATTTAATTTCCGTTTAATAACCGATCAAACCAAATTCCGATCCGCTAACCTTTCTTAATTTTAAGTAATATTATACAAAATTAGATTCTATCATTTTATGTGACCTTAAATCACATAAAATGATAAATATGTAAACCGAAGAATATTTCCGCACAATTTAACGACCCACTTTATAGCCCATTACCTATTAGATGAGCAGGTACATCGAATTAGGCCCGATTTATACAAACTTCCGACCAGCCCATGACTTAACCCTAAACCCTAATTATTAACCTAATCTAATCTGACTCCCTTAATCCTATTCAGCGTTAAAACACTTCTCTCTCTACCGCATCAACACCTTCTGTAAACCGATATAGCAGCAGCCTCACGTTCTCCTTCAGGACAGTACGCCATCTCGTTTTGTTCCAGCCTCGCAGCAGTCCGGTGAGATCTCGTTTCCCTTCAGCAGCCCATAGCAGCAATCGGACGCAGCAGCCTTCTGCAACCAGCGATTCAACCAGAACAGCAACCCATAGCAGCCTTCTGCTTACGACGCTGGACTCCCTCGCATCTGCGCTCAAGAGACGGCCCTCCTCCAGCGGGAACGAGACTGGAGGGGACGGTTGCTAAGCCACTGCAGACGAGCCTCCGGTAGGTACGACCTGCTGTCAACCTTTTTTTATGTGATTAAGTTGTAACCTGCCTTACTCCGGTCCAGCCCTGTGACAATCACAAGTTGACCCTGCAACACTTGGAAGCCAACATCGGATCTGCCCCCTTGTCGACCCTTTAGTGAGCCATGACTCTTGTGCTGTGGTGAGTAAACAACCCCCTCTTCTGCATACATTGTACTGTATAGGGAGTTAGTTTGTTTGTGTGCTTAATGAGAGTAGTGTAGGTAGAGACTAGCTGCTTATTTGGGTTAACAAAATGGGAGAAGGTCTAATGCCCTACTGCTGCACCACGTGATCCACACCCCGCTGTCCCTAATCCACTGCTGTTGAGCCAAAGCAGCCCAGCCTTCACTGCTTATGCTCCTGTCACGAACTGCACCACAGCAACAGCAACAGCAAGCACATTGTCACGAGAAACAGCCAGCTTGATGACCAGATTTACGTATGCTAAACTCATTATTTTTGGCTGGTTTGCGGATATGTCATAGACGGTATTGCATAGTAAAGCATACTTAAATTTTAGAGGAATCGGAGTTACGGTTTGAGAGTTATTGTGTTTTGTATATACGTGTTGAGTGTTGGGGAAAACAGCAAGTGATGCTGTTTTGTGAGATGGTTTTGAATAAGCTCTTGATCTCCGTTGGGCTTGAATTTTGGATATGATATAGTTGACATATTGTGGTATAACATATTAAAATTTCAGAGGAATCCAGCTAGTGGTTTAGGATTTATGAATTTTCAAAGATTGGGTCGTAAACAGTTTTTTTTTCTGTTGTGCTGAAACTTCTCAAGTGTTGGAAAAACTGCTAGTTTTGTGATCTAGGTTTGGGTAAGTTAGACGACTCCTTCATTTCTGATTTTTGGATATGTTTTAGTCGATATTGTATAGTATAACATACTAAAATTTGAGGGGAATCCAGCGAGTGGTTTGGGATTTATGATTTTTCAAAGATGAAGTCGTTTACAGTTTTTCTGTTGTGCTGAAATTCGGTTTTGTGAGATAGTTTTCAATAGGATTTTGATCTCCTTTACGGCTGAATTTTGGATATATTATAGATAAGATTTTATAGTAGAACGTATCAAAATTTGGGATAAATCCAGCGAGTAGTTTAGGAGTTATGATTTTTCAAAGTTAAGACAATGTGATGTTTGTTAAGTGTTGTAACCAACTTTGGAAATTTTTGTAGAAGTGATGGTTGAACAGTTTTAAGAAATTCTTGCTCCTAGGAGTATATGAGATATCATAAATGATCTAGGGAATTATTTCGGAATTTTTATAAGATTATTCGAATTTTATATTTGAAGCCGAAGTTGGACCTTAACGATCTTTCCGAAAATAGGGAAATGGGTAAATTGCCAGTTTGTAACCAAACTCATCTTTAGGAGTTAGAATATGACTCTTTAGTCTCAAATAAGAGTTTAGGCATGAATTAGGGAATTTTTGGAAGTTTCGAGACCAAGGGTAAAATAGTCATTTTACCATAAATTAATACTGTAATCAATTCCGTTCTATTAAGACCTACTATCTTAGAAGTCTTGGACTTCTAATCACCTAGAAAGTGTGCTGACACACTTGCCTACTTTGACAGGCCACTGAATTCCTACTGTACAGATCAATTTCCGAATTAGGAGTCGAGATCTGATTCAGGTAAGTCCACGGACTTACTTAGCTGGCTTCTTGCATGTGTGTGATGTGTATGAGTGGTGTTTGCTAGTTAAGATAAATAACGAAACCAAAATAGGCCGACTTTAGTATATTGTGTAATTGACCCAAGTGTATGATAACGGGTCGTGACATCATCTGCCTAGCTCTTGCGAGAGTCTAGGAGGTTCCCTGCGACCAGCCCAGTCCGGTAGACGGTCAAATGCATTAGTACCATTCCGCGTTGGTAAACGGGGACAAGGGCGAGGTTTGGGAATCCCTCGTGTCACAAAATAAGTATCATTAGTAATGACATATCACCTAATTAAAGATAATAAAAGGATTGATTGTTGCATGTTGATTGTGTATGTTGTGTGTTTGTGCTTTTACCTTTATACCTATGCATAGAATGTTAGCTAACGGTTTTATACCGCTTGTAGATGTCTTGCAGGTGAAAACAGTTGTAGAGAGATCCGGAGGGAATGGTCAGCCGGGTCCACGTACTTATTTAGTTGGGGACGGGATGTCTTCTGTTCTTCTTATGTGTCGTTTTGGTACATTTGCTTTGTAAGGCTGATACATATTCTTCATGTATATATTGTTTAAAGTTTTCAAATGTTTTAAATACTTTTGTGCCTTGTTGTAAGATCCAAGTTAAAATATTGTCAAACTAAGGTCGGGACCCAATGTGAGGTCCTAACCAGTAGCTCCCCGAGTTCTCAGAATTTGGGGTGTTACAATATGGTATCAGAGCTTTGGGTTGGCAATAATGGCACTTGAAATCTTCTGAAAAACCAAATGTATAAAATAACTAGAACCCGAAAGGGGCCTAAAATTTTCAAAACGGATTTATGTTTTCACACGCACGCATAGTCGGGTTGTTGGGTTAGTAGTACGTTGGACCACCATCGCTCTCCGTGGATCTCTACAACTTGGATTGATATGAGTTAGCATATGGATTTATTATGATGAGTATCAATGTATGTTATATATATGTGTATGTGTAATATATTAGTATCCTAAAGGATATATTATATCCTTTAGTTGTGATATCTTGAAGCGATTATCGCTTCATGATAAATCGGTAGCAGACTTGAAGAGTTTTCAACACGAGACAAAGGACTCAGACCTTGTATCAAATATTATACTCGGATGAGCGTCCTAGTAACCCTTGTTAACCATCCAAAGAACTAATAGGCGAAGAAGTAAAGATGTGGAGTTAATATTGACCATAAGTACAATCAAATGAGGAAGAATTCCCGAGTCAACTCAGATAGAAGGAATAGAAGGTCGTACAAGGAACTTAGGCATACGAGGCCAAAGGACGGAACTAGAAGAACCATGCAAGAGACTACAAGAGTGCTGAGTAGAAATAACAATATTGGAACATGACAAGTAGAATTGAGTACAACCAAGATTACGGAATCAAGGACATTATAATCGAGGCGGATGCCCCATAGACCATTAGGGGCAGGAGAAACCAGAAGAGACAAAGTGTCAATCCGGGGGGAGAATCTAAGGTGCACGGAAGGGAGACTTACAACTTAATGTAAGAGCGAAGGGTAGACTTCACAAGCCTGGAGACATTTTGTCTTCTTTAAAGATAAGAATTCTGAGAGGAATAACAACGCCAGTATCGAAAGGATCGAAACCCGTAACATAGTCAATAGAGATTTGGAAGGAAATATTACAAACAACGCCGATTAAGGAACCTGTGCTTGTGAGAATCGTGTGGTGGACTCAAGAGTCCAAGGTAACCCCCATTTATAACAGAGCATAGGCCATCAACACAGACGGTCCCTGTAAAAGGACTACAATTGGGAGGTAATTAAAAGTCATTGGAACTACAAGACGCTTACCATCTATCGTGGAGTGTTAAGAATGACTTTTGACGTTAGGCGAATGGCACAATGAGACTTGAGAAAGGGAGTTGTCCCAAAGGAAGCAGAAGAGTGAAAGATAAGATGAACTAAAGAAGGATAAAATGATTAATCTAGTAGGTGATGTGCACCAAAAGTTTAATATTAGTAGAGGGATGAAATTGAGATAAGTCAGTTATAGACTGACCGATGTCAACGAAGGACGTGCAAGTATGGTTTGGTATTGACGAGTTATGTGCCGTTAAGAAGACGTATTTGTGACTGTGGATCTATGGAGTAGCTTTACCGACGCCTTAGAGGATTTCCTCAAGTAGGCAATGCCAACCTTCTTAGATGAATTAAAGGTATAAAGAGAAACGTTTCAAGGGTTACTTCTTGGCTAGTTAAGATCAAACTCCGGTCAAGTCAGGGAGTTTGGATCCGTGGTAGAAGAATTAAGAAAGTAAGTGGAAGAAGCTGTCTTTCAATCGTTGTTTTATTTTCTTAAGGCAAGTAAAGAAGGTGCTTGATACTTCATCCATATAAGACTCATGGTGTAATTTGAAGAAAGAGTTTTGGGGTCAATCATGTTATACTTACAAAAAAGGTCCTTGGGATTAATGAGCGACAATAGGATAAGCAAAGTAGCGCAGCGGAAACGTGGAGTGCCCTAACCCACAAAGCAAGAAGCTCAAGGATACCGATGGATGTCGTGTCGAGTTTAAGATGGTGATAGTGGGTGAAATGCTTTTTAGTTGGTAGGAACGTGAGATAGGCTATGTGGAGTGACTGAAAATTTTGTACGGAAACTTAGGTGCATGTAGAGGTAATAGAAGAAGACTGATACCCTATTATGGATCCGAGTAAAGAGTGATGGCTTTGTTATATGTTACCAAACAAGTAGTTTTGGAATTCTATACCTAACGGGTACGTTAAAGTGAGTTTTCTTGATGGATTGAGAAAAGAATTAAAGATGTAATTAAAGTATTGTGCATGGTCTGCACTAGAAAGCTGAAAGTGAGTAACTATCATTCTGAGTCAAAGAAACATAAGAAAGAGAAGCGGCATGAGTATACTTATAACCTAGTAACCGTGCGTAAAGAAAGCAAAATCGCGGAGTAGATTTTATGTGTAATGTTATATCGGAACGGACCGAGTTGCGCTTTGAGTTAAAGGGATACCATCGGGCTGGTAACAATGGTGGATAAAAGAGTGCACTGCTGATGGTATGTTAACAATTATTGAGTAGTTATTAACAAATACCGGTGATACGAGATCACTTTGTGTCTAATACCGTCATTTCGGACTTATTCTATTTCATTTAAGATCTTAGAAAATGTGTGAGATGCCTAAGTTCGAGCAAACGATATATTAGAGATCTATAAATAATATAATAAAGCCAAGTGAACAAAGAGGATGACCACCAGATTTGATTTTTAGTTGTCTTGAGTATTAGACCTGAAAAGGGTAAGGGTGACGATTCCGTACCTGAGGAACATGATGACTGAGTAATATCAAAAGACAAGACCGTGTGGGTCGTGATACGAAGAGCATTGGGCACTTGGTAAGTGTTGGTGGATGTCAAAGACCTTTGGCCTGAGTGGGTAGTCAGAACCTTTTCAGAAGGCAGCAAGTGGTCATAACGAAGGGAAGAAAGTGAATAGACTATTTTTTGTAGGGTCAGCAAAGGATCTAGAAGTGATTTGTGTAAGGAAAACCATTGGAAGTTTTAAAGCAGTTTAAAAGTGACTGATGGACTAGTTTTCCTTACCCTATTTGAGAGTGTATCTTCGGTTTTCCACGGAGACTAAGTTTGGGAACTGAGTTTGAGAATTTCAGTTGGAGAGATACCTACCAGACACGAGTTAGGTCATCAGGTTAGAGGATCAAACAGTTGAACCGGATGATACCGGTGAGATTTCCGGTAACCATTGTAGAACGTGGTAACATACGCTTGTGAGCTAAGTACCTGAAAAGATTTAAGATTTAGTGGTTTTATGAAGATCCGATAAGGCTACCTAAGATTGGAGATAGTAAGAGACGTAACCTTTCAAAGACCCATGTAGCGATAGTTGTAACCTCGGGAGTGACGAGTTAGGGTTTGACCTTGTATGTGTGATATTGTTTGACTGCTTGTTTATTTCATGATTGAGTGTTTAGTTAGTGATGTGTTCTTTTGGTAACCGTGATGTGCGGGATACTTAGATGTGAAAACGACGAGACTTTTGTATAGCGATCAAACACACCCATTTAGTGCCTTAAATGCCGATCAAGATTTTCTTACCCTAAGTTTCGGGACGAAACTTATTTTGAGGGGGATCTGATGTAACGATCGAATTTTTCGTTACGTCTTGATAGAGTTACAGGAGTTTAGAAAACAAAATTTAAAATTTAGTAAGACTAGGATGTACAAGTTTAATTTATGGAAGTCCTTCAACTAAGTACCTTGTTGTAAGTTTCGGGACGAAACTTATTTTAAGGGGGTACTGATGTAATACCCGGAAAATTTAATTTCCGTTTAATAACCGATCAAACCAAATTCCGATCCGCTAACCTTTCTTAATTTTAAATAATATTATACAAAATTAGATTCTATCATTTTATGTGACCTTAAATCACATAAAATGATAAATATGTAAACCGAAGAATATTTCCGCACAATTTAACGACCCACTTTATAGCCCATTACCTATTAGATGAGCAGGCCCATCGAATTAGGCCCGATTTATACAAACTTCCGACCAGCCCATGACTTAACCCTAAACCCTAATTATTAACCTAATCTAATCTGACTCCCTTAATCCTATTCAGCGTTAAAACACTTCTCTCTCTACCGCATCAACTCCTTCTGTAAACCGATATAGCAGCAGCCTCACGTTCTCCTTCAGGACAGTACGCCATCTCGTTTTGTTCCAGCCTCGCAGTAGTCCGGTGAGATCTCGTTTCCCTTCAGCAGCCCATAGTAGCAATCGGACGCAGCAGCCTTCTGCAACCAACGATTCAACCGGAACAACAACCCATATCAGCCTTCTGCTTACGATGCTGGACCCCCTCGCATCTGCGCTCAAGAGACGGCCCTCCTCCAGCGGGAACGAGACTGGAGTGGACGGTTGCTAAGCCACTGCAGACGAGCCTCCGGTAGGTACGACCTGCTGTCAACCTTTTTTTATGTGATTAAGTTGTAACCTGCCTTACTCCGGTCCAGCCCTGTGACAATCACAAGTTGACCCTGCAACACTTGGAAGCCAACATCGGATCTGCCCCCTTGTCGACCCTTTAGTGAGCCATGACCCTTGTGTTGTGGTGAGTAAACAGCCCCCTCTTCTGCATACATTGTACTGTATAGGGAGTTAGTTTGTTTGTGTGCTGAATGAGAGTAGTGTAGGTAGAGACTAGCTGCTGATTTGGGTTAACAGAATGGGAGAAGGTCTAATGCCCTACTGCTGCACCACGTGATCCACACCCCGCTGTCCCTAAGCCACTGCTGTTGAGCCAAAGCAGCCCAGCCTTCACTGCTTATGCTCCTGTCACGAACTGCACCACAGCAACAGCAACAGCAAGCACATTGTCACGAGAAACAGCCAGCTTGATGACCAGATTTAGGTATGCTAAACTCATTATTTTTGGCTGGTTTGCGGATATGTCATAGACAGTATTGCATAGTAAAGCATACTAAAATTTTAGAGGAATCGGAGTTACGGTTTGAGAGTTATTGTGTTTTGTATATACGTGCTGAGTGTTGGGGAAAACAGCAAGTGATGCTGTTTTGTGAGATGGTTTTGAATAAGCTCTTGATCTCCGTTGGGCTTGAATTTTGGATATGATATAGTTGACATATTGTGGTATAACATATTAAAATTTGAGAGGAATCCAGCTAGTGGTTTAGGATTTATGAATTTTCAAAGATTGGGTCGTAAACAGTTTTTTTTTCTGTTGTGCTGAAACTTCTCAAGTGTTGGAAAAACTGCTAGTTTTGTGATCTAGGTTTGGGTAAGTTAGACGACTCCTTCATTTCTGATTTTTGGATATGTTTTAGTCGATATTGTATAGTATAACATACTAAAATTTGAGGGGAATCCAGCGAGTGGTTTGGGATTTATGATTTTTCAAAGATGAAGTCGTTTACAGTTTTTCTGTTGTGCTGAAATTCGGTTTTGTGAGATAGTTTTCAATAGGATTTTGATCTCCTTTACGGCTGAATTT
>BSUD01000007.1:111255211-111347160 GCA_033239045.1 Fagopyrum esculentum | reverse complement strand
GGGGGGGGGTTGAATAGAGTATGAGAACTCTTCGCAATATCGGCTATCAAGGCTTTGGAATGAATCTCAAGGCCTTGATGTCGATCTTTGTGCTTATTGACAAAATTGTTTCTCATGGATTGGAAGTGAATCTCAAGGACTTGACTTCGAAACCTGCAGAAAGTTGTTAGTCACAATATAAGCAATATAAGGTGCGGAAATTAAAAGATTGAAATACGATATATTTACGAAGTTCGGCCCTAATAGCCTACGTCTTCGTCCTAGGGTTTTTCGACCTAGGATCTAACTATACATTAAATGCTTCTTTGAGTCCTAGATACAACCTAGAAAAACTCTCTCTCTTTTCTCAATGCAACCACAATGCTACGATCTAGTCAACTCCTATCTAGCAACAATAGCCTAGTCACTTCGTAGAGTAACACTCTTGAGTATAATACCATAATGATATGTCAATGAAGCTCTTTTGTTTATCCCACTCTAACAAATTAAACTAAGAACGCTCGAAGAGAAAGATAAACTGTTGGATCGATGAAGAAGACTTGGATGTTTACTTGTCAACTTGGTGTCTTCTACTTTCATCGATGGTTTCTTTTATATCTTCTATGGGAGAACCTTTTTCAAGCCGTTGCTTTCCTAGCCGTTGTAACGTTCATGGTCCACATAATCTTTGTTTGTTTGTACGAAATCTTCTCAACAAACTCTTGATAGCCGTTTGATATCTTCAAGGAGATCTTCTATTCAAATGCCTATATTCTCATTGGAAGATCTCCGATTAGTTTGTTGTGGTCGTTTAAGCGTTTCTTCACAAAGATCGATCTTTATGAAGATATCTTTGAGAATATATCTTCTCAAAGATCTTCTTGTTTAGCCAATCGAGATCTTTAGCCATTTGAAATCTTCAACCACTTTTAGATCGAGAGCTTCTTGTTGTAGTTGTTCGCTCCAGAAGGTGTGTGCGCAAAAGAGCTTTAAATTTATATATGAGAATTAAGCCTAACAATAGCGAACCCGCAGTGTACGGATCAATCATAGTATGGGCTAATATTCCGAAGTCGATCTCAGAGAATCGGTGAGAACAAAGCAACAAAGGTAATCCAACTTGTGTAGCAAGCAAATCAATGACCACAATAAAGAATATAGAAGCAAGAATGATGGAATGCAGATTCTAAAGATCCAAATATCCGGTTGTGGTGTTCGATTTAATATGTCTAGGATATGTACGGATAAAGATGGATAGCAAAGGTATATATTCTTCGGTAGGATGTCGTCCAGTGAAGATCCAACTTCCATTTGCCCTAACCAAATGATTCTACTTAATAGATATTGAGTCTCGTCAAGAAAAGGTCATAAGAATAGGATTCAACTGTCATACCAAACTAAAACCCAAGGAAAAGAAAGACAAAGGCAAAGGCTTTGACACTCCTCACCTTAATAGAGGGTTTTGAATCCCCTATTACCTAGAACTCGTAAACACTCACAACCAAGCAAGGCTAAAGGTTGGAATGGGTTAACAAAGGTATTATTTAAACAATCTTGAACTTTGGATAAAGGCAAAAGCGAAACGTGCAAAATAGAGGAAACCACGGGCAGATCATGGGAAACCACGATCGTGGTTCCTGAAGAACAGGCCGTGAAAATCCTCGTTCGAGGGTTTCGTCTCAAACTCTCAGGGTCTGATCTATTAAGGCTCAATCTATCATTATTTGTACCATAACCATCAACCCTTCACCCTAGAATCGCAGGGGAGTTAAGCCAACAATCATCATCATATTCAAATCAAGATTAAGAAAGGAAATCAAGAAAGGCATGCAACCAAGAACACAAAGATGAATAATGATGAATCAAAATCAATCTTTAATAATCAACAACTCAATCAAACAATGTATAATCCATAATATGTGTTCTCAAGACAATAATCAAGCCTAGAACAATCTCACAAAATCTCCAAATCGGGAATAAAGAAAGCTCTTCAATCTCCCTCCAATGGTGAAGCAATCCAATCTCCAACGTAGATGAATCCAATGTATGGTGTAAAATCCGTTCAGGCACGGTCCAAAGTGAGATATTCAAAATGCATCCGTCAACCTCCTTTTATAAAATAAAATTAGGTTAAAAGGCTTCTTCCTTTCTTGCTGACGTGACAATAACGGAACGTTCTTTTCCGAAGAAAATCACGGGTGACATCATCCAAACCACAACTGTGTTCCTACCGTGGCGGCTCTCGACCTTCCTTAAATTCAAAGAATTATCAAAACCCCGGCCATGGAACTTCCTTCTTGGCCGTGGTTCCTCCTTTTCGATGCTTTTCTCCTTTGCTTCACTTCATACTCCTTCCTATGATGTTCCAATGCTTCCCAGTGAACTCCTCATCGACAAATACTCAGTAAATGCTCACTTTCAACTCCAATTCAGCACCAATTTACCTAAAATCACAACAAAACTTGTGTAGATCTCGACTCCAAGATAATGGGTGAATATGCTCAATAAGTGCAATGAATGTACGTCCATGTACTCAAAAGAAAGGGAAAAACTACATATATGCACATCTAAACTACATCATATTTCATGCCATCAAAATACCACATACTTGCCTCTTGCTTGTCCCCAAGAAAGGTTCAAATCTAGAATACAAAGATGTATGAAATATGAATGCAAAGACATGGTAAAACATAATATTTTTGGATTAGTGCTTCTATTCAAAGATCGCTCTCTACACTTGTTTCATAGCTTTTCAAAATCTATTATGTGAGTAAAAAGACTCGTGTCTTCAAAAGAACAATCACATCCCGCAAAAGTTTCAAAACAAGCATCATAACTAAAGCAAAATCAAAATCAATCATGGGAAAAATCCAATTTGGACCACAAAGTCAAACAACAATCTCAAAGATCTCAAGGTCTTTCAAATGAAGGTCAAGAAACGTGTTAGGGTGGGATATGTATAGGATATGTGGTGCAAAATCCGGGAAAGAGGACAATAACATCACAAGCTTCTTTTTAAGCACACTTCAACATCCACCAATGAGATCTTTGCTCTTCTTTTTCAACATAATTTTTCGACTTTACTTTTTGTTTAGCATATCGAGATCTTTAGCCGTTTGAAATCTTCAACCACTTTAGATCGAGAGCTTCTTGTTGTAGTTGTTCGCTCCAAAAGGTGTGTACGCAAATAAGCTTTAAATTTATAACCGAGAATTAAGCCTAACGATAGCGAATCTGCAGTGTACGGATCAATCGTAGTATGAGCTGATATTCCGGAGTCGATCTCAGGGAATCTGTGAGAACAAAGAAGTAAAGGTAATCCAACTTGTGTAGTAAGCAAAGCAATGACCACAATAAAGAATATAGAAGCAAGAATGATGGAAAGCATATTTTAAAGATCCAAGTATCCGGTTGTGGTGTTTGATTCAAGATGTCTAGGATATGTACGGACAGAGTTGGATAACAAAGGCATATATTCTTCGGTAGGATGTCGTCCGGTGAAGATCCAAATTCCTTTTGTCCTAATTAAAGGATTCTACTTAACGGATGTTGAGTCTCGTCAAAAAAAGGTCATAAGGATAGGATTCAACTCTCATACCAAACCAAAACCCAAGGAAAAGAAAGACAAAGGCCAAGGCTTTGACACTTCTCACCTTAATAGAGGGTTTTGAATCCCCTATTACCTACAACTCATAAACACTCACAACCAAGCAAGGCTAAAGGTTGGAAAGGGTTAACAAAGGTAGGATTTAATCAATCTTGAACTTTGAATAAAGGCAAAAGCGAAACATGCAAAAAAGAGGAAACCAGGGCAGATCTTGGGAAACCACGGTCGTGGTTCCTGAAGAACATGCCGTGGAAATCCTCGTTCGAGGGTTTCGTCTCAAAATTGTCAGGGTCCGATCTATTAAGGCTCAATCTATGATTATCTGTACCACAACCATTGTAACACCCCGAATTCCCAGAACTCGGGGAGCTACTGGTTAGGACCTCACAATGGGTCCCGACCTTAGTTTAACAAAAACTTTACTAGGATCTTACAACAAGACAAAAATGTATTTAAAACAATTTCAAAACATAATATTCTATTGTATGAATGTACACATGTGACAACCTTACAAAACATATATATATATATATATATATATATATATATATATATATATATATATATATATATATTTATATAACATGCATGCCGAATGGAATACTCCCCCGTCCCCATCTAATGAGTATGTAGACCCGGCTGACCATCCGTCCCGGATCTCTCTGCAACTGTCGATCTCTACAAAATCTACAACACGGATAGAACCGTTAGCTAATAATCTAAATATAAATAGAATAAAGATAGCACAAACACAAACAAGGTTACATAAACACTCATCATGCTGGCACACAATCCGGTTATTATCTGATAGCTTAGGTGATTCACTTTATTCCGTTTTAAAGTTGTGGCACGAGAATCTTAAGATTTCACGCCTCCATTCCTTATCCAACTTGGTGTAGGTCTAGCACACCTCCGCCGGTAGCATCACTACAAACCAAGTATGGACTAGTCCCTAAAGAAACCCCCAACGCCCTCGAGCTAACTGAGCGGAATGCCACCGCCCGTTACTCTTATGCCAAATATGTAGGTCGGTCGATAATTACTAACAAGTACAATTATAAACACATCATTCAAACACCACTATCATTATTACCCTCATATTCAGAAGCTAGCTAAGTAAGCCCAAAGGACTTACCTGAATCGAGACTAGATTCCCGTTATCACAACTTGGTCCGCAACTGTTGGGACTCAATTGCCTATCATAAGGGCAAGTGGATCAAAATACATCCTATATTCTTAGAAGTCTATAACTTATAAGATGTACAATCCCTTCAAGAGAAATTACTAAAATGCCCTCCTAAGGTAAAATGACCATTTTACCCCTAGTCCCGAAATTCTCAAAGATCCTATAATATATGCCCAAACCTTTCATTGGGACTTAATTTCATAATCTAAATCTTAAGAGTTAGTTTAGGTAGAACTTATGGATTACACATTTTTCTTAACTTTTAAAAAGGTCACTATGATCCAACTTTAGCCTATAATACGAGACTCAAAGAAATTTATAAAATTCTAAGAAAATTACCCAAGTCATCTATGATATACATACAAATCATAATGTCAAAGATTTCCCAAAAATACTCAGTCAAGAATCCTACATAAATTCCCAAAGTTGGGTCCAACATCCATAAATCCCATACTTAGCCAAAATTTGTGTAATTTCCTAACTGCACCATCAGTCTAGTTCGGACCTTCATAAATTTAAATCTAACCGTTGGATCAACCTCAACTTTTGATACATCACCCTATGCATGACACTTTATAACATACTAAAAATGAAACGGTGGATTATATTTGTAAGGTATCTAAACGTAAGTTTCAACATGACTACACAACACAAAATGTTTCCAGCACTTCGAGAAATTCAGCAACATCCATAAAAACTGCTTATAACCTCGACTTTGAAAAATGATAACTTCTACACCTCTTGATGAAATCCTCTTAAATTTTGATATATTATTCTATGTAATCCTAACTATGACATATCCGAAATTCAAGTCTAACAGAAATCAAAAGCCTATTCAAAACCATCTCACAAAACTACATCACATGTAGTTTTTCTCAACACCCAACACACTTATAAAAACTGCATCAGGAGCCAACTTTGGAACACCATAACTCTCAAACTGTAACTCGGATTCCTCTAAAAGTTTAGTATGATTTACTGTGCAATACTGTCTATGACATATCCAAAGACCAGACAAAAAGGAAGAGTCTATCTTACCCAAAAATGGACCCGAAGTTGACTGTTCAACACTTCCGAAAACTCTGGAAAAAGCATGAATCTGTACAGCTCTCCTACTATTGTTTTGAGTAGGTTTAACAAATGAAACTGGTAAACATTAGGCAAGGAAAAGGTGGACTGAAGTGTAGTGTAGCAAGGGGTACAAGCGTTACCCGATTCCGAGACTCGAAGGCATGAAGGAAGGTGGCACGAAGGCTGTTGTTGCTTGCTGTCACTGGGGCGCATCTGCAGCGAGGGGGACACGCACTCTAGGCTGGCTATGTTGTGTTGTTGCTGCTGCTGCGGGATCGGAGGGCTGGAGAAGGGTGCCGGGTGCTTCCGTCGCTGCGAAGGCACGAGCCTTGCTGGTGTGAAGAGGCCGGATCCGTCTTTGCTGATTGTGTGATGGAGAGGATACGAAGGAGGCATATAGGTTAGGTGTATGATTAGAGGAGGGAAAGACAGCCAAGACTGACTTACCTCAACAACCAAGCCGCGATGGTGACCGACGGCGGAGTCTGTCCTTTGGAACGTTTGTGTGCAGGAGAAGGTAGTTAAAGATGGATTTGTCGTATCCCGAGGAGGCGACAAGACTGAGATCCTATTGTTACCATGCGTGCAGACGAACGAAGGATGGTGGCATAGTGTGGAGGAGGGAGACACGCTATGCTCTCAAATGAAATCAAGAGGCCGGAGTAGGGTGGCTAAGCAGCACGACTGTAAGAGGCAGTTGCGTGAAGGAGGGAGTCGGGAATAGGATTAGGTTTTTTTTTAACGATTCACGCAAGAGGTGGATGAGAAGAGAAGGAAGAGAGGTGGGCTTGGGGTGATATTGTCAAGACTTGTCATGGGCTTGTCATAACTTGTCATGGGCTTGTCCAATGCCTCCATGGTTTTGTAAAAAGGTCATCTAATTCTAGTTCTTGTAAGAGTGTCATAAAAAGGATTTTATATGTTCACAAATTCACATAAAGTCATTTAAGTTGGTAAGAAACATTTTATGTGATTAGCTTTCCACATAAAATGTTAGAATTTATTAGATTAAGGATATAATTTGATATTTGTATCACTTTATATGAGAATTAAATTCACATAAAATGATAAGATTTATGTTGACTTGGAAATAACGGAATTTAAAAATTTTAGGTATTACAATCATCAACCGTTCACCCTGGAATTGCAGGGGTTTAGCCAACAATCATCATCATATTTAAATCAAGATTAAGAAAGAGAATCAAGAAAGGCATGCAACCAAGAACACAAAGATGAATAACGATGAATCAAAATCAATGTTTAATAATCAACAACTCAATCAAACAATGTATAATCCAGAATATGTGTTCTCAAGACAATAATCAAGACTAGAACAATCTTACAAATTCTCCAAATCGGGAATAAAGAAAGCTCTTCAATCTCCCTCCAATGGTAAAGCAATCCAATCTCCAACGTAAATGAATCCGAAGTATGGTGTGAAAGCCGTTCAGGCACGGTCCAAAGCGAGATACAAAATGCAGTTGTCAACCTCCTTTTATAAAATATAATTAGGTTAAAAGGCTTCTTCCTTTCTTGTTGATGTGGCAATAACGGAACGGTCTTTTCCGAAGAAAACCGCGGGTGACATCATCCGAACCACGGCTGTGGTTCCTACCGTGGCGGCTCTTGACCTTCCTTTCCATGTGTGAAATTTAAAGAATTATCCAAACCCCGGCCGTGAAACTTCCTTCTTGGCCGTTGTTACTCCTTTTTGATGTTTTTCTCCTTTGCTTCACTTTATACTCCTTCCTATGATGTTACAATGCTTCCCAACGAACTCCTCATCCACAAATACTCAATAAATGCTCACTTTCAACTCCAATTCAGTGCCAATTCACCTAAAATCACAACAAAGCCTGTGTAGATCTCGACTTCAAGATAATAGGTGTGCGCTCCAAACGGTGTGTGTTTGAGGGTAAAATATCATAAATTCTAAAAAAATTTATGATATGATATAAAATATAAGTGAAAATTATGGAAACAAAAAAAACAGGTTATTAATGTCTTATAATAATCTGTTTGTTCCATACGCTAAATTTATAAAACTAAGAAAATGTGGTTTGGGAAAAATCCTAAAGTTTTGCTTATTTGTTAACGGAAGTCGTATTCGCACGGTTCAGGATTTCATTATTGCACCACTCATTCGCAAAGCGTGACCGTGATCTCATGTTCACGCTTTGCGAATGAGTGAAAAGGTCACGCATTGCGAATGCGTGACCTTTTCTGCCCTAAAAACGCTTAAGGGATGAGATCCCGTAAGCAGCTTTCATTAAAAAAAACGCAAGCAGTGGAGACGGACGAAAAGACGATCGAGCGCCATTTCTCACCATTTCACACAAAAACAAGCAATGGATAAAGACGGTAACGAAGGAAGGCCATTTCAAAAGCGGAAACACGACCCGAGAGAGGTATCGTTTGATTTTTGTTCGGTTTTTGCTCAGTTTTTGCTCGGTTTTCGTTTTTTACTTTTCGGTTCGTAATTGAGCATGAATAGGTTAGATTGTTGTTGAATTAGTTAGTTTTAGGTTTAGTGAAGTGCTGATTGCAAAAAAACGGCCTCGATTTGCTTTGACAGTCCGCCATTGAAGGCGGACTGTCGAAGACGATGAACAGTGGCCCACGGTCCCGCATTGCGAAACCGTGGAGCCACTGTTCATCGTTTAATGCATTGGAATGCATTATAATGCATTCCAATGCATTTAATTAATTTAAAATTAATTAATTTAATTAAAGAATATTAAATATAAATTAAAATATAATTTATAATAATTTGAATTAATTAATTTAATTTATTTGAATTAAATATAAATTACTTTATCCTAATTAATTTTAATGAAATGATATATAATATGAATTTATAATTATTAATATTAAATAATCTTAATTAATGTATATTAATTCAAATAAAATGGAATAAAAATCTATTTAATTAATTTAATTGTAATATATTAAATATATTAAATTAGTTTATCCATTTTAATTTAAAATAAAATGGATTAAAAAAATATTAAATTAATTTAATTAGTTTATCCATTTTAATATAAAATTAAATGGATTAAAAATATATTAAATTAAAATCTCTACCTTTACTATTTAGTTAATTTTATTAATGTAATTATAACTTATTTAATCTCTTTTAATTTCATTTAAATTCAATTCAAATGAAAGTAAAGGAAACTACATAAAAGAAAATTAATTAAATTGGCCTTTAATATCAAATATAGATATTACAGGCCATGCAGAGACATAGACGGAGGCGTCCTACGGCCTCGGCTCGTAGAGATGGACTCGCCACCACCAAAGCTACGATGGAGAGGAGGTCTCAAGTAGCTGGTTCGGCTGCCAACACACCACCACAACAGCCATAGAGACCATGCATCTCAGATGCTTCTCCGGCTCTCCGTCGGGAGGTTCTTCCACCACCGACATACGGATATGACTCGGATCAGGATGTGGCCGATCCTTCTGTACAGCCAGGTGAGATAGATCCCGCAGCTGGCGATCGTGTTAATACTACTGTTGACGAGCAGGTTGAGCCACCTACTGATATTACTGCTGACGAGCACATAGAGATAGCTACAGATATTTCTGCTGAGGAGCAGGTAGAGCCACTAGTTGGTGATCATACCGAGCAGCGAGAGTTTGACTTTGATGCTCCAGCTGCAGATCCTGTAGTGCCGCCGTAGGAGCCATTTGTACCGGCTGATCGAGGCCGTGTAGTTGTTGATACAGGGGCACCATTGATCAGTGATGTGCTTACTTGCTACGCCGGACACCGTGCTCGCGGTGTCTGGATGAGAGAGGTAGATAACTAATCATAATTATAACACATTATGTTACAAAAACTAAATTAATAAAACGTTTAATTGAATATTCGTTGTGTTATAAAGGAGGATTACAGGAGGCCGATGACTGCTTTACGGCGGATAGAGCACATTCAGACGCTTAGTAGATAGATTTCAGACGCTGATAGAGCCGATCACACTTCGTGGTTTGATTTTGCATCTCAAAGTGGACTTATGGGTTTGCTAGACGTCTCGTTTGATGGAGTTGATCACGCCCTCATACATGCATTCGTAGAGCGCTAGCATCCAGAGACTAGCAGCTTCCATCTACCTTGGGGTGAGATGACCATCACCCTGCACGATGTAGCCGTCATCCTAGACATTATGATTGATGGAGAGGCCATGGTCACACCTATGCTGACACGAGAGAGGGTTAGGTGGCTGAGTGACACATTTCATATATCAGAGGTGGAGGCGAGGAGTCACCAGTTGACTTGCTGAGGACTACGTATGATGCCATTCGGCACGACCCAACTACCCCAGCTGAGGAGGTGGCTTCTGTATTTCTTCTTTTCTTTCTAGGCTCATCCTTGTTTGTCGATAAATTGACGAACAAGATTCGACCTTGGTTGATCGACTTGGTGCGCGACCATGGCCGGACTGGAGACTATGCTTTGGGCACCGGCGTGTTAGCGTACTTGTACTCGTACGTATAACTATCACTCTACTTCAATAACTAATAACTTCCTATTATTACTGTTATGATAAATGACAAATCTGGACTTTACCTACAGTATGTTGGGCGATGCCTCACGACTGAAGGTGAAGACGATAGGAGGATGTACATCACTGCTAGAGGTAAGAACATTTATTATAATTAGTCACTTTAGATAAGAACTTTCATTTGTTATTCTTATTAATAATATCTTTCATTTATTTTAATATTTACAGTTCTAGATCTACGCCCACTTCTGGTCCTTGGGTTGTTCTGCGACAAAGGATCCTGGACGTCATGGATCGGCCATATGGGCTTCTAGACTCTCTATCCCGACGACACCAGCACCCACTCTTGAGAGACTGAGATCCTTGCGCTCACATTTAGATCAGATGAGAGCGGAGAATATCAAGTTCATGCAATATAGCGATAGGGTGTTAGATCTTGAGGGCGAGTTTGCTGTTTCGACGTACCGAGGGACGATCCAGATAGGAGATATCATCGAGGCATACATGCCGGATCGTGTCCTCCGACAGTTTGGGTACATTCAAACGATCCCACTTCAGAGGATTGTCCCTTATTTGGAGCAGCGCCCCGCTTCCGGCAGTAGGGGGTATAGGGTGAGATTCCATGGCGCAGATGATCGTTGGGCTGCTAGACACGAGGAGGCGAGCAGATTTGTGCTTTAGGGTCAGACTAGGGCCTCTTTACCATAGACAGTATCTCAGGACTACATGTCCTGGTTTAGCGAGCGGTGCCATCCATTTCTCCTTCCTTGATCGGCTATACAGTCTCCACCGGTAGATCGTCCTCCTCCGGTCCATGTTTTAGATACTCGGGTATGTGTTGATATATTTACCTTTAAAGTTTTAAAGTTTTGTACTTTACCTTTAGCGCTGACAACTTTATTTTCCAATGCAGAGGCTACACATTATTCAGGCCCGTCTACGGGATATTATTAGTCGTGGCTCAGTGACTATGGAGGACATACATGCGATGTACGACGAATCCGTTGGCCAGGACGTTCATATAGCACCATCTCAAGTCAGGACGACACAACCGAGACAAGATTGATGTACTTTACCTTTTGTTGACCCACACTACCTTTTGTTGTATGGAGGACATACATGTGATGTACTTTACCTTTTGTTGTATATATTACATTTTATATGTTGCAATGTTATGTGCTTTACCTTTTACATTGTTTTTAAGGTTCATCAATAATCTCGCTTATTATAAAGCAAACATCCATGAACCACATATAACCTTGAAACACATTTAACCTAAGAAGAAACACAAGCTTTATAGTACTCCGCATGAATTACATATAAAACAAACATCCATGAACCAAATGAAACCTTGAAACACATATAACCTATCACTCTGAACAAGATACGAGATTGACTATCACTTTTCTAGGACACTCTTTGCGCCAGAGGTCGTCGAACATCTTGAATCTATCACGGAAGTGTACATCCCATCCATCAACGCTAGAATCATGTCCATGCCTCCATGGAAGGGTCAAAGGTGGCAATGGAAAGTCTGGTTTAAGCCAAACCTAACGAAAGATGATTGACAAATGAAAAAGTAATTACCTTTTTTTGTCATTCTTGAATAAAAGTAACATAATATATGAGATATAAAAGGTGCAGAAAGAAAACTTACGGCTACAAAGTGATTGCCATTGACCCATGCTATTGCACGAATCTCTGTTGGGGGTTCTTGGTTCTCAACCGTTGCAACAATTGGTAAACATGTCTTGGGGGTTGAGCCAAGTATAACAACTGCACACCGGTAATATGTTGCTTCTACTGTTGCAATAAGTGGACACTTCATCCAATTCTCCGGCCCACAAGGTATAGGATCAGTCCACCAAGTGGCCTCGATAACTTCATCAACCGTCCATTGTACCGCCGACTATTGACAAAAGTAATATTATTAGTGAAATTTATCATTTTATCAACAAAATATACTAAATCAAAGAAAAGGATGAAGGGTTTATCAACAAAAAATACTCACACGTGCGTACAAGTCCTTTCTCATCAACAACTCTGTAGCCATTTCCCTTCTAACAATTAAGTAAACTTCTTCCGAGTATCCTGAAACCACGACAAGAGATCTAAATCCACAATGCCCATCTCCTTTAACATCATAGGCTGAAAGGATGAAGGGTTTCATGAACTTCTGCATCTGATCACACTTGAACCGATAGTTCTTAGAACGTCTGGTGGTGCTTTTCTTACCACGTGGCTCAACCTCCTCAACTTTAACTTCAACTTTGGCCTCTTCAGGCTCGGGCTCCTCCACTTTAACTTACACATGTTGTCTTGCTTTAGGTGGACGACCTCGAGGACGTGGACGTGCCGATCCAGAACGATGTTCAAACCGACTTGGTTCTCTTCTTGTTAAAAGAATGCCGTACTTTGGTGGTCTTCCTTTAGTTCTGACTTTCTTCTCTGGTACTCTCAACGTTCAATTGCTCGGATTTGTAATATCTTCATATAATGAAGCCATCCGCTCAAGCACATCTCTCGGAAGCAAATTCTTGTTCAATCGCTCCCTAAAGTCATTGAGTGAATCCATGTATGGATCAATATGGACAACCTCATCTTCATGCGTCGTATTCAATTTTTCCCATCGTACTTGCTTCCAATAAGGGTGAATCTGATCCAAACGTATTGGCTCCCGATGCCTAATAGCAATATAGAACTCGTGCGCACAAGGCAACCCATGAGCTTCCCTCCAATATGAATCCTTACATGTTGTCAAGCTCCTAATTTGCTTTGCCTTCTCGTAGATCTCCAACAACTTCAGGAAGCACTCGTTGCTTACTTTGTTTCAGAGCAAATCAAATATAGGCACACGCACAGCCAACAACATCCTCTCACGTGACATCTCTATTGACGCTTGAATCTTATCAATCTGATCATTTACCATCAAGTCAATGTTCTCCATCACCAACTGAAATCCTTGAACGGTAGAACGCAATGTACCCTTCAACAATGAGTGTGCGGACTCACACCTAACAACCAATATCAATTCAATAAATTAATCTACAATAATTATTAAAAAACAAGTGTAAACAATATAGAAATAAGTTCTTACGCATTCGTTGTCCTCGTGCCAAAGTGTAGATGCAAGTCGCGCCAATATCGAACAATTGCTTTCTTGGAGGGGATTAACCATGTAGTTTCCAAATACTCCATCAACCTCGGATACGCTTGCCAATGAACTTTCATTTCACCCAAACGGCGCTCGTAACTCTTAGGAGATTCAATAAGAGCATGGTAGTGTGATGCAAAAACTGCTTGTAATTCCTTTGACCGTGTCACTGCCCAAGATCTATATTGGATGTTGCACTTTATATGAAAGATGCAAATCATGTGCTTCATATCCGGAAAAACAACATTGAGTGCACTTATGAGTCCTAGCTCTCTGTCCGTCACAATCACCCCCGGTGTAACATTTCCGCACACATGTCGGAGTCTCCGTAATGCCCACTCGTAGTGATTGACGTTTTCCTTGGCCATGAAAACAAATGCTATTGCAAACGTCAACCTCGTGCTAGTAATACTGACAATCTCTAACAACGGCATCTTGTACCTATATAGGATATATTAAGAGTTTACATTTATATTAAACTAAAAGTGCATGAAAAATAAAAAAATCATAATAACATGTATATTAAAACTTACTCGTTCGTCTTGTACGTCATTTCCATTACGATGACATAAGGAAATAGGTTGAGGAGATGTCTTGAATCCGGATGCATGATGAAAAAATCTGAAATTTCTTCCGATTCCGAGCATCTTCTCACATTCACGTAATAACGACGCTGCTCTAACATATGTAGTGCTTGTTTGAGAGGACTCCGTCCTTCGGCTTGTGGCTTCCTAATCTTCATTCCAGCATTGTATATTTGTTCGATTGTGCTGACGTTGTATGGATCATCTAACTTTATTGACTTCAATATATTTCTCGGGTTGAAACCCGACCCAAGCTCACGTCCCACCTTCCAAAATTGTTTCTCCGTCAATCTGCCAGCATATGTGTGTCCCTTCAACTACTCGGGAAGTGTATGATTGTGCACTCTATTTATAACATGCAACGTCCACTTCTCAGCCTCGCTTTGTACGCCCTCAAGCTCAAAACAACATCCGTCATTCTTCGATTTCTGTGCTCGGCTAGAAGATGACTTGGTATCAGGATCCACATCTTTCTTCTTACGAGTGGCTCCAAAATGTTCGCATGTCAAACAAAACGTAACGAACCCCCAAGAATTTCTCCACGACCTACTAGTAACCAACACCATGTTCATAGTTCCTCCTATGAATCGAGCCCAATCCACCATCGTCTCGCGATCATGGAAAAAACCGTAAATTTCAAACATTCGCCAATAATCACTCCCTTCGTCACGAGAATAATTCGGAAGATCCTAGTTTACATAGAAAAAAAAACTATAAAATTTCTAGTTTTCAGTTTACTAATTTTCAAATAATAAAAACACGAATTATAACAAATGTTTCTAACATTAATTGCAAATATATCTAACTTACACATACATTATATACAACAATTCTAGTTTTTCTATATTTTCGGTTATAAAGTACTTACCTCAAAATGTCGAAGAAACTCATCTGGATCACTAAATTTTGTATCGTCGAACGGAATCATCACTTCATCATCCTCGTGTGTTGACATTCTCGCAGCTGTTCTCCAAAAGATGCTGTATTGTTTTTTCGAAGATTTTGTGAGCATTTTTCACCTCTTCTATTACTGTCTATATATAACCAAAGGAAATCAATAACGTTTAAATTACAACGGTCACTTTTATATCGTTCAAATTACAACGTTCGGATTACAACGTTCGAATCTGAACGGTCAAAAATCCACGTAGACGCGATGAATGACCTTCACGGTCACACATCGCTCTACGTGGTGCGTATACGAAATCGAGCGTCGTGCCCTTAATATCCCCTTTGTTAATGAGCAGATGCTTATGTAATCAACCTTCCTTTTGGAATAAATAAAAAAAATTCAAAATATTACAAAAAGTGGAGTAAATGGGTTACTGGGACAAAAATAAGTAACCTCCCCAAACCTCTTTCCACTCCTCTCTGTATAAATGAATCATTCAAGTGTAATGCGGGGGAGGACAAAAAAAAATTCAGAAGGAACCGAGATAGAAAAGAAGAAAGTAGAAAGTGAAGAAGATTTTTCAAGAGGATAACAATTCTGATCAGAAGCTTCAGTAAGAGTTATTTTAAAATCGTCCTTTTTAATCCAGTCATCCTCATGGTTGTTTGTATTATCTCTCATTCTCTTGTTTTGGGAAGCAAACTACAAAAGATGATAACAAAGGAACTATTGACAAGTTTCTTTTCAAACATCTTTATGGATTTACAATCGAGAATAATCAATACAAATATGGGCATTCATCTCACATATCGCAAGAATTCAGTCACAACCGTGGTTGGTAGGAATCGACTGATTCCTCCGCAGCAAAACCGGTGGTTGGTAGGAATCGACCGATTCCTCCACTTCAAAATCTCGTTGGTTGGTAGAAATTCATTGATTTCTCCGCTACAACCAAACCCCTTGGTTCCAGCATAACGACAGACAAATGATTGAGACTAAGAAACTCATTAGGCACCACCTCTCTTCTCCTGTAAGATAAAGAAACATATGTAATAAAAAAAGGATGAGAAAATCATTCAAAATACAAAGTAACTGAATCAAAACTATAGAAAGAAAAAGGAAGAAGATATTTTGTTTCCATGTATGGGATATACAAAATTTAATTCCCATTAATTTTCTAAAAGCATCTATACACATTTACGTATAAAAAGGGGAAGTAAACAATTGCTGGAAGTTGAATAGCCCATATTTAAGCATATTTAAGGAGTGCTAATTAGTCTCTATTATTAAGGGAATATCGATCCAATCCGCGCAAATAAGACTAATTTCTTATTATGCTTCACCTTTCTTCAGCTCCTTCCCAATAAATCTCGTGTTCGATCTTACCTTTCGTTCATTAACTGGGAATCCCTTCAATCTATATCCGATTTTTTTTCACTCGTCGATGTCGATTAAGTCTTCATCACCACCGTGTTGAAGCATCGCGTTGCTGCAGGAAACTAGAACAAAAAGGGAGAAGAAAGTAGATCTAGAATAACAAAGCCTAAAAAAATAAGTAGAAAATAAAATAACTCTAACATGCAGAGAAGCATAACGACCTTCTTTGAATCCTAATCCTGTTTCCATGGCCTCGATAGATCTACTTTCGATTTTGAAATTCCCTTTTTGATTTCGACTCCAAATGCCTTGAGTGATCTTTTCTTTTATTTCCCCTTCAAATTAGAGGCTTTTCATACTCTGTATCCATTAATTTTGCTTGAAATAGGAGCGGATGGAAGTCTTCACCATGGATGAAGCTTTTGTTTTTTCCTCCATCCTCTTCCTGTAAAAGAGAGGAACTATAAATAAAAGAGAGATGAAGATAAATTAGAGTATATAAAATAAAAAGAATATAAAAAAAATGTGTACAAATTTCACATTTGGAAATGGGTAATGATGACAAGGTATAAACAAAATTCAAAATAAAAGAAAATGGAGTGGGAAAGAAGATATTAACTTTGCTTTTATTGAATGTGGGATCCACATCATTTTTTTTAAAGAAACAAGAAATGAAAGCAAATGTAGAATGTACAAGTAACGTGTAAAGTTACAAGTTATAAAACTATTTTGGTTTATTTATAAAATAAACCTACAAAAGTAAGTCTTTGTAAAGGGTTACCTATAAAATATTTTATTTACAAAATTGACCCATAAAAACAAGTTTTGTAAATAATGACCAATAAAATATTTTCTTTGCAAAAATGACCCATAAAGAAAATGTTTTATAAATATGAAAATATATTTATGGTCAAATAAAAAAAATTTCATAGGTAGAACTACGTTATGACTTGATACTCGTTCTGAGTTACGTAGGAAATCCGATCTCAAATTAAATTGGATTCAGTCGATCCGTCCAAGTAAATTATAATTAAATTCAAACCTTGGACTTAAAAAATCAAAACTCGCCAAACGAACTACGGGTGGTTTGATCTCTTTTATAAGAGTACGTAGGAAACTCGACTAATAAATTGTCGAGTTCAACCGCAAAAATTAAATTAACTTTTATGCAAATATAAAAAGTCACAAATAAACTACGAGTGATTTGATGTCTTAAAAATAAAAAGACTACGTAGGAAACTCGATTTATAAATTATCGAGTTCAATCGCACAAATTAAATTAAATTTTGAAATATAAAGTCAAACAAATACTCAAATAAAATTTAACTTGGTTTTAAAGAACTACGTATGATTTGATTCCGTTTTCTTTTACAGATAAGTAGGAAATTTGATTCCGTTTTCTTGATCATGCACGTGATAGCGGGATGAGTTAAGCAACCATTCCTAGAAGGTGAGTTTAATTTAATCTTATGATGCATGGTCGAGATATAAATACCATGCAAATGATAATTGAATCATCGACTAGGCAACCCTTCCTAGAAGGTGGGTTTGGACTTTGATTCTCTGATGCATGAAAACACCGCACTGAACTATGTGAGACTTGATCCTCTTTAACGAGGTATGTAGGCAACCTGTCCAAAAACGGGTGCAGCCCAAATCACTAAAACAAACCAAATATCGGTATTTCTATAACTTATAATTAAAAGGTCAAAAAGAGAGGGTCGAACTCAAATAATAAAAAATAAATAAAATGTGTTTTGTAAATTTGTATTCGAATAAAACATAAAATGAGTTTTGTAAATTTGTGTACATTTTTACTCAACAGTGTGTGCAAACTCTAATATTTATACCAAGAATAATTGCAAATAGCGAACCCGCAGTCTACGAATTGTAATAAAAACAAGAATTTCAGGGTCAAACACAAGGACTATGGTGAAACAAAGAACGGTAATTCAGGTTGTCAATAAAACACAAGCCACAAAGCAATGATATCAAATATGATGTAATAGGCAGATTAAGAAAATGCGGATTCTAGAGATTAAAGCATCCAGTTGTGGTTCCGACTCAAGATCTCAAAAGATAACGTGGGCAAAGCTCAGGTTTGCAAAGGAATGTGTTTCTAAGGTGGTAATAGATCACCGGGTAAGTCTCACTACTCACTATCCCAAACCAAAGATCCTCTCACCGGGTAAGTCTCAAGGTACTAAGGAAAGGAACTATAATCTCAAACCAACACACCACCCAAGGGGATAGAATCAACCTTTACCGGGTAAGTCTCAGGCTAACTCTCAAAGATGGGATGAAGGCACACTCAAACCCCAATAAAGGATAAACCTTTATTACCTAACACTCATGATCTTGGGTATATAAGCAAAGGAATCACCGGGTAAGTCTCATCCTAGGCTTGTGTTTGAACCAGGAAAGGTATAACAAGGATAGGATTTGACAAACAGAAACCTCAACTCAGATAAGGATCAGAAAAGGTCTCGTCTTGCTCAGTTCATGTACCATCTCGGTCGAGATGTTTCACGGCTGACCGAGGTGTTCGTCGGTTAAGTTAAAGGTTCGAGCTTTCAGTATCCACTGGGATAAAGACTCATTCTTTCATAGTCTTTCCCACAACTTTCAGCCAATCACCCTAGAATCGCATACAAAACTTAGCCACCAATCATCATGATAACAATAATCAAATGTGTGAGAAAAGGAATCAATATTCAAACAAGAAAACATTAACACAAAGGTCTCAATAAATGAATCAAACAATCAAACAAACAATCATCGTTCCTCAATCACAATCAGAAAAGACAACAAACCAAACCAATTAAGAGAATCTTACAACTTCCTTCAATCTAGCTTCCTTCCACTTCCTGAATCAGAGATTCTGTGATCCGAAGATGCTGAATTCCAGAAAATCAGCCTCTTTATATAGGAGAATTATCTTCCTAAGATAAGATATCTTAAAAAGATAATTTCCTTCTTTAAAATATCTTTCAATCTTCCAAAATATATCAGCCAAAAAGATATGCTTCCTTCCAGAAATTCATCCTAAAATATGTGATATTCACTTTCCAAAAATAGAAGATCTCAGTCAAAGATAAAGATCTCGTGTCCTGTCATAACTTCGCTTCGGTCCAAACGATCCTCAAGATCACCTCAATCGAGGTGGCATTGTAGCCAACCGAGGTGTATCTCAGTTAAGTGTGAATCTCTCTAATCTAGTCCAAATTCAATCTTCCAAATCATTTCAATGCTTCATGAGCCTTTCTTGTAACTCCTCAATGCTCCAGAATGTAGCTCCAATGACTCCTTAGCTTCCTTAGCTCCATTTCGTTCCAAAACGTGTCATTTTCCCTACAATCACAACGAAACTAGGTGTACACCTCGATTCCTGCAAATGTAGACAAACAACATAATGATCAAAGAATATACATTTATACAAACAGATTTATTAAGATAAAACGTCCAAACCAATCCCAAAATATAGACTATAATACATGCTATCAAAATACCCCATACTTGAGGTGTGCTCCACTCATAGATCACCCTAAGAGAATGCTTCGTGGCAAATAAAATCAAGACATTATCAAAACATTTTATAAATATAAGAAAGCTGTTCATCTTTGCACAAAATCATATAATGCATAATAAATCATATTTATCGAAATTAATCATGTATAATGCAGTTTAAACCACCAAGTCAATCAACATACTCGAGGTCTCAAGGGCTTCCAAAAGAGGTCAAGAAGCGTGTCAAGGTGGGATGTATATAGAGTAATGTGGTGCTAGAATCCGGGAATAGGATCTTACTTCACTTTCTTTGAATCACAACATCTTCCACCAATAAGCTTTACTTATATTCACTTTGACTTTACTTTTTGGGGTGCATGGACAGAGGTGCACAATAACCGAAGCCTAGGAGATCGGCAATTATCAATTTCTCGAGATGCCTCAAACCCTTGATGCACATACCATGACCCGTTAGGACTATTGATCAATCCGACTTTGGCAAGACAGAATCACCCGGCTATGTGAATGGTGCCGAGTTACTCATCATCAAGATCAACGTCCCCAAACCTAATTTGTTTCTTTCTAACACTTTCAGCCAAGATCTCAACTTCACTTCCTTTCCTTTTCGTCACTTGCATCCAAATTCCTAGATAGGTAAAGGGAGACAAATATGTATTGAGGGGCTAGAGCATGATCAAAAAGGAGAAGAAGAGAGTGAAATGCCTTAGTCATCCCAGGAAGAACGTGATAAAACTCATAACGTGATGTCAACCTTCAAATTCAACATAATTTTGATAAAAAAAAAACAAAGTATTAAACATGTCAAAATTTCAAACAAAGCATTTTGCAACTTAAGCATATCATAAAACCTTTCGAGCATATACAGATTTCAAAACCAATCTACAAACAAAACCATCATCGAGGTCATATGCAGAGAAGAAGCACAAAACGTTTCGAAAACCTTTCAGCTAAGAGCCATCTCGGTCGAGGTGTTCTGACATCATCCGAGGTTCCAACCGAAATGTTCCTCGGTTATCACGACCTCGTTTGGTCAAGAACATCTCGGTCAAGCTAAAATTTTTTTTTCAAACTGGTTTTTGACATTTTCTCAAACAGAAACTTGTAGGTATGCATGTAACGACATGTAAGCACATAATGCCAAATAAACAATAATATCCAGTAATAGAGTCATACAAACCATACACATAAGTCAAGTAGGTCACATAATACATCCAAATACCCCATACTTGGGACACATTGTCCCAATGGGTCAAATATAAGTCTGAAGGTCAGAATACTCACCGAACCTAGCTGAACTGCATAATAAATAAAAGAAATCCATGAAGCTCTAGTCCTCGTCAGCTGGCGGTGGTGGATGTGGAATGTAAGGATGTAGGGAAGGATTAAATGGATAGCCCATCATCTGCTGGAACTAGATCTCCTGCATACGACGCTGGTAATGTTGGCTCTCCTCCATACGATGCATCCATCCCTCAGTGTATCGGCGCTCATCATCGAAGCGTTGGGAGATGTCAACTGTTATGGCCGCGTAAGAGTCAATCATCTGCTTTGGAAGCTCATCAATCCATCGGTGTGCCTCGGGATCTCTACCGCAGCGTGGTCTGTGCTGCTAAGGTGGCGGTGGTGGTGCTGCTCTCTCATCCTCCGTAGCCTCATCAGGGTGGGAACACTAGGCCCGCCGGTATCAGTACCGGTCTCCATAGCTGCACCTCCATACTGATCATCATCCTCCTCCTCCATAACTGCCTCTTTAGCATCCTGCATAAAAGGGAACCAGGCAGCACACCAAAACTGGCGGTCAAAGACAGAAAATTGAGACGACCACATAATGCCCTGAGGTGACTTCGTCTCCCATGGCATGCCAACGTAAGGTGTGTCAATGCCACGACGGATGAGGATGCGGCGGGTGATCATCTCCTGTAATTCCAGCGACTTCGGAGCCCCAACCAATGTACATCCTGATAAGTTAAGTCCCATAGAAGTGGCGATGTGGGTCACCAACCCACCACAACAGATATCTCCCTTCGACTTCCCCTTGATCTTGTGTAAGTCATCTGCCAACATGGCAGAAAAGTCTAGAACTCCTCCTATCACCATACAGAATAGACTCAAAAAATCCCCATGTCGGACCTTCTAGGGCGTCTCAATACGCGCTAGAAGTGTCTCTTTGAAGATCCGGTGAGCTAAACGGAAAGCAAGGTGGAAGCTAATCCGCTCCAGGGAATCTCCGGGCTGCCATCTATCCCTATGATCTGTAATGTGGGCAATCTCGCCCCAGAAACTCCGAGCTACCTCTCGGGAAGGAAAATCAGTAACAGTAGGTGTAGAGAAGCCGAAAATCTCCCCAAACTAATCCAAAGGAACTGCGTAGTTCTTGTTCAGTAGCCTATACTTTATCCCTCGATGCTCCGGCACATAAGTCACTGAACTCAAAAACTCCATCGTCGGCTCTAGATAAGCCGGTGCTCTAATGACTATGAACTCCTCAAAGCCAACCATTGATATACTCTTCCTCAAGTCCTCCACCACATGGAGGCACTCGAAGGCATCAACATCAAGGAAGCGTGGGGCAATGATGGGGCGCCCACAAATCCTATTGTAATTCCGCTGGTGTCTCTCATGGATCACCGGGATAGAAAACTGAGAAGCTAAAGAAGGAGAGGAATTATGTGAAGTGTTAGGGCTGTCTCTCAAGGCCAACTATCGATCTGATCTTTTACTCATGCTGAAGAACACCTCGGTTACCATGAACACCTCGGCCGAGACACAATCATCTGGACCGAGGCGAACTACTGTTCAAACGCACTTCCTAAATCTGTAAGCTTTTTCCCCCAAAAACACTACCAAAAGATTCATATGGGGTACTTATATCTTTCTCAGCAACAATTTATGGTGACCAAAGCTAGATCTATCCAGAATCGATGAAAGAAGAAAGGAGTTAGGGTTTAAAACGAAATACTCCAGATTTTGCAAAATGAAGCGTTTTCTGCGCTGTTCGTTGCTTGGAAACTGAATCTCGTGCTTCCTCCGGTGATTTTGAGCCAAGAACCGTGGAAAACGAGCAAGAATTGAGATTTTGAGAGTTAGGGTTGCCGCGGTCGAGAGAGGGAAAAGGTGAGAAGAGTGAGAAATCGTCACGCCTTTTGTACTCCTCGTTGAATTTGATTACACCTCGTTCAAGATGTTCTTGAGCGGACCGAGGTGTCAAAATGGATTGTCAAACCTAGTCGCCTCGGTTGATCAAGAACATCTCGGTCGAGATGCTATGACAACAACTGATAGGTGATGGAATCACTATCAATTGGGGTAGTTTTTAGAGTCTTTTTATTGCATTAGTGTCGGTTTATGCTACTAACTCCTTGGTCCAGAAGAAGAAGATCAAAAGAAACTAAAGAAGGAGTCATAAGCACTTAGGAGTGAAGATCGATCACGAAGCAAAGCTTCTGTTGCCTCACTGCCCCTGCGGGTCCTTGCAGCCGCCCCTGCGGATGACGTTTTCACTGGAACGCTCCCTGCGCCTTCACCAGCGCCGGCCATGAAGTGTGTCACCGCCCCTGCGCCACTCCTTGGCACCCCTGCGGTAACCTGCCTTGAAGATATGAAGACCAGCTCCCCTGCGTCTCCCACTACGCCCCTGCCTGCGCCCCAACCTAGGAGCTAGAAGACGAAGAGGCTATGTCGACGCCCCTTCGTTGACATTGGGACGCCCCGGCGGTTTGACATCAGAAATGTCAGGAAGGCAAAAGGTCAGACGTTGAAGTGCATTAAAGATCCGCCCCAGCGGAATCGTGTAGCCGCCCCAGCGGCTCTGAAGAAGATCAACCGATTCTGCCTAAACCGCCCATGCGGTTCCTGAAGGCCGCCCTTGCGGTTTAACGCCAGAAGCTTTACTCCGGCTGTTTACACCACCTTTATGGCATTTAAGGTGGCTGTTTTAGGCCGGCTATTTACTTCTAATTAAGTGTCTTTTGTAGTATAAATAGTTCATGGCTGATTGCTAGAATCATCCATGCTTTTCCTCACAAAATCCATTTTAGACTTGAGTTTTCCATTGTAATGAGTTGCTAACTCCCTTGCTACATTGGGTTGGTTTGAAGCTTCTTTGTTACTTTGGTTGTAAGTACTTTATAATATAAGTTTTCATTCAATAATATTTTGTGTTTCCTTGATCTCCATTGTCTAATTGCATGTTTACTATTGCTTGAGATTGACCACCTTAGGTTCTAAAGTGCATGTAAACAACTAGGATTAATAGGTTCCGGGTTCGGGTCATTAATCTAGTAGCAACTTTAAGTAATACGGGTTGTGATTACTTAAAGAAAAGGAACACAAATATAAAGATAAGTTTAACGGTTTTAATCTTCTCTTTATATCCCTTAGTCTTTGTTTGAAAGCTAACTTGTTATTTGTTCTTGTAGGTTTACGGAACTTTAATAGGTTAAGTTGTGTTGATGCCGGTTGGTTGAACACATATATACGATCGAGACGGGAGATTACTTGGAAACTTGTAAAAGGAACTCACCAAAGTAGCAATTGCATGCTTAGAATCAACCTAGTGTAGATTCATCCATTATTGTCTTACTTGTCGCATTAATCGTTTTCATAAGTTTTTGTGCATCAATTCAACCAACCCCCCCCTTTGTGTCACTTGTCATTATAATCGATAATTATATCTAAAGCACCTTAACTCTCTTGGGTTCGACCCTTACTTAATCACTATACTTGTTCTTAGTGCTAAGTCAGGATTTACTTCTGATTGGGTATAGACGACCATAGAAATACCTTCGGTCAGCAACCGAGATGTGTCTCAGTCAAGCTCCGTCTTTTCAATTTCTCGAACTTCTGTCCTTCTAGTGTAGCTCCTGAGCTGTATCTCCTTCCTTAGAGAGTACCTGATTCTTGTCTAGGAGGATGCAAAAGCACGAAGCAAACTATATAAACTAAGCTAGAAAAGGGAAAAGAAAGCAATACCTTGGGTTGCCTCCCAAGAAGCGCTTGGTTTAAGGTCGCTAGCCGGACCGTACACCATCTTCAAACAAGGTATAATGGTTCAATCTCCTCAGCCGGGACTTCCGGTCGATACTTCTTCAGCCTATTACCGTTGACCTTAAAACTTCCGCTTGCTTCACCCCATATTTCAACTGCACCATGGGGAAAAACATCTTTCACAATGTAAGGTCCTGTCCATCTATATTTTAGCTTACCTGGAAAGAGGCAGAGGCGGGAGTTGAAGAGTAGAACAAGATCTCTTTCTTCGAGCTCCTTAGGAATGATATGCTTGTCATGCCATCTCTTCGTCCTTTCTTTGTAGATCTTGGCATTCTCATAGGTATTTAAGCGCAGCTCCTCCAACTCATTGATGTCTAAAAGTCTCTTCTCTCCGGCTTCCTTGATGTCAAAATTCAACCACTTGATCGCCCAATATGCCTTGTGCTCCATCTCAACGGGTAGATGACAAGACTTCCCATATACCAAATTGTAAGGGGTGGTACCAATGAGAGTCTTGTATGTGGTCCTATAAGCCCAAAGAGCATCATCCAACTTCATGGACCAATCCTTCCTTGTCCTTGAAACAGTTTTCTCCAAAATTTGCCTTGATTTCTCTATTCGAGATTTCCACCTGCCCACTAGTTTGAGGATGATAAGGGGTTGCTACCTTATGGGTTACCCCATACTTTGATAAAAGTGCCTTAAACTTTCGATTGATGAAATATGTCCCTCCATCGTTGATGATAATGCGTGGTGTCCCAAAACGTGGAAAGATAGTTCTATTGAAGGACTTCACGACCACCATGGCGTCATTAGTGGGAGAAGCAATTGCTTCCTGTTACGTCCAGGAAAAGATGCGCAATAAGCTTTAAATTTATACTCGTTATATTTATCCTAACTCCTAGCGAACCCGCAGTGTACGGGACGTTTGTAGTAGGGACAGTATTCCGAGGTCGAACACAAAGACTAAGGTGAAATCGAGTCAAACAATGATCAAAGATAGTGTGAATCTAGGCTAAGATAAGATGAGAAACAAAGAAAATGGAAAAACTCAATGTTTTTGTTGGTTTTTGTGGTGATCAAACAAAGATCACAAGTCAAGCAAGATAATAAAACAATTAACGACTCAAGCTAACAAACGAACAAGTAACACAAAGCACAAGTATATGATCAAGAGAGAAAAATGGATTCTAGAGGTCAAGATTTCCGGTTATGGCATTGGACTCAAGGTTCTAAGGATTCTAAGGACAAGCCGTGGTGTTTGGGAAAGAATGTTTCACTAATGGAAGCAATTACCGGGTAGGTCTTTCACTTCACTAATCCCGCATCAAACTCCTATTACCGGGTAGGTCTCAAGGTGGTTAAATAAGGAGTTCTACACGAACCGGATACTACTTAAGGGTGCAACCCTCTCCTTACCGGGTAAGTCTCGGAATAGGGAAGTCTCAAGTACTAATCCTAGCACACTCGATCCAATAGCGGCTTATGAGGCTCACTACTACCTAGCATTCATCATCTTAGGTATCTAAGGTCGGAAATCATCGGGTGGATCTCTTCCCTCACTTAGATTGATAGCATTAGGTGATCCTAAGCTAAATTAGGCTTAATAAACACTAGGATTTAACAACCTAACACCCCAATCATGCAGATTCATTAATTAGAAAGCAACAGGGAAATAAATCGGGTGGATCTTAATATAAATCGGCCGATCTTCATGATGAACAACCCGATTTTTCTTCCTGGAATGGGTTTCGTGCATACAAATCATCCTAAACTAACATATAAGTCCATCCTATCATCACCCAAGCCATAACCATCAATCCATCACTCTAGAATCACAATAAACTAGCCAATAATATGCATATCAAGATCCAAAATCATCAAACAAGCATACATGGTGTTCATAGATGAATAATGAAAGATGAGAAACAAAATCAATAAATCTCAGCAAAATCCAAGTTGTAGCAAGACTTACAAACTCTTAAATGAGGATCCAAAACGTTCCTAACAATCCTCGAAATCGTTCTTCAATCCAAGATTACAAAAATCACTCAAAAGTCACTCCAAAATCTCACTAAACCCCTAGAATGGTGTTCTTGTTCTTCCTTCAATCCTTGAGAGCTTTTCTTCTCCTCCAATCTTTTCCCCAAATTGATGAGCTGTGAATGAGAGTGTGGGAGAGGAGAGATGCCCAGCAACCACCTGCAGGACCACTTATATTCTCCACCAAGAGCAAGGACGGACAAGAGATCGTGGGACACGTGGCTTAAGCTGTCAAATGCCCAAAAATCGACCCAGTAGGAGAAAATCGTCCGATTTAGCTGCTAGCTGGTCCGATTTTCTTCAGCAGAAACATGCTATGCTCGTTTAGCCATGAGTTGATCCATTGCTTGCACCAATAGTGGTCTTTGTGTCCCTTGTTGCTCCAATTATGCTCCTCCAAAGCTTTGGATGTGTACCATCATGAGGCTTGGCCCTCTAATGTATCGGTTAACGTCTAAAAGATCCCCGAATTACCTACAAAACCGATAAAAGGTAGTGTAGACGTCTTTTCTAGAAATATGCATGAATTGAGCGAAGACGTCATGAACCAATGCCAAAACGTGCATGAATGAGTGAGAAATCTATCTAAATGATTACCTAAACCAAAGTCATAAATCGTGTTATCAGAAATACCCCATACTTAAGGTTTGCTCGTCCCCGAGCAAATTCCCAACTATAGACTACAAGATAACATGATTTATGTATGCAGAAAAATGGCAAAATCTTTTTGGTTTTGTGCTTCTAATTTTGGATCACCTTCATAGTCATGTTTCATGGCAATGGACGAGCAAATATGTATCAAATAAATGAAGGCATGGAAAGACAATTACACTTAACTTGATAGCATGCAATGTAATGTAAAGATGAAGAAGTCAAGATGATCATGAGCATATCCAATCTAAATCACTTAGTCTTACACACATGCAAGTAGGTTATAAGGACTTGTAAAATAGAAGGCCAAGAGACGTTGTGATTAGGTGGGAATTTTCTAGGCTATGTGATGCTAATCCGTGAAAGGAACTGAACAACCACAACTTCAAATTTTCTTATCAACTTCCCTCAAGTGTATATTTTTCTTCATTTTCTTTTCTTTCTTTTATTTTTGAGACTATGGCATTGGTGTACAAAAGCCGAAACCTTGGTGATTAGCCATTCTCGGGCTTTTTCTATTTTTTCGAGATGCATCCACACCGGGCACACATACCAAAGCTCGTTAGGACTATCGGTTTATTTGACTTTGGCAAGGCACCAACACCCGATTATGTGAAGTGTACCGAGTTACTTGTCATTTAAACCAACATCCCCAAACCTATATTTTTGTCTACACTTTCACAAAAATTTCAGCATTTCATTCACATCATTCTTTCATCAACAACTTCACCCCACACTTGCTTTTCACACACATCAACACACTAACATGCTCCTATTCCCGGATGGGTCAAAAGAGGTCAATTTATATCAATTGAGGTGCTTAAGCAACATGATCAAGATGAGAAGTAGAGAAAGATGAATTGCCTTATTCATTCCTAAATGATGTGCAAGAACTAGCATGCAATTTCGACTTTCAATACTCAATTCAATCAAGGTAAACATTCATGATCACAAATCATTCATGGGATTCAAGAAAAGTACTTCAAGTCCACATATGCATCATCTATTCAACGCATAAGGCCATTCATAGCCAATTCACAAGACAATTTTCATCATAAGGGTCATTCCCAAGCTTTAGAAGCACTAGAAATTTTTAAAATTTTCTGATTTTTTTGATTTTTCGAAATATGTATGTACAATGCAAGACATAATGAAACATGTGACAAAATTGAACTATCCTAGATGCTAATCATGCAAGTGATCATGAAAACCCCACCCCATACTTAGAAACACATTGTCCCTAATATGTAAACTAAATAAAGAAGTGAAAGAGAGTCCTCACAATGTAAAATAGGTGATGCTTTGGTATTTCGGTTCACATTGGATGATGATGGTGGATGATCGATCAAGGATGGTAGAGATCTCTTGATGTTCATTATGAGATTTGAACCCGCGCTTGGCGCCGCAAGCCATCCAAGTTCCAAGTCCGCTCCACCCATGCTTGATTGGAGATCATCACTTTCCTTTACAGAGGAAAAATCGGACCATAACCCAGGAAAATCGGCCGATTTATGTGGAAGATCAGTCCGATTTTCCTGGTGCTTTCTTCCTTGCCCATGTGCTCGGATCTTGCACCTTCTTCTCAGCAGTTTCATGAGGTTTTCACATGACCTCCAACATCTCGTCATACACGACAATCAACAAGATCTAGCACCCAAAAACACAAAAGAAAAACAAAGCACACCAAGAGTGAGATTAAACAAAAGCAAGAAAAAGAAAGGGAAAAACATGTACCAATGGGTTGCCTCCCATTAAGCGCTTCTTTAAGGTCATTAGCTTGACCAAATTCAGGAGCGTTTCAATCAAGGTGAAGCGGGGCAATCACTTCCACCGGGGCTTCCGGGATGTACTTCTTCAATCTATGCCCATTCACCTTGAAGTTACCACAATGATCTCCTCCTATCTCCACCGCTCCATGAGGAAAAACTTTCTTCACCACATATGGCCCGGTCCATCTTGATTTGAGCTTTCCGGGGAAGAGCCGCAACCTTGAGTTGAAGAGAAGGACAAGGTCGCCTTCACTCAACTCCTTCGGGATGAGGCGCTTGTCATGCCATCGTTTAGTACTCTCCTTGTAGATCCGGGCATTCTCATAAGCATCCAACCGGATCTCTTCAAGGGCGTTTATATCAAGCAACCTCTACTCTCCCGCCTCCTTGAGATCAAAATTTAGCCACTTAATGGCCCAATATGCTCCATCTCTACCGGAAGGTGGCAAGACTTGCCATAGACTAGCTTGTACGGAGTGGTGCCAATTGGTGTTTTGAAGGCGGTCCTATATGCCCATAAGGCATCATCGAGCTTCATAGCCCAATCCTTTCTCGTCCTTGAGACCGTCTTCTCGAGAATCCCCTTGATCTCCCGGTTGGAGATTTCCACTTGGCCACTAGTTTGGGGATGGTAAGGTGTTGCCACCTTATGAGTCACCCCATACTTAGCCAAAAGTGCCCCAAAGTTCCTATTGGTGAAGTGCTTCCCTCCATCACTTATGATCACCCTTGGTGTTCCAAACCTAGGAAAGATCACTCGGTTGAAGAACCGCACCACAACCTTGGCGTCATTTGTAGGAGAGGCGATTGCCTCCACCCATCTTAAAACATAGTCAACCGCCAATAGGATGTAGAGGTTGCCACATGAAGAAGGGAAGGGTCCCATGAAGTCCACACCCCATACATCAAATATTTCTACCTCTTGGATGTTGTTCAAGGGCATCTCATTTCTCCTTGAGATGTTGCCCGTCCTTTGGCAAGCATCACAAGCCACCACAAAGCCTTGCACATCTTTGAACAAGTTTGGCCAAAAGAAACCCGATTGCAAAACTTTCGCACATGTCTTGTGTGCGCTACCATGCCCTCCACATGGCAAGGAATGACAATGGCGGATTACACTTTCCACCTCGTCCTCCGGTATGCATCTTCTAAACATTCCATCCGGCCCTCTTTTGAACAAAAGTGGTTCACTCCAATAGTAATGTCTCACATCTTTGAAGAACTTCTTCCTTTGGGCATATGTCAATCCGGGAGGCACTTCCTCACACACCAAGTAGTTCACAATGTCGGCATACCATGGCTCACTTCCTCTAGACACTTGGAACAAGCACTCCTCCACCATTTGCAATTGCTCATCCCGGAATGAGTCATCAATCGGGATGTCCTCTCTTTGTAGCTCCAATGGTGGGAGTCTACTAAGGTTATCCGCCACGGAGTTCTCGGATCCCTTCTTGTCCCGGATTTCTAAGTCAAACTCTTGAAGAAGAAGGATCCACCGAATCAACCTAGGCTTGGCATCCTTCTTGGTAAGTAGATAACGGATCGCAGCATGATCCGTATAGACTATGACTTTCGCTCCAACAAGATATGAGCAGAACTTCTCAAATGCATACACAACCGCTAGCAACTCCTTCTCGGTGGTAGCATAATTGAGTTGGGCATCATCTAGCGTCTTGCTAGCATAATAAATGGCATGAGTGCGCCCATCTTTCCTTTGCCCCAAAACAGCCCCAACGGCTACATCGCTTGCATCACACATGATCTCAAACGGTAAACTCCAATCCGGAGGTTGCATGATGGGTGCGGAGATAAAAACGTTCTTCAACCTACAAAAAGCCTCAAGGCAATCTTTGGAGAAGACAAAATCAACATCCTTCATTAGTAGGTTAGTGAGAGGCTAAGAAATTTTAGAGAAATCTTGAATGAACCTCCGGTAAAAACCGGCATGCCCTAAGAAACTCCTTACCCCTTTCACCGAGGTAGGTGGTGGCAACTTTTCTATCGTTTCAATCTTGGCCCTATCAACCTCAATGCCACGGTTAGACACCAAGTGTCCTAACACAATGCCTTCACTTACCATGAAGTGGCATTTTCCCAATTCAAGACAAGATTTGTTTCCTCACATCTTTGTAATACTAATGACAAGTTAGCCAGGCAATTATCAAAGGAAGAACCATAAACTGAGAAATCATCCATGAACACTTCCATAATATTTTCTATGTATTCCGAAAAGATAGCCATCATACACCTTTGGAAGGTAGCGGGTGCATTACACAACCCAAATGGCATCCTCCTATATGAAAAAGTTCCCCATGGACATGTAAAGGTGGTTTTCTCTTGGTCATCGGGGTGGATAGGGATTTGGAAGAATCCACTATAGCCGTCTAGGTAGCAAAAATGAGAGTGTTGAGCTAACCTCTCTAGCATTTGGTCAATGAAGGGGAGAGGGAAGTGATCTTTCCTAGAGGCCATGTTCAACTTCCTATAGTCAATACACATCCTCCACCCCGTAACCGTCCTAGTCGGGATTAGTTCATTGTTCTCATTGGTCACTACGGTCATCCCATCCTTCTTAGGTACTACATGAACGGGACTAACCCACTTACTATCCGAGATAGGGTAGATAATTCCCGCATCTAGCAACTTAATGATTTCCTTTTTGACTACCTCTTTCATTATGGGATTCAATCTTCTTTGATGTTCAATAGAGGGTTTATGATTATCTTCCATCATTATCCTATGCATGCACAAAGAGGGCTTGATGCCAACAAGATCATCAATGGTGTATCCTATTGCCTTTCTATGCAGTTTCAATTCATTCAACAATCTATTAAGCTCATCATCATTCAAAGATGCATTCACAATCACCGGATAAGTAGAATTTGAACCAAGGAAAGCATACATTAAATGAGAAGGAAGAGGTTTAAGATCAAGTTGAGGAGGACCTTTTTCGGTTGGAGACGATCCATACAATGTAGGTTGAGATGATTGCAAAGCTATGGAAGCCTCCTTGAAGTCCCTTGATGATTGCTCACATTCAAGTTGTTGGTGCTGAAAAGACTCAGGAAAATCGACCCAGGAGAAAAAATGGGACGATTTTTCTTGCAGTGGGTCGATCTGAGTTTCTGTTTTTGCAAAACTGGCTGAAATTTCAGCACAAGTACAAAAATCGGCCGATTTTTGCCCTTCAGTCCGATTTTTCTGTCTGTTTTCCTCTTCTTCTAGCACTTCAAACCCAACACTTGGTAGCTCGTCCAATGCATTCAAGGCCTTGATTACTTCATTGCTACTCTCCTCAACTCCTTCCTCCATCAAGCTTGAGCTAAGAACCCTCTCAAGTGGATCCTTGAGCAAGATTGAGCTCACAACCTCTCTAGACTCCTCTTCTTCAACTATGTTGAATACATCCTCATCAAGGGTTGGTCCTTTCATCATTGTTGATAGCTTGAACTTGATGTTCTCTTCTCCAATGTTGAAGGAGAGGGTCCCATTCTTGCAATCTACTAGACATCCGGAAGTAGCTAGGAAAGGTCTCCCCAAGATGATAGGAACCGGATAGTCCGCCGGGATGTCCAAAACAACGAAGTCTATGGGCACATAGAACTTCCCTAATTGCACCGGGATGTCTTCCAAGATTCCAACCGGATGAGTGATTGAGCGGTCCGCCATGTAAAGGGTCATCTTGACCGGCTTTGGCTCTCCTAGCCCAACCTTGTTGCAAAGTGCAAGCGGAATGATGCTCACACTTGCCCCAAGATCGCATAGGGCGTCATACTTCACTTCTCCTACTCCGATTGGCACACAAAAGGATCCCGGATCCCTTAGCTTGGGAGGCATCTCCTCCTTCATCGTTTGAATCAACTCCGAGGATCTCTTGGTCATTCTTATCTCCACATACTCCTCCAACTTCCTTTTGTTGGAGAGTATTTCCTTCAAGAACTTGCCATATGCCGGCATCCCTAAAATAGCATCCATGAACGGAATATTAATATGCAATTTAGACATTAGTTCAAGGAACTTACCAAAGTGATTGTCCAAGCGAGCTCTTGCTCGTGATTGAGGGAACGGTAGTGGTGGTTTGTATGGAGGCGGTGCCACATATGTTGGCTCAACATCCTTGCCCTTGCCTCCATCTCCTTGCAATGGCTCTTCTTCACTCGCCACTTGATTTCCTTTAACATTCTCCTTGGGTAAAGGATCCTTCATGCTTAACCCACTTTTCGTTGTAATAGCCAACACTTGCCCTCTTGGGTTTTCTTCGGTTCTTCCGGGAAGCATCCCCGGATCTCTATGGGCTTCACCCGCCTTTTGGAACACTTGTGCTTCCAAAACCTTTTGAGCTTTGGAAATTGAAGTAACCGTGCTCTCAAGACCACTCAACCTTCCAAGCAATTGCTCAAACATCATTTCGGTTCTATCCTTTGGAGGTTGTGTAAATCCGGGTGGAGGTTCTTGTGAAGCTTTTGGTGGTGGAGTTGTGCTTGTAGAAGCGGGAGGGTTCAAGGCTCCATCCGGGTTAGAGTAGGAAAACCCGGGATGGTTATGGTTGGGCCGGTAATTGTTGAATTGCCGGTTGTTGTTGAAGTTCCTTGGGCCTTGATAGTTGTTGTAGTTGCCCCTTCCCATGTAATTCACATCCTCCTCCTTGGAAGACAAATTAGCTTGTGGAAGCACTTGAGGAGTTGCTTGGTTCTTCAAAGTTGTAGCACACAACTCTCTCAAGGACTTTAGCTCGTTGTTGATGGCGTCAAGCTTGAAATTGCTCATGGTGACCTCGCTCACCTCATATGCTCCCGCCTTTCTCCCTTCACTCTTCCTATGGGAGTATTTCTCAATTACTAGAGCTTGCTTCTCCACAAACTCCCAAGCATCATCTACATTCTTCTCCATAAAAGTCCCACCGGAAAGAGATTGGAGCTTGAATTGGCTATCTTCATCAAGTCCTTTGAAGTAGATCTCCAATAGCTCAATTTTCGGTATACCATGGTGTGGACAATCTAGGAGAAGATCTTTGAATCTCTCCCAAGACTTGAACAAACTCTCTCTATCCTTCATCACGAAGGCATTCATCTTCCCTCTTAATTCGGTAGTCTTGGAAGGGGGAAGAACTTAGTCAAAAACTTGGTTGTCATCTCCTCCCAAGTACTCACTCGCCCTTGTGGAATAGATTGATACCAAGCGAAGGCCTTGTCCTTAAGAGAGAAGGAGAAAGCCCTTAGCTTATGGTTGTTGTTCTCCAATCTTGGCGGTCTAAGAGTCTCCATCAAAATCTCATAGTTCATCAAGTGTTGATGAGGAGACTCTCCTTCCATCCCTCCAAATTGATTGTGCCGGATCATTTGTAGAACTTGAGGGCGGAGCTCATAGTTGTGGGTTGCGGGATCTCCTAAGTTCACACCCGGACGGTGTGCTCTTTGCGCCGGATCCATACGTCTCCCTAAAGTTTGTGTCTCTTCGATAGCAATGGGTACAACCCTAACATTCGCCGCCGGCTGCGGTTGTGGTGGTGGAGGAGCTGGAGGTTGTTGACGATTAAGCTCTCCTTGTACAAGGGCTTGCCTAATCTCATCAATCTCCCTCCTAGTTTCTTCTTGCCTCTCACTGGCAAGTCTCCTTTCTTCCTCCAAGAGCTCATCTCTTAGCCTTATTTGCTCTAAGGCTTCATCCAATTTAGCTTGGAGGTCTCTTCCGGCCATCGCTTTTCCCTTTTTAATGCTCTTGGATCTAGATCTAAGGGTTTTCTCCGGTTCGGGATCGAACGGAGCTAAATCCTTGCCACGAGATCTTCACATACACCTAAAGAGTAAGAGATGTCCTGAAAAGCAAAGACACACACCAAAGAGAGATCAAAAGCAACAAGAAAGATCTACACTATAAACAATCACAAAATGACTCAATCTAGACCTAGTCCCCGGCAACGGCGCCAAAAACTTGTTACGTCTAGGAATAGATGCGCAATAAGCTTAAAATTTATACTCGTTATATTTATCCTAACTCCTAGCGAACCCGCAGTGTACGGGACGTTTGTAGTAGGGACAGTATTCCGAGGTCGAACACAAAGACTAAGGTGAAATCGAGTCAAACAATGATCAAAGATAGTGTGAATCTAGGCTAAGATAAGATGAGAAACAAAGAAAATGGAAAAACTCAATGTTTTTGTTGGTTTTTGTGGTGATCAAACAAAGATCACAAGTCAAGCAAGATAATAAAACAATTAACGACTCAAGCTAACAAACGAACAAGTAACACAAAGCACAAGTATATGATCAAGAGAGAAAAATGGATTCCAGAGGTCAAGATTTCCGGTTATGGCATTGGACTCAAGGTTCTAAGGATTCTAAGGACAAGCTGTGGTGTTTGGGAAAGAATGTTTCACTAATGGAAGCAATTACCGGGTAGGTCTCTCACTTCACTAATCCCGCATCAAACTCCTATTACCGGGTAGGTCTCAAGGTGGTTAAATAAGGAGTTCTACACGAACCGGATACTACTTAAGGGTGCAACCCTCTCCTTACCGGGTAAGTCTCGGAATAGGGAAGTCTCAAGTACTAATCCTAGCACACTCGATCCAATAGCGGCTTATGAGGCTCACTACTACCTAGCATTCATCATCTTAGGTATCTAAGGTCGGAAATCATCGGGTGGATCTCTTCCCTCACTTAGATTGATAGCATTAGGTGATCCTAAGCTAAATTAGGCTTAATAAACACTAGGATTTAACAATCTAACACCCCAATCATGTAGATTCATTAATTAGAAAGCAAAAGGGAAATAAATCGGGTGGATCTTAATATAAATCGGCCGATCTTCATGATGAACAGCCGGATTTTTCTTCTTGGAATGGGTTTCGTGCATACAAATCATCCTAAACTAACATATAAGTCCATCCTATCATCACCCAAGCCATAATCATCAATCCATCACTCTAGAATCACAATAAACTAGCCAATAATATGCATATCAAGATCCAAAATCATCAAACAAGCATACATGGTGTTCATAGATGAATAATGAAAGATGAGAAACAAAATCAATAAATCTCAGCAAAATCCAAGTTGTAGCAAGACTTACAAACTCTTAAATGAGGATCTAAAACGTTCCTAACAATCCTCGAAATCGTTCTTCAATCCAAGATTACAAAAATCACTCAAAAGTCACTCCAAAATCTCACTAAACCCCTAGAATGGTGTTCTTGTTCTTCCTTCAATCCTTGAGAGCTTTTCTTCTCCTCCAATCTTTTCCCCAAATTGATGAGCTATGAATGAGAGTGTGGGAGAGGAGAGATGCCCAGCAACCACCTGCAGGACCACTTATATTCTCCACCAAGAGCAAGGACGGACAAGAGATCGTGGGACACGTGGCTTAAGCTGTCAAATGCCCAAAAATCGACCCAGTAGGAGAAAATCGTCCGATTTAGCTGCTAGCTGGTCCGATTTTCTTCAGCAGAAACATGCTATGCTCGTTTAGCCATGAGTTGATCCATTGCTTGCACCAATAGTGGTCTTTGTGTCCCTTGTTGCTCCAATTATGCTCCTCCAAAGCTTTGGATGTGTACCATCATAAGGCTTGGCCCTCTAATGTATCGGTTAACGTCTAAAAGATCCCCGAATTACCTACAAAACCGATAAAAGGTAGTGTAGACGTCTTTTCTAGAAATATGCATGAATTGAGCGAAGACGTCATGAACCAATGCCAAAACGTGCATGAATGAGTGAGAAATCTATCTAAATGATTACCTAAACCTAAGTCATAAATCGTGTTATCACTTCCACCCATCTAGATACGTAATCAACAACTAAGAGGATGTAGATGTTCCCCGCAGATGATGGGAAAGGTCCTATGAAATCAACTCCCCATACATTAAAAATCTCAACCTCTTGGATATTGTTGAGTGGCATTTTGTTCCATCTAATACAAGTTCCCTGTTCTTTGGCATGCATCACAAGAGACAACAAACGCTTGCACATCCTTAAATAATGTAGGCCAAAAGAAACCAGAACGTACTACCTTAGCGCACGTTTTGTGAGCGCTAGCATGTCCACCACAAGGAAGTAAGTGGCAATGTCGTATGACACTAGCAGCTTCATCTTCCGGAATGCATTGGCAAAGCATCCCATCTAGACCTCTCTTGAAGAGTAGACTTTCATTCCAATAGTAGTGGCGTACATCCTTGAAGAACTTCTTCCGTTGAGCGTACGTTAATACGGGAGGTACATCTTGACAAACAAGATAGTTGACAATATCAGTGTACCAAGGCTCTTTACCATCAGAAACTTGGCGAAGCCAGTGCTCCACCAACTATGAGTGATCATCAGAGAATGAATAAGAAAGATTTTTGTTCTCAGTCGACAACATCTCGCTTGTTGTCTCGGTCGGGGTCCGAGGTGGGTGGCCGAGATGTTCTTCAGATAAGAACACCTCGCTTGCTTTAGAAACTGTCTCGATCGAGGTAATGGAACTGGGACCGAAACCTAACGTGCTTTTCTTCTCCTCAATCAGTTTATCAAATCTATCTCCTAGATCTGCTTCCAATGTTTTCAAGCTTTCCACATCTGCATCACACTTAACATCTATACCTTCCTCCATCAAACTAAACCTTAAAACTTTTTCAAGAGGGTCTTTAATAAGGATAGAGCTCACCAATTCACGAGAATCTTCTTCATCATAGATGATGAAAATGTCATCTTCCAACGGCTCTCCCTTCATTGCAGCCAATAATGCAAACTCCACATAATCGCCACCAATGTTGAACTTCAACTTGGCGTTCTTACAATCAACGTTGCAACCCGATGTTGCTAGAAATGGTCTTCCGAGAATGATAGGGATGGGATAATCTGCGGGAATGTCAAGCACAACAAAGTCTATAGGTATGTAGAAATTACCTAACTTGATGGGAACATCTTCTAAAATACCAACGGGACGGGTAATGGGGCGATCCGCCATGTACAACGTCATTTTCACGGGCTTGGGCTCTCCAAGTCCGACTTTCTCACAAAGCTCCAGCGGGATGATGCTCACACTAGCTCCAAGATCACATAGTGCATCAAAAGTCATATCCCCAACTTGGATGGGAATGCAAAACAAACCGGGATCTCTCAATTTCGGTGGCATCTTCTCCTTCATGATTTGAATGAGCTCCGAAGATCTAGAGGTCATCTTTACTTCACCAAAGTCTTCTAGCTTCCTCTTTCTCGACAAGATCTCTTTGAAGAACTTCCCATAGGCGGACATCCCTAAGATATCATCAATGAAAGAAATGTTAATATGTAGCTTATTCATAAGGTCAAGAAACTTACCAAAGTGTTTGTCTCGATGTGCCCACGCCCTTGAGTGAGGGAACGGGAGTGGTGGCTTATAAGAAGGAGGTGGAACATAAACTTCAGATTTTTCTTTCGCTTTATGGGGCTCCATCTCGGTTGGCACCTCGACCGAGGTGTTCCTCGTCTGATCGTGGTCCGATCGAGGTACTGGATCTGTAGTCTTCAATCCACTGCGTGTTGTAATAGCCATGACTTACCCTTTTGGGTTGTTCTCTGTCCTTGTTCAAAGCTTTCCAGCATCTCTTGGCGCTTCGTTCGCCTTGTTAAAAAATTGTTGTTCTAAGGCTTTTTGTGCCTTCGAAAATGAATTCATAGATGTCTACATAGCATTGAGCTTGATCAATATATCTTCCAGCACAGCGTCCGGTATCTTGGGTGGCTGGGACGAGCTTGATGCAGGCTCCTAGCTTCTCAATGGAGTAGAAGAAGAAGAAGAAGAAGAAGAGGGAGTGTTAAGAGCATTTTCAGCATGAGAATAAGGGTTACCGGAATTTTGTTGATTCGATCTCCAATTGTTGTTGGAGTTTCTGTTGTTGTTCTAGTTGTTGTTTTTCTGTGGCCCTTGATAATTATTTCTTCCTTGGCATCCACAATCTTGCTCCTTCTTGCTTTGAGCCATTAAAAGCTCCTTCAATGCCTTGACTTCATTGTTGAGCGAGGTGAGTTGAGCTACATTTGATGTTGTATCTTGAAAGCTAACTCTCCTTGCTCCATCTTCAGCTCTTTGATGGGAATATTTCTCCATGTGTAAAGCTTGCTTTTCTATGAAATCCCAAGCTTCATCTATTGGCATATCCATAAAAGTGCCGGCGGAAAGTAGTTGGAGCTTGAATTGAGTATCTCCATCCAAACCCTTAAAGTATATCTCCAGCAACTCGATCATTGGAATCCCATGATGAGGGCAATCCAACAAAAGGTCCTTGAACCTCTCCCATGACTTGGACAAACTTTCCTTGTCCTTCATAATATAAGCATTGATCTTGCCCCTCAATTCAGCGGTCTTTGATGGGGAAAAAACTTAGTAAGAAACTCCGTCGTCATCTCTTCCCAAGTGTTGATTTTTCCGGCCGAAATAGATTGATACCAAGCAAGCGCCTTGTCTTTCAATGAGAAGCAGAAAGGCCTCAACTTGTAATTGTTGTTCTCCACTCTTGATGGTCTCAAAGTCTCCATCGAAATCTCGTAGTTTTGCAAATGCTTATGTGGAGATTCTCTCTCCAAACCTCCAAATTGATATTGTCGAATCATGGTTAGAGCTTGAGGTCGAAGTTCATAATCAAGCTCAGTTGGATCTCCTAGATTGACTCCTGGACGCCCCACTTGTTGGTTCGGGTCCATCCTCTGTCCTAGGGTTCGTGGAACTCCAGAAAAAAGAACATCTTGGACTGGCATCCGAGGTGGTGGGTGTATCTCGGCCGGTGCAACTAGGACAGGGTCTTGCCTCGGTCGAGCATTTGGGATCGGTCGAGGTAAAAACTGAGCCCTTAGAGCGGTCATATCAGCTTCAATTCCTTCAGTTCTTGCAAGAGTCTTGTCTCTTTCTCGTTGCAATTCTTCTTTATTGAGGCGTAGTTGTTCCTATGCCTCCTTCAATTCGGCTTCAAGATCGCGATTGTCTTGATCGGTCATCTTAGCTTCTTTCAATCTTCTTTTGTAAGTGTTTTCTGGTTCAGGATCGTAAGGAAGGATTTCCTTTCCAGCATGAGTTCTTCACATAAACCTAAGGAAACATCCTGCGAAATCACTCAAGTAAAGTGGTCAATAGCAACAAGGGCAATAGTCCCGAAAGACAACCGAAACTGAACTTGGTCTTGACCAAGTCCCCGGCAACGACGCCAAAAACTTGTTCGCTCCAAACGGTGTGTGCAAGCTTTAATATTTATATCAAGAATAATTGCAAAAATCGAACCCGCAGTGTACGGATCAATTGTAATAAAAGCAAGAACTGCAGGGTCGAACACAGGGACTATGGTGAAACAAAAAACGGTAATTCAGGTTGTCAATAAAACACAAGCCACAAAGCAATGGTATCAAAGATGATGTAATAGGCAGATCAAGAAAATGCGGATTCTAGAGATTAAAGCATCCAGTTGTGGTTCCGACTCAAGATCTCAAAAGATAACGTGGACAAAGCTCAGGTTTGCAAAGGGAAGGTGTTTCCAAGGTGGGAATAGATCACCGGGTAAGTCTCACTACTCACTATCCCAAACCAAAGATCCTCTCACCGGGTAAGTCTCAAGGTACTAAGGAAAGGAACTATAATCTCAAACCAACACACCACCCAAGGGGATAGAATCAACCTTTACCGGGTAAGTCTCAGGCTAACTCTCAAAGATGGGATGAAGGCACACTCAAACCCCAATAAAGGATAAACCTTTATTACCTAACACTCATGATCTTGGGTATACAAGCAAAGGAATCACCGGGTAAGTCTCATCCTAGGCTTGCGTTTGAACCAGGAACGGTATAAAAAGGATAGGATTTGGCAAACAGAAACCTCAACTCAGATAAGGATCAAAAAAGGTCTCGCCTCGCTCAGTTCATGTCCATATTGGTCGAGATGTTCCACGGCTGACCGAGGTGTTCGTCGGTTAAGGTAAAGGTTTGAGCTTTCAGGGTCCACTGGGATAAAGGCTCATTCTTTTAACGTCTTCCCCACAACTTTCATCCAATCACCCTAGAATCGCATAAAGAACTTAGCCAACAATCATCATGATAACGATAATCAAATATGTGAGAAAGGAATCAATATTCAAACAAGAAAACCTTAACACAAAGGTCTCAATAACTGAATCAAACAATCAAACAAACAAACAATCAGCGTTCCTCAATCACAATCAGAAAAGACAAGAAACCAAACCAACTAAGAGGATCTTACAACTTCTTTCAAACTAGCTTCCTTTCACTTCCAGAATCAGAGATTTTGTGATCCGAAAATGCTGAATTCTAGAAATCGGCCTATTTATATAGGAGAATTATCTTCCTAAGATAAGATATCTTAAAAATATAATTTTCTTTTTTAAAATAACTTCCAATATTCTAAAATATATCAGCCAAAAAGATATGCTTCCTTCCAAAAATCCATCCTAAAATATGTGATATTCACTTTCCAAAAATAGAAGATCTCAGCCAAAGATAAAGATCTCGTGTCCCGTCATCACTTTGCCTCGGTCCAAACGATCTCGAAGATTACCTCGGTCGAGGTGGCACTGCATCGAACCGAGGTGAATCTCAGTTAAGCGTGAATCTCTCTAATCTGGTCCAAAGTCAATCTTCCAAATCATTTCTTTGCTTCCTGAGCCTTTCTTGTAACTCCTCAATGCTCCAGAATGTAGCTCCAATGACTCCTTAGCTTCCTTAGCTCCATTTCGTTCCAAAACGTGCCATTTTCCCTACAATTACAACGAAACTAGGTGTAGACCTCGATTCCCGCAAATGTAGACAAAACATCATAATGATCAAAAGAAATACATTTATACATGTAGATTTATGAAGATAAAACGTCCAAACCAATCCCAAAATATAGACTATAATACATGCTATCAATAGGTGAATATGCTCGATAAGTGCAATGAATGTACATCCATGTACTCAAAAGAAAGGGAAAAACTATCTATATGCACATCTAAACTACATCATATGTCATGCCATAAGTAGTCTAAAAATGTTAGATCCACACAATTGTAACACCCCGAATTTTCAGAACTAGGGACATTACTAGTTAGCACCTCACAATGGGTCCCGACCTCTGTTTGACAACAATATTACTAGGATCTTGCAACAAGACACAAATAAGAAAACCGAAATTCATAAAAATGTATTTGTAAAAGGATGAATGCAACAAAGTCTAACAACCTATCGTACTTAAATAACGGAAAAGACTAATTGTCTTAACAAAAGGAAAGATAACAAAACAACAACCCAAACCCCCACTCTAAAGAGTACGGAGACCCGACTGACCACTACTTCCGGATCACTCAGCTGTTGTTCTAACCTGCTGTAAATCTAAAACACAACAAAACAACCATTAGCTAGTTATCTAAACATTAGGAGAATAATAATAGCACACACACACATAAAATAATAAACACTCATCATGCTTTTCAAACAATCCATTTATTATCTTCATTTAAGTCATTCACTCTAATGATACTTATTTTGTGACACGAGGGATTCCCAAACCTCGCCTCCGCCCCCATGTACCCATCAGGAGTGGATCCGATGCATCTCACCGTGTACCTGTATGATCAGGGTATAGACAACCTCCTAGTCTCCTGGCAGAGCTGGGCAGTGATGTCACGGCCCGTTATACATACAATTGGGCCTTAACACATAATAACCACGGTCGTCCTAACAAGTTGTTATTTTTTTATAATAACACACATTGCACACACACAACCATTATCACCCAACTAATATCCAGAAACCAGCTAAGTAAGTCGCAAGGACTTACCTGAGTCAAATTACACTCTAACAAGTCTCAAATCGGTCCGTACTCGTGATAACTCCAACGCCTGTCAAATAAGGCATGTGGATCAAAAACACATCCAAATGTCCAACCTCATGCGAAGGGATTACGGAAAAATCTCTCTTACGGTAAAAGACCGTTTTACCCTTAGTGCCGACAATTCTCAAAGTCACCTCTTAACTTCTTATATTTCTTTTTTTGAACGTTTTTCCATAATCTGTTTATTCCAGGACAATCTGTTAGGGTTATAAGGCTAATCTCAAACACTCGTCAAAGGAGGTCATAATACCCCTTTACCGGGTACTCTATTCTTATACATGTATATGTGTACGTATCTAATACGTTACTCTTAACCCGTTATGTCTAAAAACTTAGGTATATATATATATATACATTATACCTATTTGTGTATCTACACTTGTACATACTTATACTTACACATATACATATATATACTTACTTTTATATATACTATACTTATACTTCCGCCAACGACCTTATCACTTTATCACCCAGACCATTCTCCTACACCCTCCTTCCTTGGGGTGCTACTTTTACTTCCGCCTTCATAGAAATCCGGTCTTTGTTGTATCCCGATCCTTGTTGTAATTCTTGTGTGTTCTAGGAGGTCATACCACTCCCATGTTGGTGAAATCTGCCTTCCACTTTCCAACAACCTGTAAGCTTCCCTTTTTCGGCTCTTTTATTCTTCGTATTTGGGTGGACAAGGTATCTCGTCTTGACTCCTACGCTTATGATTGTCTCGGTTTCCCATCTTGATTGTGGTGGCAAGTAGCTTGTCGAGAGTGATCATCTTCCGCTCTGCTTCTAGCCTCAAACTTTCACTTTCTGATCCGTCAGTAAGCTTAGATTCAATGTCTCTTGTCTAGATCGCTGCTATATTTCACTTGGACTTTCATGCCCATGTGTGTTTCAGAAGGTATCCGCTTTGTTTGTAACGTTGCTTTACACCACACTTGAAAGAACTTAGGTGATGTCGCTCCTAATTTGTATAATTGTCGATCATCCAATGCCTTTCCGGAACTACTCTCATGTATAACCCTCATTTGCTTCCGTTAAGTTGACTCGGGATCCCCTGCTTTCCATGTTCGTTGATGTTGTTCTCCAGTCCTCACTTTCCAACCTCGACGCTCCTCAGCAAGCTCGAAGGAGTTGCCCGCCATTCGCCTACCCTAATGCACATAAGATGTGCATACTAATCCTCACGTTGACACCTTCAAAAACTTAGGTGTGTCGACTTAACGAGGATCTCATACTGTTATCTCCATTAAGGGCGTACTATAACTATAAATTCTACTAATCTTCGGCATATGCTCATCTACATCACCTATCATTATAATCAAGCTAATAAGTCCAAAGAGAGTAACAACCTAAAGTCCATACTAAGCATACTGAGATCCGTGGTAGTAGTGGTGGTCAGCCTACTTTCTATTCCCAACCAAACTATGCATGCATTTGAAAACCAAAAGTCCTTTTAAAACTCAGATCCCTTTTCGGGTTCCGCTTAAGTACTTATTTGGTCTATTAGAAGATTTCAAGTGTCATTGTTGCCAACCTGGCTCTGATACCATGTTGTAACACCCCGAATTCTCAGAACTCGGGACATTACTGGTTAGGACCTCACAGTGGGTCCTGACCTCTGTTTGACAACAATATTACTAGGATCTTGCAACAAGACACAAATAAGAAAACCGAAATTCATAAAAATGTATTTGTAAAAGAATGAATCAAACAAAGTCTAACAACCTATCGTACTTAAACAACGGAAAAGACTAATTGTCTTAACAAAAGGAAAGATAACAAAACAACAACCCAAACCCCCACTCTAAAGAGTATGGAGACCCGGCTGACCACTACTTCCGGATCACTCAGCTGCTGTTCTAACCCGTTATGTCTAAAAACTTAGGTATATATATATATATACATTATACCTATTTGTGTATCTACACTTGTACATACTTATACTTACACATATACATATATATACTTACTTTTATATATATATATATATACTATACTTATACTTATAAATATCTATCTATATATATACTTTCACTAGCATACCATCATTACTGGTATATAAAACTTACACAACTCTCCAAACTTATTTAATTATGTATAAGATACATGTCCATCTCACTTATTCATATCCACATTTTTTTATAACTCTCAACCTTACATACATACTCTAAATTGCTGTAAAATCCTTTACTGTAAAATCCTTTACTGTTTACAAGAAAAGAATCGCAAAAGATGCAGTACCTAAGACTACCAACGATCTGCTTCGATCCGACTCAAAGGCGGCCTTCGCGACGAGCTGGATTAAACGAGGGATGGCTCAGCGTCAAGCTCCGGTTCGCAGCACTGGAGAGGTTGGTCACCGCAGGGATCGGACTAGGCTCGACTCTATACTATCTCCCTGTTCGCATCAAAGTAGGCCGAGAAGTGGTCCGTCTGGCACAAGAGAGGAGGTGAGATACTGTAACAGCCAGCCAGAAGAAGGTAGGGAGGGAGTATACTAACTTACTCGTATATATGGGAGACGCTGCAGCGGTTGTAATGCAACCAGTGGATCCGTTGCTGCAACCCTGTGGAGGTAGGTTGTTAGGGACGACTGCACTAGATCAAGGGAGGGAGCAGTTATGGTCTGCACATGAGGAGGAAAGCCAGAAGGAAATGCGTCTTACCAGGTTCTCGTTTGCAGCAGTGGAGAAGTTGGTCTACTATCGTCTCCTTCTCGACAGATCCGTACGGCGGCCTGGAGCGCAAGGGGGTAAGGTCCGAGGCGGCGGCACCAGCGATCCTCTACTCCATCGTCTTCAGCGAGGTGGGTGGGTACGCGGTTCGTCGGCAGCGGCAGCAAGGCGTGGGGAGGCGTTGTGTGCGACAGTTCGTTGGAGAGGTAAGTGTCGATATGTGCAGCAGTGATTAGGGGAGTGGATTAGGTTAGCGTAAGATCAAAATTAGGGTTAGGATTAGCATAAGGAGGTGGGCCGGTGGGCTTGGGCCTGGGGTTGGGCCAGATCCGGCCTGCTCTCTCATTAAAACACGTATACGAAAACTCGTTACTTGCCCCGGATTTCTGGATATGTGCGGGAAAATATATAATACGGAATTATATTCCGTATTATATAAATTATTATTTTATTTTAAAGGTACGTAACTTATTTCCGGTTACAGCATTTATCATTTTATGTGAATTAGGTCACATAAAATGATAGAAATTGAATCTCGTTTTACCTTCATTTAAAGGACAAAGGTTGGCGGATCGGAAACCGGTTAAATTTAGTGTTAAACGAAGTTTTAAAAATTTCAGTTATTACAACAATCTTCATTAAATATAACAAACCAAAACTACACAAACTAATCGATATTTGTTAGTATAATAAACCGCATTTTATGTTAAGTCTTCCATCATTAAATAATTAAAAGAATTAACAATAAAGGTGGAGATATCAATCTCCCGCTTGATGGAAGACAAAACAAATATCGTACGTACCTGCATTATTTACTGACAAATATATGCATGCAAAAAATATTCGAAAAAAATGCAGAGTGTAGAAATGTCGGATCCATATTTTTCTCCCCCTTTGTCTTTCAACAAGGGACAATTAAAGCAAAATACGGGAGTTTAAAATTATTACATACCTAGGGTTTTAACAAAAGAGTAAACAAGTTTCACAAAAACAACCAAAACACAAACTTGTTTGAAGGCCTTGAAAGTAAAAAGAGAGGGAAAATTTTAAGCACATATCAAGGCCTTGAAATCCAGTTTCAAGGCGTTGAAATCTATTCATGGCACCACAGAGAGTTCCTCTTCCCATGAATGTCAACATGACATTTCTTCTTCCATCTTCAATGTGCATCACCTACTATCTTATGCTTCATCTTCTCATCCAGGCGGCGTTGTTTGTCCTCATCACGATATTTCTTGATGACTTCATATTTTTGAAGGGTGAGGATACTAGGTTCTTGATGAGTATGTCGAAGAATTGGTTGATTCATAACACTCTTGTAATAATTTAGCAAAACATTCGACGCCTTCTCCCTTGTATGCTCAGTTGCATCCTTAGTTAACGACATAATACTCCCTGTTGTGGTGAAGGTAAGGGCATTCAAATAGAACATTTGGTTTACCTTGGCATGAACAATTGATAACAATGCATGGGTTGCATCCAGCTTGTCACACATGTCTGATCTAAAATCGACCATTTCTCTTCTAAGGTTGTCTAGTCCGAATTCCAAATCGTCCAGCCTATTCTCTGGCAACTCAGGAGCCAGAGATGATGAAGCCACAACCACAACCTTTTCCTTTAATTTCCATTCACCAGCCAAGGTCTTTTCGACCCCTAGACGTTCAAAGCAATCTTCGTCTATCTTCCCGTTGATACCTGTTGGTCCTCATTCGAGGTGTCAATAGAGAAATAGAAGAAGATTTTTGGAAGGAAATTTGCGTATGGTAAGGGAATAACTCAAGTGAAGTTAATCGTGTGTAATATATGGTTCACGATAAGGTTAGGCAAATCAAAATAGACGAATATTGCTTCGATATAGGAATAACACACCTAACAAACAAAGTGAACACAATCTTGGCTTCGAGGGTAAGTGAGGCATGTGTGAGTTGGCGAGATGTGGAGGCAGGTACGATAAATTTTTCCTTAGCCATCCGAACACTCTCAGTTCGGGATGGATGGCCGTAAGAGGTCAAGGTAGGAACCCTTAAAATTTGTGCAATGAGAGTTGGGGTAAGAGTAATTGTTCGCTCCAAACGGCGTGTGCAAGCTTTAAATTTATAACCAAGGAAATATGCTTAAACAAGGATGCGAACCCGTAATGTACGGATCAATTATAGTAAAAGCAAGAATTCCAGGGTGTCGATCTCAGGGACTTAGGTGAAACAAAGCAAGTATAGGTTGTCAATATTGCAAATAACCATAAAAGCGATTAAAACAATCAAAAATGATAATATAGATAATTAAAGGAAATATGGAAATTCTAGGGATTAAAGCATCTAGTTGTGGTTCCAACTCAAGATCTCAAGATAAGCGGACACAGCTGAGATTTTGCAAAGGGAAGGTGTTACTAAAGTGGAATAGATCACCGGGTAAGTCTCACTGCTCACTAACTCCAAACCAAAAGCTCCTATTACCGGGTAAGTCTCAAGGTACTATGGAAAGGAATTATAGTCTCAAACCAACACACCAACTAAGGGTATATAATCAAGCTTTACCGGGTAAGTCTCAGGCTAACTCACAAAGATGGGATGAAGGCACACTCAAACCCCAATAAAGGATAGACCTTTATTACCTACACTCATGATCTTGGGTAAACAAACAAAGGAATTACAGGGTAAGTCTCATCCTAGGCTTGCATTGAACCAGGAAAGGTATAATAAGAATAGGATTTGGCAAGCTCTAACACTTAACTCTCAGTTACGGATCAGATAAGGTCACCTCGTGTAACACCCCGAATCCGCGGGACTCGGGATGCTACGGGTTGGGACCTCACAATGGGTCCCGACCCTTATCCTGACAACAATTTCACCGGATCTTTCAACATGGCACAAATAAAGGCAAAACCGAAATACATTTTATGCAATGTAAGAAAACCCAAAAGAAAACAAACAACGGACTTCAGCCGATAAACAACATCAGAGACCAAAACGCCATACACGCGGCATACCAACATAATAAACAAATAATAAAATACAACCCGACTCTAACCCAAACTCACTCCTAAAATGTACGGAACCCCGGCTGCCCACTCTTCCGGATCTCTCGGCAGCATTCCTAACCTGCAATGCAATCTACAACAATATCGGTATAAAACCGTTAGCTAGCATTCAAGGCATTAGAATCATGGTATTGGCACACACACACACATAAGGCATCATAAACACACAACATGTTCCAAAATACACAATCCGGTTTATTATTTTTTTATTATTAGGTCATATCCCGTTCTAATTCACTTCTTTTGTGACACGAGAATCTTAAAGATCTCGCCCTTGTCCCCTTTCACCATACGGGTTTGTACTTGATGCGGATCAGCATCACCCGATGGACTGGTCGCAAGGCACCTCCCAGTCATCCCCATTTTGGACCGGACATAGCGGTCACCGCCCGTTATCATACACTTGGGCCAAATATAAACATATAAAGTCGGTGGTCCTATTACCGGTTTGGATGTTATAACATAAGCAATAAACACGCACATAAACAATAAACACACACCACCAAACACGCATTGAAACTAATACAGAGAATACGAGCTAAGTAAGTCCGAAGACTTACCTCGTCCTCAAAGCTAAACCGATCAACAATATCTCTCAACTTCCCGTAGGAAGATACTCAACTCCTGGCCAAAACAAGGCACACGATCCATATCTATCTCTCATGCTAGAAGTAGCCCAAATAACCTCTATAAGGTCATACACCCACATGTTAGGATAACACATTCCTAGTCTCGATGCTCTCACAACATGTAATCTCAAACCTCAAGCCTAATGATTCTCACAAGATCAAACCATATACTCGAATCCTTATAACAACCTCACTAGACCGCAATATCACCTCAAGCTTAGAATCAACATCAATCCATCAACAATATCAAATCCTCAAAACTCACCTAAGGTTCAAAGCCACTACTTGGCATTAACTCTAAGTTATACTAGACCCATCCTAGCATGATACTACTAATACTAAACATAACTAGGTCGAAGAAAAAGGTAACTCACGCAACGTCAAAGACGATCTATGGATGTCGAGTTGGACTTGTTAGGTCTTTATCGGGACGCTTCCGAACCTAACACCAAAATTAGACAAATTTAGCTCGTACGCTAAATTTGATAGGAATATACAATATACATAAACTAAATAAAAGCTCGATTTCAAATTCCAACGTTAAAGCTCGCAAAAACCTTCTCATACAAAATACGGGAATTTAGCAACTTGGTCATAAGCCGAAATTACAACTTAAACCGTAAATCCGAATTAATCCAAGAAGGCATAAAACATCATGTAAGCAAATACAATACTATAACTCGAGGTAAAACTCCATTTTAAAATACGAAAATATATATTCCGGGCAACTTATACAACCTCATAAACCCAAGGAAAACTCGCTTTCAAAACCAAGGACGAAACAAAACCGCTCAACCATTTTCCGGGAAAAATATATCGTTCCAAAACTATGGTTTATATTCAATAAATATTTCCTTGTGCATTTTCTGAAAATTATATCAACAGGGCATAATTGCCACAAACAAGAAACATGGGTAAAAACTGCAAATAGGAAGTATGGGTACATTTCTGCAATTAAAGTTCTGGGCATACTTTGCAATTATACTAGAGTTCAGGGGCCCGATGGGAATTAACACAACTGGGTTCTTTTACAACCCTAACTGAACTCCGCTCTGGCAGCGGCGAGAAGGGGCAGAGGACAAGGCTCGAGCAAGGTCGGCGGCAACCTAGGTACTTCTCCGGCATCGCTCCTGGCGGCGCGGCATGAAGGCGGCGGTCCCGGCGGTTGTTGCTCCAACCCAACAATTGCAGAGAAGAGGCGAAGGTAAATGTTGAGGGCTGCAGAGGTGGGGTGCTGTGAAGCGAAAGGGGGCGAAGAAGTTTGCACGCTTGTGTCTCCGGCGATTCAAGGTGGAGCCTTGGCGGTGCGGCTTCTCCAGCGGCTGCACAGAGGCGAGAAGGGGAAGGAACAACCAAGGGAAGGCTGGGCTCGATCGCTCATCACAGGGAAAGATAGAGAGATGGAAATAGATTGGGCTGGTCCGCTGATGTGTCATTGGGACACGAGTAAGAGAGGGTCGAGGGGTCGGAGGTGTGGGAACCAAGGGGTCGGCACTTGCAGAAATCCAAAGGTGGGGAGTGAGGTGTTGAAGCGAGAAGACTGCTCACCAGCCAAAGGAGAGAAAGTGGCAGGAGAACAAAAAGGAAAGAAAAAAAAAGTAAGAAGAAAAGAAATAATAAAAAGATATACACGATTTCAAACATACGGAACGGGATTTTCGAATCGGAAATTTTCAGACCTTTCCGAAAATAAATTACGGAAATAAATATATGGATAAAAAAAATAAATAAATAAAAGAAATCCCACACATGTGCTTTGCAATATAGAAACCATTCTCGTAAATCATTTACAACATTAGCACGGGTAATAAAATGTCGATGTATATATACTTGTAGAATTTAATTTCCGTAGTAAAAATATTTATGATATTAAAATATCGATAAGATCCGGATAAAAATAAATATTGCAAACTCGCCAAAATTTTTGGGCGTTACATCAGATCCCCCTAAAAACAAGTTTCGTCCCGAAACTTGCCACACTACGCACTTCTCGGTCCCTAAGGCCGGGGTATGAACTATCAACTAAGAAGGCTGAAACATTCTAATCTATATACACAAACTACTCCAACCACCATCGCAATATATATAACCGGACATAAAACACATTCCCGCAGGGGCACCAAACCACATATAACATCACATAAATACACAACCCAACTAAGGGAAAAACTAGGTCTAATCCGTTGATTCTATCGATGCTACCATTTTAGCGTAAATCTCAATCTAAGATACTATCTTTCGTCTTCCTATAAGCCTCATTAGTTCCTCGTATGCCACTATATAATCATGACTGACCACACATCTCGAATCATGCATGTATTCTCTCGACTGATACACTTGAAACACCGGGTGAACACTCTCTACTCTTGGCGGCAACGCCAACTTATAAGACACTTTTCAACTCGCGCTAAGATCTCGAAAGATTGATATATCAGAACTCAACTTCCTTCTCGGGTCTTTCTCAATGTAGCATTTTCACTATTGTTCTCTTTAATAGTCTCAAACAAGAAAGATCGAACTTTCAATTTACACCGTTGACCTTGGTTCTTGTCAACCCAACTCTAATGTTATGTTTCCGTCAATTCTTGAAGTAAGTCCTCAATAATGGAGAAAGTACTTCACTTCCCACTGATTCACTAACGAGACACGAATGATATTACTTTTACATTGCTCCTCAATACTCGATAAAGACCTTGTCTTGAAGAATCACTTGCACCCTTCAAACCCATAATACCTCAAGGTAAATTAAGACAGTTGCACCAATGAATCTCCTCTTAACTCTTAACAACCCCAATGTCAATTTTTGTCCCACTCAAAACTTCATTGTCGTTTGGAGTAGATTAGTTATAGATGGTATTACTTGGAAAATCTCTCCACAAATTCGGTAATTAGTAGCACATCCAAGAAAACTTGCAACTCCTATCACACCCTTCGGGGTTGCCGTCCCGAGACAACTTGTCATACCCCTTCTCTCTTCCTTGAGAGTAGACCAAAAAATCTTATCAAAGCATTAATAATCCCATATGGAATCACTACAACTCTTAGTGAACATGGTTTGTCCGGAATGCCGCATTTACAATATCCTAGTCTTGAATTCTCAATTGGTGACAAACAAACCTTAAATCATTCTTAGAAGAGACTACTGACCCTTGTAACCGATCGAGTAGATCATCCATTTGTTGTAACGAATACTTGTCCTTTGACTCACAGTAATCGATGTTCAATTGGAGAGAGTTGTCTGTCTTTTTTTTTTTTTTTACTAAAATTCTGGTGTTCTCATAATAACTTTAATTCAAGAGTTTAAGATATATTTCCATATAACTTCAAATCAAGAGTTCAAGATAACTTCTGGTGTTTATTATGGCAGTGCATTGGCTCTAATGAACCTTTATCAATAAGTCCTTGCAATTGCTCCTTTGATTGAATTCTCAATTCGAGTATCCTTACGGTATCATTTATTGATGTCTTTTGTACGGCGCCTTAGAAATGGGAGTTGAGCCCAAATCAATCTTAACGGTAAATTCACATTCCGATGCATTGGAATCCGTTCTCTCTTGGGTTCCTTCTTTTCTCTACCCATCACCTATCGTAATCACCAACACAACCTGGTCCTAACGATTCACAAGTGGTCCATCCCTATCTGTTAGGGTGACTTCCTTCAACACGTATAATATTCCATCCATAGCTACCACGTCGACCGTCTTTCTTTTTCAAATCTTTCATTTCCTGAACTCGTGGGACTTGCTCGAGTCTTCCGACTCTTGGAGCCTTGGTTAAGCAATAGCTCAGCTTAAACCTTCTTTTTACTTTTAAAAGAAAGGCGATAGTAACATCTCTTGATCTCTCGCATATGTTCAGTCATAAAAGTCCTAACTACAAGAGTCAATCATGCCATATAACAAATCGATACAATCTTCTTCGCTTCCTTTGTCATCCCATCATATAGGAGGAGCTCCTTGTATTCTACATGACCTTTCACCATAGACACCCTCTCTTTAAGTAGGCGTAGAAATCTACACTTCATTTTCTTATGTCACGTCAAACGACCGTAGAGGCCATAACCTCGATCTTTCATACACTTCTTGTACATCCCATGTCGACATCCAACTACAAATCTTCGATCTTCCCTTACTTTTGTTGATCACCTTACGTATCTCTTGGTATTCATGAACAACTTTATAACCGTACTAGTATACCTCTAGGAGAAATTTCCCAACCACAATCACTGAAAGATCCACTCATAACTTCACCAAGCACTAACATCATAATTCTAAGCTTGTTGCGTTGCCCTAATCTAGATTCCTCGTTTCATGTCATAGCTACTATGGCTTCGCCATGTGAGTCACGAAAACTTTGACTTAGCTTTTACTCGCGAAAACATGACATCCATCACCTTAGAACAAACACACCATACATCCCTCTTATATTCCCCCCTTTACGCACCATAACTATTGAATACTCACCCTCTTTCTCCTTCTAGTTCCCTTACCCTGATCCGTGTCGTTTCCCCCATATGACAATCTCATGACCTAAGAAGGTCACCAGATCGTTGCAATCCCTGTCAACAAGGTACGTTACCATCACTTGTTGGATTCGGTAATTGTTACTTGATTAAGATATTTGTGCTTCCCTTGATATACCTCTTTGTTGCCAACATTCAACCACCACATATTCCACGTTCTTGTTATCCCTCTTCATGATCCAATCTCCTGGGTTACTCTCCCCACCTATAGTCACCAGTATCAACCCGCACCTGTGCATTCTCAGTGGTCACCGATTAACTCATTAATGACCGTTTTCAAGATCAATAACTTACCCTCCTACCACACTTCCATGTTACCATACTCCTGAAGGATACCCTCTCGGGGTATTCCGCCTTAAACTTCACTAGCTCATTTACTTTACTTCAAACTCCGTTAGCTTTTCTGCGCTCCTCTCTTCCTTCCACTTTTGTAAGATAACTACACCTTCTCGGCTCTTTTGTGTCAAATGACCCAACTTCATAGGCTTAACCGTCCTTCATAATGTGTTGTAAGTGTATTCTCCCCACATCTCTATCGTTAATAACCATTCTCTTCTCTTGGTTGGTAACTTAAGTCTTTCGATCCTCGCCCCTTGTTTCATCTTTCATCTTTTGAAGATCATCACCCACACACACTTTCTCCTCCTCATAACTCTCGTATTTCTGAAGAAGTCTCCTGCTTAAGCTTTCACAAAAACCCTCACTTCACGCTATAGTTCTTCTGTAAGCTTAACTTACGCATCTCATGAATCTTCGTATTAGTTCGACCACACTTCACACTCTGACTCCCATGCTTAGGATCATCTAGGAAAAACTTCACGTCTCAAGGAAATACCAATTCTACCCTTGCTAGTATGCACTCCTTTCCTTCCCGCTCCGCGTCTTTATTTATCCATGCGTCTTCTTGAAGAATCATAATTTCGTTGTCTCGACTTCACTTCATTGTTACTCGTCATCGCTTTCTCGGAACCACTCCCACAACTTCAGATTGCTTCCCTATTTGTATATCTTCCATCTCAGTTTTGCTTATGTTGACTCGAGGTTCTCTTCTCTTTGTTGCCCTTGTGGTTAACATCATCTCTAGTCTTCATATGGCTGCTTAGATGCTCCCTAAGGAGTCTGAGGAATCATCGGGGTGCTCACTAAAACGTGATGTTCAACTCGATACTTGAGCATTTTCGTCTTCGTGGTGACACTATCCTAAGCCAAAAGGCATTGTTCAAGGTGTGATGATAGCTTTCTATCATCCTAACTATAAGGTCCAAAACCCATATGCTACTATATATCCTAGTACATGTATAGGACTATATAAGTCCTATGTCCACATTGCTATAACCAACATATCACATCCAAGCAAAACTATTACAACAAAACAAGGTCCTAACACTAATATGATATCATCATGCCACATGTACAAATATCAATATAAAAAATCATGCCTTCATTTTCACATAACAAGTCCATCATGCATAACTATAATCCACATATAATAATATTCCAACAACATCCTAGGCCCACGATAAATATCTACATAACTACACATATCTATATATATATATATATATATATATATATATACTAAAAATCCAATAAACTATGCTGCCGAGATCCACGGAAGGAGTGGTGGTCCGTACATTCTACCCCGACTCATGCATGTGATTTTGAAAACGAAAAGTCAGAACCCGTGTGGGTTCTATTTATTCCCCATTCGGCCTTTAGAAGATTGCGAGTGCCATTGTTGTCAACCTAGGGCTCTAATACCACTTCTGTAACACCCCGAATCCGCGGGACTCGGGATGCTACGGGTTGGGACCTCACAATGGGTCCCGACCCTTAGCCTGACAACAATTTCACCGGATCTTTCAACATGGCACAAATAAAGGCAAAACCGAAATACATTTTATGCAATGTAAGAAAACCCAAAAGAAAACAAACAACGGACTTCAGCCGATAAACAACATCAGAGACCAAAACGCCATACACGCGGCATACCAACATAATAAACAAATAATAAAATACAACCCGACTCTAACCCAAACTCACTCCTAAAATGTACGGAACCCCGGCTGCCCACTCTTTCGGATCTCTCGGCAGCATTCCTAACCTGCAATGCAATCTACAACAATATCGGTATAAAAACGTTAGCTAGCATTCAAGGCATTAGAATCATGGTATTGGCACACACACACACATAAGGCATCATAAACACACAACATGTTCCAAAATACACAATCCGGTTTATTATCTTTTTATTATTAGGTCATATCCCGTTCTAATTCACTTCTTTTGTGACACGAGAATCTTAAAGATCTCGCCCTTGTCCCCTTTCACCATACGGGTTTGTACTTGATGCGGATCAGCATCACCCGATGGACTGGTCGCAAGGCACCTCCCAGTCATCCCCATTTTGGACCGGACATAGCGGTCACCGCCCGTTATCATACACTTGGGACAAATATAAACATATAAAGTCAGTGGTCCTATTACCGGTTTAGATGTTATAACATAAGCAATAAACACGCACATAAACAATAAACACACACCACCAAACACGCATTGAAACTAATACAGAGAATACGAGCTAAGTAAGTCCGAAGACTTACCTCGTCCTCAAAGCTAAACCGATCAACAATATCTCTCAACTTCCCGCAGGAAGATACTCAACTCCTGGCCAAAACAAGGCACACGATCAATATCTATCTCTCATGCTAGAAGTAGCCCAAATAACCTCTATAAGGTCATACACCCACATGTTAGGATAACACATTCCTAGTCTCGATGCTCTCACAACATGTAATCTCAAACCTCAAGCCTAATGATTCTCACAAGATCAAACCATATACTCGAATCCTTATAACAACTTCACTAGACCGCAATATCACCTCAAGCTTAGAATCAACATCAATCCATCAACAATATCAAATCCTCAAAACTCACCTAAGGTTCAAAGCCACTACTTGGCATTAACTCTAAGTTATACTAGACCCATCCTAGCATGATACTACTAATACTAAACATAACTAGGTCGAGGAAAAAGGTAACTCACGCAACGTCAAAGACGATCTATGGATGTCGAGTTGGACTTGTTAGGTCTTTATCGGGACGCTTCCGAACCTAACACCAAAATTAGACAAATTTAGCTCGTACGCTAAATTTGATAGGAATATACAATATACATAAACTAAATAAAAGCTCGATTTCAAATTCCAACGTAAAAGCTCGCAAAAACCTTCTCATACAAAATACGGGAATTTAGCAACTTGGTCATAAGCCGAAATTACAACTTAAACCGTAAATCCGAATTAATCCAAGAAGGCATAAAACATCATGTAAGCAAATACAATACTATAACTCGAGGTAAAACTCCATTTTAAAATACGAAAATATATATTCCGGGCAACTTATACAACCTCATAAACCCAAGGAAAACTCGCTTTCAAAACCAAGGACGAAACAAAACCGCTCAACCATTTTCCGGGAAAAATATATCGTTCCAAAACTATGGTTTATATTCAATAAATATTTCCTTGTGCATTTTCTGAAAATTATATCAACAGGGCATAATTGCCACAAACAAGAAACATGGGTAAAAACTGCAAATAGGAAGTATGGGTACATTTTTGCAATTAAAGTTCTGGGCATACTTTGCAATTATACTAGAGTTCAGGGGCCCGATGGGAATTAACACAACTGGGTTCTTTTACAACCCTAACTGAACTCCGCTCTGGCAGCGGCGAGAAGGGGCAGAGGACAAGGCTCGAGCAAGGTCGGCGGCAACCCAGGTACTTCTCCGGCATCGCTCCTGGCGGCGCGGCATGAAGGCGGCGGTCCCGGCGGTTGTTGCTCCAACCCAACAATTGCAGAGAAGAGGCGAAGGTAAATGTTGAGGGCTGCAGAGGTGGGGTGCTGTGAAGCGAAAGGGGGCGAAGAAGGTTGCACGCTTGTGTCTCCGGCGATTCAAGGTGGAGCCTTGGCGGTGCGGCTTCTCCAGCGGCTGCACAGAGGCGAGAAGGGGAAGGAACAACCAAGGGAAGGCTGGGCTCGATCGCTCATCACATGGAAAGATAGAGAGATGGAAATAGATTGGGCTGGTCCGCTGGTGTGTCATTGGGACAGGAGTAAGAGAGGGTCGAGGGGTCGGAGGTGTGGGAACCAAGGGGTCGGCACTTGCAGAAATCCAAAGGTGGGGAGTGAGGTGTTGAAGCGAGAAGACTGCTCACCAGCCAAAGGAGAGAAAGTGGCAGGAGAACAAAAAGGAAAGAAAAAAAAAAGTAAGAAGAAAAGAAATAATAAAAAGATATACACGATTTCAAACATACGGAACGGGATTTTCGAATCGGAAATTTTCAGACCTTTCCGAAAATAAATTACGGAAATAAATATATGGATAAAAAAATAAATAAATAAAAGAAATCCCACACATGTGCTTTGCAATATAGAAACCATTCTCGTAAATCATTTACAACATTAGCACGGGTAATAAAATGTCGATGTATATATACTTGTAGAATTTAATTTCCGTAGTAAAAATATTTATGATATTAAAATATCGATAAGATCCGGATAAAAATAAATATTGCAAACTCGCCAAAATTTTTGGGCGTTACACCTCGGTCAGTCAAATTCCACCCCGGCCGAGATGTTCATCGACTGAACGATGTTCTAAGGTTAAGGATAAAGACTCGAGCTTTCAGGGTCCTGCTGGAATTTAAGATTATTCTATCATTGTCTTTTCCATAAATTTCAGCCAATCACCCAAGAATCGCACAAAGAAATTAGCCACTCATCATCATGAAAGCAATAATCAAATATATGGGAAGGGAATGAATATTTGAGCACAAAAATCTTAAGAAAAAGGCTTCAATAACTGAATCAAATATCAAATAAATAAGCGTTCCTTGGATCACAAATCCAACAAGACAAATCAACAAGAAGGGAATCTAAGAAAGTCTTACAAAACCCTTCATAAAAGCTATAATAAGCTATCAATCCTTCCTAGATTGATCTTCAATCTTCCTTCCTTCAAAACTCTGGAGAAAATCCCTTAATTGCTGGATGCTATCAGCCTTGTAAGCATGCGGTGATCCGAAGATGGTTGAATTGTAGAAAATCCAACCCTTTATATAGGAGAATTATCTTCCAAAGATAAAATATCTTAAAAAGATAATTTCCTATAAAATATATCCATATCTCCTAAAATAAATATCTTCCTTCCACATATAAGATATTTCTATAAAATATATTCATATCTCCTAAAATAAAATTATCTTTCTAAGATAATTTTATAGGAAATATCTTAAAAGATAATTTCCTAATAAAATATATCTTATTTCTAAAATAGATCTCCTAAATATATGATCTTCCTTCCAGAAATCCAGCCCAAAAATATAAGATCTCTCCGTCCAAAAATAAAAGATCTCAGCCAAATAAAATATATCTCACCGCGTCAGGATATTCGCCTCGGTCGGGACGCTCCTCTAGATCACTTCGGTCGAGATGGTACTTTAGCTGACCGAGGTGACTCTGAACTGGATGTGAAATCTCTCAAATTTGGTCCAAAGTAAATCTTTAATCCATTTCAATGCTTCCTGGGTTCTTCCTTAAGCTCCTGAATGTAGCTCCAATGACTCCCTTAGCTCCTTTAGCTCCATTTTGATGCAAAACGTGCCATTTTACCTACGATTACAACGAAACTTGGTGTAGACCTCGATTCCCGCAAAAGTAGATGAAACGACAATATAATCATATAATATACATCCAAACATGCAGATTATTGAAGATAAAACGTCTAAACAGGTCCCAAAATATAGACTATAATTCATGCTATCAGTAATCCGCTTACCTTTCTCAACCGATTCTAGGGTTAAGGTTCCCCTGTCCCTCCTTGCCGTGAGATTCACATAGAATAACCCGTTTGAGTCTTGCATATGCAACCTCTCCTGAATTTAGCATCTTCAGATCGAACATCCTTGGAGCATTGTGATGCATGGCAGTTGTAGAGTCTTCAAGAAGTCCAAATCCATTGTTTCATACATGCATAATTTCCTAGTGTGAAACCCATCAAGACAAGTTCCCGTGGTTTTAAAGTTTCTAAACAAAGAGCTCGGCATTCCGGTTTGAGCTTGGTTGGACAACTTAGTCTAGGTCCCTGGAGTCGGAGGAGTGGCCGAATAAGAGGAGATAAGAACCATCACATCTTTTGAGTGTGTTGATAAGTCGGGAGGTGCCGGTGAGGAGCTCTTATCCTTCTTGGCGGAAGTGGAAGAGGCAAGTCGGTTTGAGGAACGTTTGGGAGCCATGGATGAGTGTTGTGGTGAGAGTTTGAAAACCAAGAGTGGGAAAACCTAGAATGGGTCTGAAAGTTTTTGAGCACAAGGAGAGAAGTGAGTAAAGATGGAAGGTGCCGTTGGTGCGCCTATCTGCTCTTCCGCGATCGCGACTTCTGAGTTCCGCGGTCACGTCTCTTCACAAGTATATCCTCGATCTCTTGAGCTCTTCATTCCATTCTTCATCTTAGTGTTTGATCCATCTTAGTATCATATTTAGGCTGACTTAACATAGCTTAGATGTGAATGTCAAGTAGTGGCTTTGGACCATAGTTGATACCTTGTGAGATTTATGGATTGAGATGTTATTGTATGACCATTTGCATTCTTCAAGGCTAGTTGTTCATATTCTAGTATGGTTGTGGTGTGTGTCCTAGTAGGACTATGAGCATATAATGTTATCCTAAGCATGAGTATGTTAGGAGCTTATAGGATTATGGAGACTAGGAGTGCTATCCTAGCTTTTGAGTTGGAGGATCTTGTGAAGATCATTAGGATAAGAAGTCTAAGGACTTCTAGGTTGTGAGAGAGGTGTTGATATTGTGCCTTGCTTGGACTAGACGTTGAGTACCTTCCTACGGCAAGTTGAGAGCGGTTCTATCGGGATTAGCTTTGAGACAAGTAAGTCCACGGACTTACTTAGATAGCTTTTGCGTATTAGTGTGATGTGATGGTGGTGTGTTTTAAGTTACGTTATAACAATGAAACCGGAATAGGACGACCTTTGTATATTATATTGGCCTAAGTGTATGATAACAGGCGGTGACTTCACTGTCTAGCTCTTGCGATAGCTAGGAGCTTCTCTACAACTAGCCTAGGTAGGTAGACGGTTGGAAGCATCAAAACCATTCCTTGCTGGTATACGGGGACATAGGTGAGTTTTGGGGATTCTTGTGTCACAAACAAAAGTTAAATTAGTAAAGGACGTGATCAAAGATAATAATTGGATTGTGTGCAAGCATGTTGTGTGTATATGTTGCCCTTACATGTATATGTGCCTTTACCGTTATCCTAATGCTTAGAATGTTAGCTAATGATTTTATCCCGCTTTTGTAGATGCCTTGCAGGTTAGGGTGTTGTCGAGTGATCCGGTGGTAGTGGCCAGTCGGGGTTCTGTATAGTATAGGACGGGATCAGATTGATATTATCTTTGTCATGGTACTTTCGTTATGGATGTATGTTGTTTTGAGAACTTGGCTGGAGTTTCCAATATGAGTTGTATTTTACATTATGCCATATTACATTAGAACTATTTTGTTTTGCCTTTTAATTGTGTCATGTTGTAAGATCTGGTGAAATTGTTGTCAGGCTAAGGGTCGGGACCCATTGTGAGGTCCTATCCCGTAGCATCCCGAGTCCTTCATATTTGAGGTTTTACAATATGTTATTAGAGAGAGGTTGACAACAATGGCAATCGCAATCTTATAAAAGGACGAATAGACAAACAAACAGAACCCGCAAGGGTTCCGAGCTTTCAAAACGAATTCCGTTGTCAAATCACGAGCATAGTCGGGTTGGGATAGAATGTACGGGACCACCACTACTTCCACGAATCTCAACAGCCTAGTTTATTGGATTTAAATTGTAAGTGCTTTGTAGTTAGGATTTCTGGACCTTTTATTAAGTATAGTTGCTTTTTGACTTGTTATGATATTATTATGATAGCGTAGTCTTATATACATCGTATCATTACGAGATGGCAGGCACTAGGGACGTTGTTGAGTGATCCGGTGGTAGTGGGCAGCCGGGGTTCCGTACATTATAGGACGGGGTCGGATTTATATTATATTTGTCATGGTACTTTCTTATGGATGTCTGTTGTTTTGAGAACTCGGCTGGAGTTTCCGTTTTGAGTTGTTGTTACGTCTAGGAATAGATGTGATGTGCATGCAATAAGTCTTAAATTTATACTCGTTATATTTATCCTAACTCCTAGCGAACCCGCAGTGTACGGGACGTTTGTAGAAAGGTAAGTATTCCGAGGTCGAACACAAAGACTAAGGTGAAATCGAGTCAAGCAATGATCAAAGATAGTGTGAGTCTATACTAAGATAAGTTGGGGAACAAAGAAAATGGAAAACGCAATGTTTTTGTTGGTTTTTGTGGTGATCAAACAAAGATCACAAGTCAAGCAAGGTAATAAAACAACTAACAAATTAAGCTAGCAAACGAGTAAGTAACACAAAGCACAAGTATATGATCAAGAGAGAAAAGTAGATTCTAGAGGTCAAGATTTCCGGTTATGGCATTGGACTCAAGGTTCTAAGGATTCTAAGGACAAGCTGCGGTGTTTTGGAAAGAATGTTCACTAATGGAAGCAATTACCGGGTAAGTCTCTCACTTCACTAATCCCGCATCAAACTCCTATTACCGGGTAGGTCTCAAGGGGTTAGAGTAAGGAATTTCGCACAAACTAGATGCTACTTAAGGGTAACCCTCTCCTTACCGGGTAAGTCTCGGAATAGGGAAATCTCAAGCAATAATCCTAGCACATCGATCCAATAGCGGCTTATGAGGCTCACTACTACCTAGCATTCACCATCTTAGGTATCTAAGATCGGAAATCATCGGGTAGATCTCTTCCCTCACTTAGGTTGATAGCATTAGGTGATCCTATGCTAAATTAGGCTTAATAAACACTAGGATTTAAACAACCAAGGACCCCAGCATGCAGATTTATCATTTAAAGAGCAACATGAGAATAAATCGGGCTGTTCTACAGATAAATCGGCCGATTTATCTGATGAACAGGTCGATTTTTCTTCCTGGGATGGGTTTCGTGCATACAAATCATCCTAAACTAACATATAAGTCCATCCTATCATCACCCAAGCCATAACCATCAATCCATCACTCTAGAATCACAATAAACTAGCCAATAATATGCATATCAAGATCCAAAATCATCAAACAAGCGTACATGGTGTTCATAGATGAATAATGAAAGATGAGAAACAAAATCAATAAATCTCAGCAAAATCCAAGTTGAAGCAAGACTTACAAACTCTTAAATGAAGATCCAAAACGTTCCTAACAATACTTGCAAAAGTTCTTCAATCCAAGACTACAAAATCACTCAAAAATCCCTCTAAACTCTTAGAATGGTGTTCTTGTTCTTCCTTCAATCCTTGAGAGCTTTTCTTCTCGTCCAATCTTTCCCCCAAATTGATGAGCTGTGAATGAGAGTGTGGGAGAGGAGAGATGCTCAGCAACCACCTGCAGGACCACTTATATACTCCACCAAGAGCAAGGACGGACAAGAGATCGTGGGACACGTGGCTTAAGCTGTCAAAGGCCCAAAAATCGACCCAGAGGAAAAAATCGGCCGATTTTCCTGGGTGTAGGTCGATTTTCTTCAACAGAAGCATGCTATGATCGTCTAGCCATGAGTTGCTCCATTGCTTGCACCAATAGTGGTCTTTGTGTCCTTTGTAGCTCCAATTATGCTCCTCCAAGGCTTTGGATGTGTACAATCATGAGGCTTGGCCCTCAAATGTATCGATTAACGTCCAATAGATCCCCGAATTACCTACAAAACCGATAAAAGGTAGTGTAGACGTCTTTTCTAGAAATGTGCATGAATTGAGCGAAGACGTCATGAACCAATGCCAAAACGTGCATGAATGAGTGAGAAATCTATCTAAATGATTACCTAATCCTAAGTCATAAATCTTGTTATCAAAAATACCCCATACTTAAGGTTTGCTCGTCCCCGAGCAAATTCCCAACTATAGACTACAAGATAACATGATTTATGTATGCAGAAAAAGGGCAAAATATTTTTGGTTTTGTGCTTCTACTTTTGGATCACCTTCATAGTCATGTTTCATGGCAATTGACAAGCAATCATGTATCGAATAAATGAAGACATGAAAAGACAATTATACTTAACTTGATAGTATGCAATGAAATGTAAAGATGAAGAAGTCAAGATGATCATGAGCATATCCAATCTAAATCACTTAGTCTTACACACATGCAAGTAGGTCATAAGGACTTGTAAAATAGAAGGCCAAGAAACGTTGTGATTAGGCGGGAATTTTCTAGGCTATGTGATGCTATTCCGGGAAAGGAACTAAACAACCACAACTTTACATTTCTTATCAACTTCCCTCAAGTGTATATTTTTTCATTTTCTTTTCTTTCTTTTATTTTTGAGACAATGGCATTGGTGTACATAAGCCGAAACCTTGGTGATTAGCCATTCTCGGGCTTTTTCTATTTTTCGAGATGCATCCACACCGGGCACACATACCAAAGCTCGTTAGGACTATCGGTTTATTTGACTTTAGCAAGGCACCAACACCCGATTATGTGAAGTGTACCGAGTTACTTGTCATTTAAACCAATGTCCCCAAACCTATATTTTTGTCTACACTTTCACAACAATTTCAACATTTCATTCTCATCATTCTTTCATCAACAACTTCACCCCACACTTGCTTTTCACACACATCAACACACTATCATGCTCCTATTCCCGGATGGGTCAAAAGAGGTAAAATTTTCCATCAATTGAGGTGCTCAAACAACATGATCAAGATGAGAAGTAGAGAAAGATGAATTGCTTTAATCACTCCTAAATGATGTGCAAGAACTAGCATGTAATTTCGACTTTCAATCCTCAATTCAATCAAGGCAAACATTCATGATCACAAATCATTCATGGGATTCAAGATAAGTACTTCAAGTCCACATATGTTATCATCAATTTGACACATAAGGCCATCCATAGCCAATTCACAAGACAAGATTCTTCATAAGGGTCATTCCCAAGCTTTAGAAGCACTAGAAATTTTTAAAATTTTCTGATTTTTTTTTTTTTGGATTTTTCGAAATATGTATGTACAATGCAAGACATGATGAAACATGTGACAAAATTAAACTATCCTAGATGCTAATCATGCAAGTGATCATGAAAACCCCACCCCATACTTAGAAACACATTGTCCCCAATGTGGAAACTAAATTAAGAAGTGAAAGAGAGTCCTCACAATGTAAAATTGGTGATGCTTTGGTATTTCGGTTCATATCGGATGATGATGGTGGATGATCGATCAAGGATGGTAGAGAGCTCTTGATGTTCATTATGATGTCGGAACCCGCGCTTGGCGCCGCAAGCCGTCCAAGTTCCACGTCCGCTCCACCCATGCTTGATTGGAGATCATCACTTTCCTTTACAGAGGAAAAATCGCCCCAAAGCCCAGGAAAATCGACCGATTTCTGTGCATGAATAGTCCGATTTTTCTGGGTGCTTTCCTCCTCGTCCATGTGCTTGGATCTTGTACCTTCAACTGGTCCATGAGGCTTTCACATGACCTCCAACGTCTCATAACTCATGACAATCAACAAGATCTAGCACCCAAAAACACAAAAGAAAAACAAAGCACACCAAGAGAGAGATTAAACAAAAGCAAGAAAAAGAAAGGGAAAAATATGTACCAATGGGTTGCCTCCCATTAAGCGCTTCTTTAAGGTCATTAGCTTGACCAAATTCAGGAGCGTTTCAATCAAGGTGAAGCGGGGCAATCACTTCCACCGGGGCTTCCGGGATGTACTTCTTCAATCTATGCCCATTCACCTTGAAGTTACCACAATGATCTCCTCCTATCTCCACCGCTCCATGAGGAAAAACTTCCTTCACCACATATGGCCCGGTCCATCTTGATTTGAGCTTTCCGGGGAAAAGCCGCAGCCTTGAGTTGAAAAGAAGCACCAAGTCGCCTTCATTCAACTCCTTTGGAAGGAGGCGCTTGTCATGCCACCTTTTGGTCCGCTCCTTGTAAATCCGGGCATTCTCATAAGCATCCAACCGGATCTCCTCAAGGGCGTTCATGTCTAGCAACCGCTTCTCTCCCGCCTCCTTGAGGTCAAACTTTAGCCACTTAATGGCCCAATAAGCTCTATGCTCCATCTCTACCGGAAGGTGGCAAGACTTTCCATAGACCAACTTGTAAGGAGTGGTGCCAATTGGTGTCTTGAAAGCGGTCCTATATGCCCACAAGGCATCATCGAGCTTCATAGCCCAATCTTTTCTCGTCCTTGATACCGTCTTCTCAAGAATGGCCTTGATCTCCCGGTTGAAGATCTCCACTTGGCCACTAGTTTGGGGATGGTAAGGTGTTGCCACCTTATGAGTCACCCCATACTTAGCCAAAAGTGCTCCAAAATTCCTATTGGTGAAGTGCTTCCCTCCATCGCTTATGATCACCCTAGGTGTTCCAAACCTAGGAAAGATAACTCGGTTGAAGAACCGCACAACAACCTTGGCGTCATTTGTAGGTGAGGCGATTGCCTCCATCCATCTCGAAACATAGTCAACCGCCAATAGGATGTAGAGGTTGCCACATGAAGAAGGGAAGGGTCCCATGAAGTCCACACCCCATACATCGAATATCTCTACCTTTTGTATGTTGTTCAAGGGCATCTCGTTCCTCCTTGAGATGTTGCCCGTCCTTTGGCAAGCATCACAAGCTACCACAAAGCCTTGCACATCTTTGAACAAACTTGGCCAAAAGAAGCCCGATTGTAGCACTTTCGCACATGTCTTGTGTGCACTAGCATGCCCTCCACATGGCAAGGAATGACAATGGCGGATCACACTCTCCACCTCATCCTCCGGTATGCATCTTCTAAACATTCCATCTGGCCCTCTTTTGAACAAAAGGGGCTCGCTCCAATAGTAATGCCTCACGTCCTTGAAGAACTTCTTCCTTTGGGCATATGTCAAACCGGGAGGCACTTCCTCACACACCAAGTAGTTCACAATGTCGGCATACCATGGCTCACTTCCTCTAGACACTTGGAACAAGCACTCCTCCACCATTTGCAATTGCTCATCCCGGAATGAGTCATCAATCAGGATGTCATCTCTCTCAATCTCTAAGGGAGGTAGTCTACTAAGGTGATCCGCCACGGAGTTCTCGGATCCCTTCTTGTCCCGGATTTCCAAATCAAACTCTTGAAGAAGGAGGATCCACCGAATCAACCTAGGTTTGGCATCCTTCTTTGTAAGGAGGTAACGGATCGCAGCATGATCCGTATAGACAATGACCTTCGCCCCAACAAGATATGAGCGGAACTTCTCAAAAGCATACACCACCGCTAGCAACTCTTTCTCGGTTGTGGCATAGTTAAGTTGGGCATCATCTAGCGTCTTGCTAGCATAATAAATGGCATGAGTGCGCCCATCTTTCCTTTGCCCCAAAACAGCCCCAACGGCTACATCGCTTGCATCACACATGATCTCAAACGGTAGACTCCAATCCGGAGGTTGCATGATAGGTGCGGAGATCAAAGCGTTCTTCAACCTACAAAAAGCCTCAAGGCAATCTTTGGAGAAGACAAAATCAACATCCTTCATTAGTAGGTTAGTGAGAGGCTTGGAAATTTTAGAGAAATCTTGAATGAACCTCCGGTAAAAACCGGCATGCCCTAGGAAACTCCTTACCCCTTTCACCGAGGTAGGTGGTGGCAACTTCTCTATCGTTTCAATCTTGGCCCTATCAACCTCAATGCCACGGTTAGACACCAAGTGTCCTAACACAATACCTTCACTTACCATGAAGTGGCATTTTTCCCAATTTAAGACAAGATTTGTCTCCTCACATCTTTGCAATACTAAGGACAAGTTAGCCAAGCAATCATCAAAAGAAGAACCATAAATAGAGAAATCATCCATGAACACTTCCATGATATTTTCTATGTATTCCGAAAAGATGGCCATCATACACCTTTGGAAGGTGGCGGGTGCATTACACAACCCAAATGGCATCCTCCTATATGCAAAAGTACCCCATGGACATGTAAAGGTTGTTTTCTCTTGGTCATCGGGGTGGATAGGGATTTGGAAGAATCCACTATAGCCATCTAGGTAACAAAAATGGGAATGTTGAGCTAACCTCTCTAGCATTTGGTCAATGAAGGGGAGAGGGAAGTGATCTTTCCTAGAGGCCATGTTAAGCTTTCTATAATCAATACACATCCTCCATCCCGTAACCATTCTAGTGGGGATTATTTCATTGTTCTCATTGGTTACTACGGTCATCCCACCCTTCTTAGGTACTACATGAACGGGACTAACCCACTTACTATCCGAGATAGGGTAGATAATTCCCGCATCTAGCAACTTTATGATCTCCTTCTTAACTACCTCTTTCATTATGGGATTCAATCTTCTTTGATGTTCAATAGAGGGTTTATGATTATCTTCCATCATTATCCTATGCATGCACAAAGAGGGCTTGATGCCAACAAGATCATCAATGGTGTATCCTATTGCCTTTCTATGCAGTTTCAATTCATTCAACAATCTATTAAGCTCATCATCATTCAAAGATGCATTCACAATCACCGGATAAGTAGAATTTGAACCAAGGAAAGCATACTTTAAATGAGAAGGAAGAGGTTTAAGATCAAGTTAAGGAGGACCTTTTTCGGTTGGAGATGATCCATACAATGTAGGTTGAGATGATTGCAAAACCATGGAAGCCTCCTTGAAGTCCCTTGATGATTGCTCACACTCAAGTGGTTGATGTTGAAAAGACTCAGGAAAATCGACCCAGGAAGAAAAATCGGTCGATTTATCTGAAGGGGGGTCGATCTGAGTTTCTGTTTTGGCAAAACTGGCTGAAATTTCAGCACAAGTACAAAAATCGGCCGATTTTTGCCCTTCAGTCCGATTTTTCTGGCAGTTTTCCTCTTCTTTTAGCAATTCAAACCCAACTCTTGGTAGCTCGTCCAATGCATTCAAGGCCTTGATTACTTCATTGCTACTCTCCTCAATCCCTTCTTCCATCAAGCTTGAGCTAAGAACTCTCTCAAGCGGATCCTTGAGCAAGATTGAGCTCACAACCTCTCTAGACTCCTCTTCTTCAACTATGTTGAATATATCCTCATCAAGGGTTGGTCCCTTCATCATTGTTGATAGCTTGAACTTGATGTTCTCTTCTCCAATGTTGAAGGAGAGAGTACCATTCTTGCAATCTACTAGACATCCGGAAGTAGCTAGGAAAGGTCTCCCCAAAATGATAGGAACCGGATAGTCTGTCGGGATGTCCAAAACAACAAAGTCTATGGGCACATAGAACTTCCCTAATTGCACCGGAATGTCCTCCAAGATTCCAACCGGATGAGTGATCGAGCGGTCCGCCATGTAAAGGGTCATCTTGACCGGCTTCGGCTCTCCTAGCCCAACCTTGTTGCAAAGTGCAAGCGGGATGATGCTTACACTTGCCCCAAGATCACATAGGGCGTCATACTTCACTTCTCCTACTCCGATTGGCACACAAAAGGATCCCGGATCCCTTAGCTTGGGAGGCATCTCTTCCTTCATCGTTTGAATCAACTCCGATGATCTCTTAGTCATCCTTATCTCACCATACTCCTCCAACTTTCTTTTGTTGGAGAGTATTTCCTTCAAGAACTTGCCATATGCCGGCATCCCTAGAATAGCATCCATGAACGGAATGTTAATATGCAATTTAGACATTAGTTCAAGGAACTTACCAAAATGATTGTCCAAGCGAGCTCTTGCTCGTGATTGACGGAACGGTAGTGGTGGCTTGTATGGAGGCGGTGCCACATTGGTTGGCTCTACATCTTTGCTCTTGCCTCCATCTCCTTGCAAAGTCTCTTCTTCATTCACCACTTGCTTCCCTTTAGCATTCTCCTTGGGCAAGGGATCCTTCATGCTTAACCCTCTTCTTGTTGTAATAGCCAACACTTGGCCTCTTGGGTTTTCTTCGGTTCTTCCGGAAAGCTTTCCCGGATCTCTATGTGCTTCACCGCCTTTTGGAACACTTGTGCTTCCAAAACCTTTTGAGCCTTTGAGATAGAAGTCACCGTGCTCTCAAGACCACTCAACCTTCCAAGCAATTGCTCAAACATCATTTCGGTTCTATCCTTTGGAGGTTGAGTGAATCCGGGTGGAGGTTCTTGTGAAGCTCTTGGTGGTGGAGTTGTGCTTGTAGAAGCGGGAGGGTTCAAGGCTCCATCCGGGTTAGAGTAAGAAAACCCGGGATGGTTATGGTTGGGCCGGTAATTGTTGAATTGCCGGTTGTTGTTGAAGTTCCTTGGGCCTTGGTAGTTGTTGTAGTTGCCCCTTCCCATGTAATTCACATCCTCCTCCTTGGAAGACAAGTTAGCTTGTGGAAGCACTTGAGGGGTTGCTTGGTTCTTCAAGGTTGTAGCACACAACTCCCTCAAGGACTTTAGCTCGTTGTTGATGGCGTCGAGCTTGAAGTTTCTCATGGTGACCTCACTCACCTCATATGCTCCCGCCTTTCTCCCTTCACTCTTCCTATGGGAGTATTTCTCAATCACTAGAGCTTGCTTCTCTACAAACTCCCAAGCATCATCCACATGCTTCTCCATTAAAGTCCCACTGGAAAGGGATTGAAGCTTGAATTGGCTATCTTCATCAAGTCCCTTGAAGTAGATCTCCAATAGCTCAATTTTTGGTATACCATGGTGTGGACAATCTAGGAGAAGGTCCTTGAATCTCTCCCAAGACTTGAACAAACTCTCTCTATCCTTCATCACGAAGGCATTGATCTTCCCTCTTAACTCGGTAGTCTTGGAAGGGGGGAAGAACTTAGTCAAAAACTCGGTTGTCATCTCCTCCCAAGTACCAACTCGTCCTTGTGGAATAGATTGATACCAAGCTAAAGCTTTGTCCTTAAGAGAGAAGGAGAAAGCCCTTAGCTTATGGTTGTTGCTCTCCAATCTTGGCGGTCTAAGAGTCTCCATCAAAATCTCGTAGTTCATCAAGTGTTGATGAGGAGACTCTCCTTCCATCCCTCCAAATTGATTATGCCGGATCATTTGTAGAACTTGAGGGCGGAGCTCATAGTTGTGGGCTGCGGGATCTCCCAAGTTCACACCCGGACGGTGTGCTCTTTGTGCCGTATCCATACGTCTCCCTAGGGTTTGTGGCTCTTCAATGGCAATGGGCACAACCCTAACATTAGCCACCGGCTGCGGTTGCTCCACCGGTGGTGGAGGAGGTGGAGGTTGTCGGCGATTAAGCTCTCCTTGAACAAGGGCTTGCCTAATCTCCTCAATCTCCCTCCTAGTTTCCTCTTGCCTCTCATTGGCAAGTCTCCTTTCTTCCTCCAAGAGCTCATCTCTTAGCCTTATTTGCTCTAAGGATTCATCCAACTCAGCTTGGAGGTTTCTTCCGGCCATCTCTTTCTCTTTTTGGATGTTCTTGGATCTAGATCGAAGGGTTTTCTCCGGTTCGGGATCGAATGGAGCTAAATCCTTGCCACGAGATCTTCGCATACACCTAAAGAGAGAGATGATGTCCTGAAAAGCAAAGACACACACCAAAGAGAGATCAAAAGCAACAAGAAAGATCTACACTATAAACAATCACGAAATGACTGAATCTAGACCTAGTCCCCGGCAACGGCGCCAAAAACTTGTTACGTCTAGGAATAGATGTGATGTGCACACAATAAGTCTTAAATTTATACTCGTTATATTTATCCTAACTCCTAGCGAACCCGCAGTGTACGGGACGTTTGTAGAAAGGTAAGTATTCCGAGGTCGAACACAAAGACTAAGGTGAAATCGAGTCAAGCAATGATCAAAGATAGTGTGAATCTAGACTAAGATAAGATGGGGAACAAAGAAAATGGAAAACGCAATGTTTTTGTTGGTTTTTGTGGTGATCAAACAAAGATCACAAGTCAAGCAAGGTAATAAAACAACTAACAAATTAAGCTAGCAAACGAGTAAGTAACACAAAGCACAAGTATATGATCAAGAGAGAAAAGTAGATTCTAGAGGTCAAGATTTCTAGTTATGGCATTGGACTCAAGGTTCTAAAGATTCTAAGGACAAGCTGCGGTGTTTGGGAAAGAATGTTCACTAATGGAAGCAATTACCGGGTAAGTCTCTCACTTCACTAATCCCGCATCAAACTCCTATTACCGGGTAGGTCTCAAGGGGTTAGAGTAAGGAATTTCGCACAAACTAGATGCTACTTAAGGGTAACCCTCTCCTTACCGGGTAAGTCTCGGAATAGGGAAATCTCAAGCAATAATCCTAGCACATCGATCCAATAGCGGCTTATGAGGCTCACTACTACCTAGCATTCATCATCTTAGGTATCTAAGATCGGAAATCATCGGGTAGATCTCTTCCCTCACTTAGGTTGATAGCATTAGGTGATCCTATGCTAAATTAGGCTTGATAAACACTAGGATTTAAACAACCAAGGACCCCAGCATGCAGATTTATCATTTAAAGAGCAACAAGAGAATAAATCGGGCTGTTCTACAGATAAATCGGCCGATTTATCTGATGAACAGGTCGATTTTTCTTCCTGGGATGGGTTTCGTGCATACAAATCATCCTAAACTAACATATAAGTCCATCCTATCATCACCCAAGCCATAACCATCAATCCATCACTCTAGAATCACAATAAACTAGCCAATAATATGCATATCAAGATCCAAAATCATCAAACAAGCATACATGGTGTTCATAGATGAATAATGAAAGATGAGAACCAAAATCAATAAATCTCAGCAAAATCCAAGTTGAAGCAAGACTTACAAACTCTTAAATGAAGATCCAAAACGTTCCTAACAATACTTGCAAAAGTTCTTCAATCCAAGACTACAAAATCACTCAAAAATCCCTCTAAACTCTTAGAATGGTGTTCTTGTTCTTCCTTCAATCCTTGAGAGCTTTTCTTCTCCTCCAATCTTTCCCCCAAATTGATGAGCTGTGAATGAGAGTGTGGGAGAGGAGAGATGCCCAGCAACCACCTGCAGGACCACTTATATTCTCCACCAAGAGCAAGGACGGACAAGAGATCGTGGGACACGTGGCTTAAGCTGTCAAAGGCCCAAAAATCGACCCAGAGGAAAAAATCAGCCGATTTTCCTGGGTGTAGGTCGATTTTCTTCAACAGAAGCATGCTATGATCGTCTAGCCATGAGTTGCTCCATTGCTTGCACCAATAGTGGTCTTTGTGTCCTTTGTAGCTCCAATTATGCTCCTCCAAGGCTTTGGATGTGTACCATCATGAGGCTTGGCCCTCAAATGTATCGATTAACGTCCAATAGATCCCCGAATTACCTACAAAACCGATAAAAGGTAGTGTAGACGTCTTTTATAGAAATGTGCATGAATTGAGCGAAGACGTCATGAACCAATGCCAAAACGTGCATGAATGAGTGAGAAATCTATCTAAATGATTACCTAATCCTAAGTCATAAATCTTGTTATCAGTTGTATTTCGGATTATGTCATATTGCATTAGAACTATTTTGTTTTGCCTTTTATTTGTGCCATGGTGCAAGATCCGGTGAAATTGTTGTCAGACCAAGGGTCGGACCTATTGTGAGGTCCTAGCCCATAGCATCCCAAATTCCTCGGATTTAGGGTGTTACAATATGGTATCAGAGAGAGGTTGACAACAATGACACTCACAATCTTCTAAAAGGCCGAATAGACAAACAAACAAAACCCACAACAATTCCGAGCTTTTAGGATAAACTTCATTTTCAAATCACGAGCATAGTCGGGTTGGGATAGAATGTACGGGACCACCACTACTTCCACGGATTTCAGCAGCATAGTTTAATGGATTTAAATTTGTAAGTGGTTTGTAGTTAGGATTTTTGGACTTTATATTAGTATAGTTGCTTTTGGACTTTTTATGTTATTATTATGATAGTGTAGTCTTATATACATCGTATCATTACGAGATAACACACACTAGAGCGACAAAATACGTGGGACGAGGAAGGGATAGACCCCCTTTTCCTCTTGCGGTCCCGAGATGTGGACGTGTGGGTAGACCTCCGGGAGCGAGTGGTCGGGGACGTATCCCCATTGTGGATCTGCCAGCTACGGATGTTCTTGCTGAGGAGGTTGCTGAAAGCGTTATTCCCGAGGCTAGGGATGAGGTCACTGTTAGGTCCGGAGCACAGAGGTTAGAGTCGGCGAGTCTGGCCGAGTATCCATAGGAGCATTTAAGTACCAAGAGTACGTTCAGCGGGTTGAGGAGGCATTCAGGGCTGGAGTACCACCCCTAACACCGCCATACCAACAAGATCAGCGGAGGTTTCACAAGGGTGACTTATATGGTAGTTCCACCAGAGAGAGTTGCACCATTGATAGCTGTTGAGGGCGGTAGGGTACCAAAAGAGCTGAGGTCACCGAGACCGGACTACTAGTTGAAGACTTTCAACCAGTTGCGTGTACCCACTTTTGACGGGAAAGTGGGGCTAGAGGTGGAGCATTGGATAGGCCACATGGAGTCCGAATTGGAGTCAATCCGCTACCACGAGGATCGACAAGAGGAGCTAGTACAGACTTTATTCTAGGATTAGTCACAACACTGGTGGAGGACTGTCCGGAGTGGAGTCACCAGGTTTGAGCAGTTGTTGAGCCTCGTTCGGGAGAGTTACTACCCTGCATCTTTGAGGAGAGATATATTGCAAGACTTCTTAGAGTCTGGGTTCAAGGATGCCATGGTGGCACAGACGATCAGGAGATTTTGGAAGGATTTGGCATTGATGGGTCCCGCCGTACCTCCAGCAGACCAGCACATGTACTTGTTCTCCTAGAGATTGAAGGAGACCGCCCGCGCCTATCTTACGGGTTTCCGCTATGACTCCTTGGCAGATTACCAAGACCGAGCTTCAGCTTATGAGAGGGACCGACCGGGTCCTAGGAGAGTTGCTCAGGCCAGAGGGCCGGATAAGAGGCAAAGGACGGGGCTAGTCAGTGTAGGAGCAGGAGTCTCGGGTCATGGGTGTGGTCAGTTACAAGGACGCCCTAATTATTTGTCTACCACTTCGACATCCGATGGAGGATGATAGTGTTTTATTTATAGAGGGTGTGGATATATTAGGAAAGAGTGTAAGTAGCCACCAGTGGCTTGCTTCACTTGTGGCCAACTAGGTCATAGAGCCAACTTTTGCCGACGGGGCAGGACACCGCCACAACAGGGTTCTTCGCATGTTAGCATTGCAAGAGGTGGGAAGAGACCGCCTTAGTATCAGACTCGGAGTCAGCAACAGCGAGCCCATGCCACACTTATTCTCAAGGTTCTTCCCCGGGGCAGGGGATAGGAAGAGGACATGGTAGAGGCACCATAAAGACTAGAGGCACTTAGGCTAGAGTTTTTTAGTTGAGGAGTGTAGTTGAGCCGGCAGCGCCAAAAACCACATGTACTATTCAGATTCACGGCTTCCCTGTCAGATTTCTTTTCGATACGGGTGCTACGTACTCTTTGTTTGATGATTGTATAGATAGGTTGGCCTTAGATACGGTAGAGGGAAGACCGTTCATTATAGGGTTACCCTCCGGGGGTAAGGTTAGTGGTACTCGGGAAGTTCACGGTTGGCCCATTTGTTTAGGAAACCGTGATTGGTTAGCCTACTTCTACGTCATGCACCTAGTACATGAAGAAGTCATATTAGGGATGGACTGAATGGACCGCCATCGAGTTGTATTGGATATCAGTAGGAGGACCGTGACGGTCACCATAAAGGCTAGACATGAGGAGATTTTTGAAGGTTGGGACCTCAGAAAGACTGGTATAGTCAATTGTGCGCTCGAGCTGCGAGACTTATTAGGCAGGGATGCGAGGCCTTCTAGTGTTATGCCATGAAGGAGGAGACGAGTTCGTCATTGGAGGAGACCCCCGTAGTATGCGAGTTTGAGGACGTATTCGGTGACCCACCTAGCTTACCACCACAGAGGAGCGTAGACTTCGCCATTGAGTTGGAGCCTGACACAAGGCCGATCTCCGAGGTCCCATATCGTATAGAACTTGTTGAGATGCTTGAGCTGAAGAAGTATCTCGAGGAGTTAGTTGAGAGGGGCTTCATCCGCCCCAACGTGTCTATTTGGGGAGCACCAGTACTCTTTTACGGAAGAAGGATGGGTCAATGAGGGTATGCCTTGATTATCGAGAGTTGAGCAAGGTAACCATCAAGAACAAGTATCCGTTGCCCCGTATTGACGATTTGCTAGATCAGTTGCAGGGAGCTACCATGTTTTCACGTATTCATTTGAGGTTTGGAAATCACTAGCTGAGGGTGAGAGAGGAAAATATGCCGAAGACGGCATTTTGGACCAGGTACGGTCATTATGATTTTGTCGTGATGCCATTCGGGCTCACGAATGTGCCCTCCATGTTCATGGAGTTGATAAATGGCATCTTCATCGACTTCTTGGACCAGTTTGTAGTATTCTTCATCGATGACAGCGTAGTATACTCTTGGAGTAGAGAGGAGCATGCGGGACACTTGAGGATGGTACTTAGAGTCCTACGGGATAGAGAGCTTTACGCTAAGCTCTCTAAGTGTGAATTCTGGATGCCGGAGGTGGCCTTTCTTGGCCACATGGTTTCCGCCAAGGGTGTCAAGGTTGACCCGGTGAAGATAGAGTTTGTTGTATCATGACCGCCTCCCAGGACGGTCAAGGAGGTGCACAGCTTCTTAGGTTTGGCGGGATACTACCACAGGTTTGTAGAGGGATTTCATTGATTGCCCAGCCACTCACTTCCTTGCTGAGGAACTATCAGGTTTACATGGTCTGAGCTATGCTAGTAGAGTTTCAAGGAGCAGAAGAGGAGGCTGGTCTCTACTCATGTGTTAGCACAACTAGAGGGTATTGAGGAATTTTTTTTTACAATGATGCATCCTAGCTAGGCTTGAGATGCATTTTGATGCGGCAGGGTAGGGTCATTGCATATGCGTCTAGACAATTGAGACGTACGAGGAGAACTACCCTACCCACGATCTTGAGCTAGCCGCAATGATTCACGCATTGAAGATCTAGCGACACTATCTTTATGGGGTCACGTGTCAGATCTTCACAGACCATAAGAGTCTGAATTACATAGTCCCTCAGCGGGAGTTGCATACCCTCCAAAGAAGATGGTTAGAGCTAATTAAGGACTACGACTTGGAGATTTTGTACCACCAGGGGAAGGCGAATGTGGTCGCCGATGCTCTTAGTAGGAGAAAATGCCTCGAGAGGAGGTAATAGCTAGATTGACGGTTCTGTCACAGTTGCAAAGGGACTTGATATGGTTAGAGATAGATATCCAATTTCCAGATACGGACACCCACTTGTCCGCTTTAGAGGTGTTATCTGATCTGTCGGGAAAGATCCGACAGAAGCATGAGAGTTGTCCGTTTTGATGAGGATCCGAGATAGGATGTCCCGAGGAGAGGAACCACACTTAACCGTAGGTGCGGACGGGTTGTTAAGGCGCCTGGAGCGTATATGTGTACCGTCGAATAAGAAGTTGAAATAAACGCATATTTCATGCTTAAGCCCGATGTGGCTAGATACGTAGCCTAGTGTGCACCTGGGCACAAGTAAGATGTATTAGGACATCCGATGATCTTATTGGTGGGGCGGGCTTAAGCCCGATGTGGCTAGATACGTAGCCTAGTGTGCGAGCTGCTAGCAAGTCAAGATCAATCACCAGAGACCCGGAGGAGATCTCCACCCAATACCGGTTCCGCAGTGGAAATGGGAGGATATTTCCATGGATTTCATTACCGGCTTGAGGCCGAGTAAGAGCTTTGACGCGATATGGGTTGTAGTAGATCGGCCGACGAAGACCACACGTTTCATCCCTATTAGGGAAACGTGGCGGGTGAGTCGTTTAGCCGAGGAGTTCACTCGATAGATGGTGAGGCTCCATGGGGTGCCGAGGAACATCATCTTGGATAGGGGCGTACTCTTTAACTCGAGGTTTTGGAAGCAGGTACACGCCGCCCTAGGTACGAGCCTTCATTTCACGACCGTGTATTATCCTCAAACAAACGGTCAATTAGAGATGACTATACAGACCCTAAAGGATATGTTGAGAGCCTGTGTGCTAGATTGGGGACATGTATGGCCAGACCACCTCCCTTTGGTGGAGTTTTCGTACAACAACAGCTGGCATGCATTGATTGGGATGGCTCCTAACGAGGCATTGTATGGAAGGAGGTGCCGTACTCCTTTGTGCTAGGATGAGCCGGGAAGGAATAGTGGAGTAGCACCCGAGCAAGTGCAAGATGACATGGCTCGGGTAGCGATGATCCGAGAGCGGATGCTGGCCGCACAGAGTCGTCGGAGGTCTTATGCTGATAAGAGGCGCATGCCTCTAGAGTTTAGAGTGGGAGCATAGGTGTGGTTGACAATATTGCTGACGCTAGGCATCAAACGTTTCGGCATTAAGGGGAAGTTGAGCCCTCGATATGTCGGACCATTAGATCATAGAGCGGGTTGGAGAGGTGGATTACAGATTGGAGTTGCCACCGAGGTTAGAACGTGTTCACCCGATATTCCATGTGTCTCGGTTGAGAGAGTACATACATGACCCGAGACACATCGTCAATCATGACGACCTAGTGGTCGAGGCAGACCACACATTTGCAGAGCACCCGGTAGCTATCTTGGAAAAAAGTACAATACGCCTTCGATCGAAGGACATACGGATGATGAGGGTGTACTGGTCGAGACGAGGAGCCGATGAGGCTACCTGGGAGACAGAGGATAGTGTTTGGAGGAAATATCCAGAGTTTTACGTTGATCTAGCGCATCTATAGGACCATCGGGTTAGTCCCAAAATGTTTTCCTAATTATATTATGCGATAATGTGATGTGGTACGGTATATTTGTTTCATGCGAGTATATGTTGTGTGCCTTGTGAGGTCTTGATGTGGTAACATGAGTATGTTGGGGCTATCGAGTCAATAGTTGGCACGTTTATAGTTCCCAAGTTGTTTTTGAGGCAGGTATGACTGAGGGTTTGGGGTTTAGCTAGTTTCGGGACGAAACTTGTTTTTAGGGGGATCTGATGTAACCCCCGGAATTTTAGTTCTGGAAGAAGAGAGGTTTGATAGTTTAGTGGTAGTTACAACCCCTACGGTGTAGAAGAACCACGGTCCCGGACATCCGCGGGCGCGGCTCAGTCGTTCCGCAAGCGCGGTGATCTGAGTGAATGAGATTTATTCCGTCTTCATCCGACCCCTCATTACCTTAACCCTAGGATGACCTTTGGGCAGCCTTGATCTTTTGTTTTCTCTAATAAAACAGTTTTCCCTCTCCCAATTCTCATTCACGTATCTTCTATTCTCCCTCTTTCTCCTTTTCCTCCTTCTTCTCCACTCTCTACTATAGCCTTCTCCTTCTTGTGAGCTGCCAAGCAAGGGTATGGATTGTAGATCCATGCTACAGAGTAAGTCTCCTTCTTCTTCTCCCTCTATTCTTCTTCATTCTTCCTTCTTGCAACCCTAGGGTTGTGAATGTCATGGACTCATTCTAGAGAGTTCTTTCTTGTGCTTGATTGTGTGCTTAGATTGCTTAGGCTGTGGAGAAGGGTTGTGATCTTGTGGTCAAAGACAAGGGATGACCAAGGCAACTATAAGGAGGTAATAGGAGGTTTGCTGCACATTGAAGAACCAAAGAATCGTCGTTTCTGGTGTTCCAAAATCCCACTCCTCCAACTTCATTTACTTTACATCCATCCCCACTCCTCCAACTTTGATAATTCCAAAATCCGGCTATTACATATACTACCACTAAAAAGAAGTGTCGTCCTGAAACTTAAAATATAACTGTAGTCAAAAGATCTCCAAGCAATTAAGACTTCCAAGTTATTTTAAGGGTTTTAATTTCCCTCTATCTTCAAAACAAGTTGTCTCAAACATGACCGGACGTAAATGCATAACACAACTATATTGTCATAAGTTAAATTCATATCGTTTTTTTTGTGCCATAAACATATCGGATCATTTTCTCTTTTCATCTCCACCACTTGAAATTGATCAATTCCCACTCCTCCAACTTCTTTTACTTTACATCCATCTTGACCTTGATCATGAGTTAATAACATTGTCGTTATCCTTGTTTTACCACACCGAACATCATCAAGAGTCGTGTGACGGTGCACTAAGTCACGTATGACAATTTGCAACTCGACGTCCCCTTTAACCGCAAGTGAAACAAGTGACTATTTGCCTCGGACGATCTTTCCTGTTGTGTTTGGTATTTCCACGGTCATAACATTTGTTATCTTTATCTTCTTCTAACAGTCCTACCGATTCTTTGTATCTAGTTGAAACTTCCTTTAGAAGTGGATCTCATTCTACCAGGGTCATTGGAACCCGAACTCAGTCTTAGAATTCTTGCTCCGGCCCTTCAAGATCTCTAACCTCTCATGCATCGGTTGAGTCATATCATGAGTCATCGCAATGTCATAGTATTGATTCAATTCCTAGTGAACGCTTGAATCCGTTGCTTCACATTTATGTCCTCCTTAGTCTCCATTATAATTTTTTTTTTTGGGAACTTCTTCTTACTCACCATCATTGGTATGTTTTCTGGCTCAATCTTCCGAAATTCACATGTCTTAGCATTCCTAGCAGTGGAGGGTAAAAATTTTCGCTTATCTACACCCTAAACTCCTCGAGTTTACTATCTTCTTATGACGTGTAGAGAACCATTAGAAAATGCATCTTCTTCTAGCAATATTTGTATTAACTCCCAGGGATGCACATGTTCTCAACCAATTAAGAGCCACACTAACTCGTCTAGGTCTTAACTTCACCTCCATTTCGTGTGCTCCAACATGGGATGGAACCTTCATATGATGGAATACCTTCTAATACTTATCTAGCTCTGGATCGTTATGCTCTCAACTATCTTTTACAACCTCAACCGACCTCTCTGTTGGATTTAGGTCAACGCTGTATCGGAATCTTTTACTAAGGTGATTCGATCAAATCCTCGGAAAACCATTCACCTATACTCTCTCCAACGTGTTCTTACTAATTTCAATCTTAGCACGATTTCAATCAAGATAAAAGTGTCGGTGCTCATCACTTTTTAACCATAGGTCACTCACCAACGAGTTACTCGTTAAATACCATGTTCTCACGTATGTTGTCATTCAATATAATATGCGCCATGAAAGGTATCATTCATTTTATCTTCAATAACACCTTGATATAGCTCCAACGTATGAAGGAAACTCGTTACACTAAAACTTGTCATCGCGTCCAAAATATTCTTGCAAGTTACTCCGGTCATGTTGTCTCCTTATTGTCAATCTTAATTTCAACTATCATGATTCTTGTGTTGTCAACTCACCTGTCGGTATTTCGAGGTAACCTTCACTCTTATAAGCCTTCATCTATCGGTAATCTTACCACTAAATTTTGACGTCTCTCCAAAAGTCTAAATCAACTCATGTTTAGGAGACACTTCTTTTTCTGTAATTGCTTACTTCCGAGAACTTTGGTTCGCTTAACCTCATAGTGGTGTGGCGACCAATTTAAAAGCTTCCAAATCATGTCTTGAGGTCGAGTCTCCACAATTGTGCTTTGAAGAACCAACAATTTCGCAACTAACCTTCATTGTGTTTAATCATATTCCATATGCTACAAGATGAAATATCTTCACCTTTCATTCTTTAGGACCAACTTAGAACCATTTCCGAGTTAGGTGTGTGGGTCCACCTTTCCTATATAGTTCATTGGCATCCATTGTGTTATACATGTCTTGTCGTTCCCGTTGTTGCATCACTAGTCTTCATCAATCCCACAAGATTACATCTAATCACATAACTCATAACCAAAATTCAATATTCGAAGTCCTTCTACAGAGTATGGTGATGACTCACGTGCCTTACTAACCCAACCACCCGACAATGCATTATGTCCTTTAAAATAAAAAAGATCAAGTTAAAAATCTTTCAAAACTTTTGTTCTTACAAAAGTCAAAACTCGATCTGAGTTTTGTTTAGATTGGATTGTCACCTTACGTATTCCGGTTACAAGTGCTCTTGTTGTCAACCTAAGCTCTGATACCATGTTGTAACACCCCGGATTGGGAAACCCGGAGTGTCACTAGGATATGAACCACACAGTGGGTTCACTAGATTTAGCCTGACAACAACTTCACTATTGGACCTTCCAACAAGAGCACGACAAAATAATAAAACCTATCCAACCTTAAATTTTCCAATAATAGTTATAACATGCACTTTTAAACCATGCAAAGAAAAGAGAAAGACCGGTACAACCTTACAACCTTAAACACAAGACCAAGAGTACAACCACCTTCCCAAATTCTATGGCACACGCGGGTCCGGTTGATCACCAACTCCGAGAAGTTTCTTTGAAACATACCTAACCTTGAAGTTATCCTATAATTTAACAACATATAAAACCATTAGCTAGCATCCCAAAGTCAGAGCCGTAGCTCAAGAATCAGATCAAACTTGTACGCATCATTTGAGGAACGTTAAAAATAAAAGTAATATAAATATACACTCAAGTTTACTTCCTAAATCTATCACAATTAAACCAACCTAATGAAGAAAGTAAAGGTCATGGTTCACCAAATCAAACTATATAAGTTCATAACATTAACATACTATGCAGATCTACCAAAAATGTCAATAAACAATCTAAGCACAACAAACGATAAACAAGAACACATTGACTAACTCAATGAACTTGTAAACACATTAGCTATATAGAAGCAATGGAAATCACAATTCAAAAAAAAATACTCTAATGCAAAAAAGTCATGGAAGTGCTCAAAATGGGAATGATTATGATGCCAAACGGATAATGTAATGCAATGTAATGAATGTGTCATCTCTCAACTCTCAACTCCCAACTCCCAACTCTCGGCAACGCAAGGTAACGCAACGCTCTCTCAAATCACATGTGCCCCTCCGGCGTACTAATGGTTACGAAGATCTGTAATCACGTCTCCCATTTTATATATCAACCTTCTTTCCCCGGCTCAGTCTCTACTAGAGCACCGTCCAAAATATGTATGCAGGCTTTATATATGGAAGGGGCTCCCACCACGTCGCACGGTCATACCCGGGACATCACTCCCTCATCGAGGTCACCGTGCCTATGACCGTACCGGTAGTTACCATTTGTAAAAATACTTTATTCATAACTATATAATATTTATATATATATATACACACACATGTGAGTAATAACTTGTAGATTATGTTTGAAAAACCAAAAGAGTCCAACTATTCTCAAATGCAACACGCTCAAACTTATAACCCGTTACTCAACATCTCTCATCAACATACTTGATTCCAACACATCCTCACATCATCCTTAGAGTCGACCATCACATTCACATCACACAACACAACTAACTACTTAACCACTAATCTCTGGACTCATAACACCCATAACATTCGTGCCCCTTACCTAGAAAGACATAACTATCGCCCCTATCTAACAATTGAGAGCCTATTATACATATGCTAATTCCTTCAATTCCCTCCACTTACAAGATCACTACTCGTTCCCATAACCTATCGCAATCATCATCCTACTATGTCGCATTTCATCATTCTCCCATCCACACTCATTCCCATTCATGACTAACAAGATTAATATCCTCCAAACCATCACGTAAGACGCATGAATATCAACCCAATAGAATAATACATACACGCCGGCTTATACCAACATCCTCCACCGTCAACCTCTCATGTCAATCCATACATATGCCTCAATATGTGTCATCATCCATATTATACACATCATCACATATAAATACTTCTTATAATCACATCTCACACTTTTTATCCGTATAGTAACACTTTCTCTTAACACTCCTATAATCCTTAGACTTTCCTAATCACCATCGTCACTAAAATAACATACTCTACACACTCAAGATACAAAAATAATTAACACAATTTAAAAAAAATCATTTAAAACATAAATAATATATGTATAATCTCAATAATGTGTTCTACTCACAATCAACAACAAATCTAATCTGAAACAAGACGGCAACTAAGTAAGTCAAAATGACTTACCTCAAAAAGAAGGGTTTCACAACCACTGTGCTAACTATCCAAAACAAGTCATCTACATTCAAGTACCTAGAAACAATACATGTTATAAAACAATCACCAATCAACTCAATGTCATGTAAACAATCTACATGTAAGTCCTAGATAAACAATTCCGAGTAAGGTTTAGGAAACCTTACGTATCGAAGGTCAAATTCAGTCGATCTCTCTCCTCAATCAAAAGTGCCTCCAATGTGTATGGTACCTAAACAAACCAACTAGACAAGTTTTAGTTCCATTTACTAAAACTTGGGCCAGAAGTTATAACCATAAATATATAGGTCATTCCCCGTAATATTTAATTTTGGTCAAATCTATAATTAACCAAATCGGGGTCATTGGTGAACTTTCAAAAGTCTAGGCCTTTTCCTATAAACATAAGCCGGGCCATTTTCTTCAATTATCCATGTAAGGGCATATTTGCAAATTCTAAAAGTTAGGGTCATAAAGCGTAAATTAAGAAGATGGGACCTTTTCTGTAATTTACCAAAAATTAACCATTCCCGATTAGGGATTTGGTTCAGCATAGCCATGGCGAAGACGATGGTATTCTGGCGGCGGTTACAGTTCCAGGTTCCAGTGAGTGCGGCGTAGGACTTCCGGCAGTCAACAGTGGGGCGGTGCACACAGATGTCATCCAGGCGGTGGATCTAGGCAAGCTGCTTGGAGGCGACTTGGATGCAGTCGACAACGAGACCTCCTCTCGGCGACCTGGGCTTGGGATCTTGGCGTCCGGCTACACTGCGACGACAACCCTCATCTCGACGTTGGTGGTGCAGCGACGCAGGATATCAATGGTGCCGAATCGGGGCTGAGTTCTGCGAGATCGATAAGGAAATGATGGAGGCTTTCTAGTACGGGTCTACGTGGGGAGGCGGTGAGCTGGTGGTGGCTAGTTGATCCCGGTGAAGGATCCGGCGATTTCCGCGACGAGTGGACTCCAGGTTTGTGCTGGCAACCGTCCCAACTCATGGTGGCTCGATCTGGTGGCCGTATCTGTGTGTCTTGTTCCGATTTCCGGTGGTGAACACTAACTCGGGGGAGAAAGAGACGTAGGACGGAAGAGTTAGGGTTTTGGTGGTGAAGCTGATTAGTGGAAGATTTCCTAATTCCGTAACTAACATAAATCAATTCCGTATCCTTATTTCTCAAGATCTCAAACTAAAATATAAATAACTTATCAACAATTTAATTTACCTAATTTAATCCAATTTTAATCGACTTTGATAATTCCAAAATCTGGCTATTACATATACTACCACTAAAAAGAAGTGTTGTCCCGAAACATAAAATATAACTGTAGTCAAAAGATCTCCAAGCAATTAAGACTTCCAAGTTATTTTGAGGGTTTTAATTTCCCTCTATCTTCAAAACAAGTTGTCTAAAACATGACCGGACGTAAATGCATAACACAACTATATTGTCACAAGTTGAATTCATATCGTTTTTTTTTGTGCCATAAACATATCGGATCATTTTCTTTTTTCATCTCCACCACTTGAAATTGATCAATTCCCACTCCACCAACTTCTTTTACTTTACATCCATCTTGACCTTGATCACGAGTTAATAACATTGTCGTTATCCTTGTTTTACCACACCGAACATCATCAAGAGTCGTGTGACGGTGCACTAAGTCACGTATGACAATTTGCAACTCGACGTCCCCTTTAACCGCAAGTGAAACAAGTGACTATTTGCCTCGGACGATCTTTCCTGTTGTGTTTGGTATTTCCACGGTCATAACATTCGTTATCTTTATCTTCTTCTAACAGTCCTACCGATTCGTTGTATCTAGTTGAAACTTCCTTTAGAAGTGGATCTCATTCTACCAGGGCCATTGGAACCCGAACTCAGTCTTAGAATTCTTGCTCCGGCCCTTCAAGATCTCTAACCTCTCATGCATCGGTTGAGTCATATCATAAGTCATCGTAATGTCATGGTATTGATTCAATTCCTAGTGAACGCCTGAATCCGTTGCTTCACATTTATGTCCTCCTTAGTCTCCATTATAATTTTTTTTTTGGGAACTTCTTCTCACTCACTATCATTGGTATGTTTTCTGGCTCAATCTTCCAAAATTCACATGTCTTAGCATTCCTAGCAGTGGAGGGTAAAAATTTTCGCTTATCTACACCCTAAACTCCTCGAGTTTACTATCTTCTTATGACGTGTAGAGAACCATTAGAAAATGCATCTTCTTCTAGCAATATATGTATTAACTCCCAGGGATGCACATGTTCTCAACCAATTAAGAGCCACACTAACTCGTCTAGGTCTTAACTTCACCTCTATTTCGTGTGCTCCAACACGGGATGGAACCTTCATATGATGGAATACCTTCTAATACTTATCTAGCTCTGGATCGTTATGCTCTCAACTATCTTTTACAACCTCAACCGACCTCTCTGTTGGATTTAGGTCAAAGCTGTATCGGAATCTTTTACTAAGGTGATTCGATCAAATCCTCGGAAAACCATTCACCTATACTCTCTCCAAAGTGTTCTTACTAATTTCAATCTTAGCACGATTTCAATCAAGATAAAAGTGTCGGTGCTCATCACTTTTTAACCATAGGTCACTCACCAACGAGTTACTCGTTAAATACCATGTTCTCACGTATGTTGTAATTCGATATAATATGCGCCATGAAAGGTATCATTCATTTTATCTTCAATAACACCTTGATATAGCTCCAACGTATGAAGGAAACTCGTTACACTAAAACTTGTCATCGCGTCCAAAATATTCTTGCAAGTTACTCCGGTCATGTTGTCTCCTTAATGTCAATCTTAATTTTAACTATCACGATTCTTGGGTTGTCAACTCAGCTGTCGGTATTTCGAGAAAAACCTTCACTCTTATAAGCCTTCATCTATCGGTAATCTTACCATTAAATTTTGACGTCTCTCCAAATGTCTAAATCAACTCATGTTTAGGAGACTCTTCTTTTTCTATAATTGCTTCCTTCCGAGAACTTTGGTTCTCTTAACCTCATAGTGGTGTGGCGACCAATTTAAAAGCTTCCCAATCATGTCTTGAGGTCGAGTCTCCACAATTGTGCTTTGAAGAACCAACAATCTCGCAACTAACCTTCATTGTGTTTAATCATACTCCATATGCTACAAGATGAAATATCTTCACCTTTCATTCTTTAGGACCAACTTATAACCATTTCCGAGTTAGGTGTGTGGATCCACCTTTCCTATATAGTTCATAGGCATCCACTGTGTTATACATGTCTTGTCATTCCCGTTGTTGCATTACTAGTCTTCATCAATCCCACAAGATTACATCTAATCACATAACTCATAACCAAAATTCAATATTCGAAGTCCTTCTACAAGCGGTTAGGACCTCGGAGAACTCGGAGAGCTACTGGTTAGGACCTCACAATGGGTCCCGACCATAGTTTGACAACAATTTTACTTGGATCTTACAACAAGGCACAAAGATATTTAAAACATTCGAAAACTTTAATCAATATATACATGAAGAATATGTATCAGCCTTACAAAGCAAAGGTAATAAAACGACGCATATGAAGAATAAAAGACATCCCCGTCCCCAACTAAATGAGTACGTGGACCCGGCTGACCATTCCCTCCGGATCTCTCTACAACTGTCATAACCTGCAAGGCATCTACAAGCGGTATAAAACCGTTAGCTAACATTCTATGCATAAGTATAAAGGTAAAAGCACAAACACACACATACACAATCAACATGCAACACTGAGTCATTTTATTATCTTTAATTAGGTGATAGGTTATTACTAATGATACTTATTTTGTGACACGAGGGATTCCCAAACCTCGCCCCTGTCCCCGTTTACCAACGCGGAATGGTACTAATGTATTTGACCGTCTACCGGACTGGGTTGGTCGCAGGGAACCTCCTAGACTCTCGCAAGAGCTAGGCAGATGATGTCACGACCCGTTATCATACACTTGGGTCAACTACGTAAATAATAAAGTCGGCCTAATCCGGTTTCGTTATTTATCATAACTAACAAACACCACTCATACACATTACACTCATACAAGAAGCCAGCTAAGTATGTCCGTGGACTTACCAGAATCAAATCTCGACTCTCTCTTAACCACCACTAAATCCGTAAGTGCAGAACTCAGTTGCCTACCCAAACCTGGGGTTGAAGTTGACTGTTCTTCACTTCCGAAAACTCAACAAACGCCTCAGCTCTTCAAGCTATCTTCCCAGGCAGACAAGAGTGACTCGGCAAGCAAACTAGTACGAGGAAGAAGACAGAAGGCGGCTCATGCGCTGCTGTTGCGTGCACGTCCAGAGGAGGAGAGGTGTTGCTGAGATTGGGAGGAGACGAATGTGTGCTGGCTCGATAGAGGGTCGAAGAATGTAGCTAAGGAGGAAGGAGACAGGTGTAACGGCTGGGAGAGGAAGGGACGAAGATCTACAAACGTGAAGGCTGAGAGGGGAAGGCGTATCTCAGCATGATTTGCGGGGCTGTTACGTTGGAGATCTTCCAGCTCAGTAAACATAAGGGAGTAGCAGGCCATCCGTTCGTTGGGCCGACTCTCGATGGGCCTACTGGCTAGAGTGTACAAGTAGTCCGGTTGGATGCAAGCAAGAGAGGCGGGCTGGCATTTGTGTGGGCTGCAGCAAGGCAATTAAAAGAAATGGGCTGAAACAAGAGGAATAAAAATATAAGCTGAGTTTGTCAAAACTTGTCAAAAACTCGTCATGGGTTTGTCAGGTCCATGCATGACATTGTCACAAAGTTGTCGGGCTTCGTCATGACCTCGTCTCAGCCTTGTCATGATCTCGTCTAAAGTCTACGTTAAGAATTAATTATAAGAATTAGGGTTTGATATGTATCTATTATTTTATGTGAATTAAATTCTACATAAAATGATAAATAAATATAAGAATTAGGGTTTGATATGTATCTATTATTTTATGTGAATTAAATTCTACATAAAATGATAAATAAATATAAGAATTAGGGTTTGATATAATTCTATCATTTTATGTGAATTAAATTCTACATAAAATGATAAATAATTATAAGACTTAGGGTTTGATATAATTCTATCATTTTATGTGAATTAAATTCTACATAAAATGATAAAATTTGTGAAGAAAGAAATACTAGATAGAATGGGAACTAAATGGAATAAAAATTTTGGATATTACATCACTACCCACTTAAAATAAGTTTCGTCCCGAAACTTAGAACAAAGTACATAATTAAACGACTTCCATAAATAAACTGGTATGTCCTAGTCTCACCAAATTTTTATTCGTTTCCTAAACTTCTCTAGCCCTATCAAAGCGTAACGAAAAACAAAACTGGTCGTTACATCAGATCCCCCTCAAAATAAGTTTCGTCCCGAAACTTAGGGTAAGACAATCCTGATCGGCCTTTAAGACACCAAATGTGTGTTTTTGATCACTACACAAAAGTCTCGTCATTTCCACATCCAAGTATCCTGCACATCAAGGTTATCAAAAGCACACATCACTGACTAAGCACTCAATCATGAAATAAACAAGTAGTCAAACAATATCACACATCCAAGGTGAAGCCCTAACTCGTCACTCTCGAGGTTACAACTATCACTACATAGGTCTTTGAATGGTTACGCCTCTTACTATCCCCAGTATCTTAGGTAGTCTTATCAGCTTTTCATAAACCCACTAAATCTTAAATCTTTTCAGGTATTTAGATCACAAGCTCCTGCTACCACATTCTAGAGTGGTTACCGGATATCTCACCGGTATCATCCGACTTAACTGTCTGATTCTCTAATATGATAACCTAACCCGTGTCTGGTAGGTATCTTTCCACTAAAATTCTCAAACTTAGTTCCCAAACTTAGTCTCCGTGGAAAACTGAAGCTACCCTCTCCAATAGGGTGAGGAATACTAGTCCCTCAGTCCCTTTTAAACCGCTTTACAACTTCCAATTGTTGCCTTACGCAACTCACTTCTAGATCCTTTGATGACCCTACGGAAAATGATTTATTCAACTTTCTTCCCTTTGTTATGACCACTTGCGTAAAGGTTCTGACTACACACTAAGGCCAAAGGTCTTGGACATCCACCAACACTTTACCAAGTGCCTAATGCTCTTCGTACCACGACCCACTTGGTCTTGTCTTTTAATATGACTCAATCATATTATTCCTCAAGTAAGGAATCATCATGTATCCCCTTTTCTACTCTAACACTTGAGACAACTAAAAATTAACCCAATGGTCATCCTCTGCGTTCCCTTGGTGTTATAATACTATTTATAGATCTATAATATATCTTTAGCTCAACCTTAGGCTTCTCACGAATTTTACAAGATCTTAAGTGACATAGAATATGTCCGGAATGACGGCATTTGATAATAACTACTCAATAAATGTTAACATACCATCAGCAGTGCGCGCTTTTATCCACCATTGTTACCAGCCCGATAGTATCCCTCTAACTCAAAACGCAACTTGGATCCGTTCTGCTATAACATTACACGTAAAATCTACTCCGAGATTAAGCTTTCTTTAAGCACGGTTACTGGATTGTAAGTATACTCCCATCGATTCTCTTTTTTATTTTTTTTGTATCTTTGACTCAGAATGGTAGTTACTCACTTTGAGCTTTCTAGTGCATACCATGCACAATACTTTTATTACATCATTAATTCTTCTCTCAATCCATCAAGAAACTCACTCTAACGTACTCCGTTAGGTATAGAATTCCAAAACTACTTGCCAAGCAACCTGCAACAACGCCATCACACTACACTCGGATCCATAATAGGGTACTAGTCTCCTTCTATTACCTCTACATGCACATAAGTTTCCGTACAACATTTTTATTAGCTCCCCATAGCCTATCTCACGTTCCTTCCAACTAGACCGCATTTCACAAACTATCACCATCTTAAACTGGACACGACATCCCTCAACACCCTTGAGCTTCTTGCTTTGTGGGTTAGGACCCACCACGCTTCCGATGCGCTACTCTGATTATTTTGTTGTTCCCCGTAATCATAAGGACGTGTTCTATCAGTCAAAAATGATTAACCGGATGAAGTACCAAGTACTTTCCTTACTTTGTCTTCTTGAAATAAAATCATGATTGGAACCCAACCATCTTCCGTTTACTTCCTTAATTCTTTTAACACGGATCCAAACTACTAGACTCGACCGGAGTTTGATCTTAACCAGCCAAGAAGTAACCTCTAACACGATTCTCTATACCCTTAGTTGTCTAAGAAGATTGTTGTTACATACTTCAGGAAATTCTTCCAAGAGTCGGTAAAACTACCCCATAACTCCACAGTCGCAATTATCTTTTCTTAACGGTATATAACTTGTCAATACCAAACAACACTTCCACATCATCAGCTGACGTCGGTCAGTCTATAGTTGACTCATATCAGTATCCCGAACTTACTCTTCTCATACCCCGTCTGGTATTAAAATTCTTTGGTAAACATCACCTATACAATTAATCCTTTTATACTTCTTTAGTTCGTCTTATCTTTCACTCTTCTGCTTCCTCTGGGATAACTCTCTTTCTCAAGTCTCATTGTGCCATTCGCCTGACTTCAAAAGTCGTTCCTAACACTCCACGATAGATGGTAAGCGTCTTGTAGTTCCGATGACTTTTAATTACCTCCCAATTGTAGTCCCTTTACAAGGACCGTCTGTGTTGATGGCTTAGGTCCCATGATTAT
>BSUD01000007.1:111146108-111250259 GCA_033239045.1 Fagopyrum esculentum | reverse complement strand
AACTATCCTCCCCTTACCCGACGCGTCATATTTTTGTAATACCGAGCTTCCTGCTCTATGAGTTAGGACCCACCACGCTTCCGCTGCGCTACTCTGATTCTTTTGTTGTTCCCCGTAATCATAAGGACGTGTTCTGTCAGTCCAAAATGATTAACCGGATGAAGTACCAAGTACTTTCCTTACTTTGTCTTCTTGAAATAAAATCATGATTGGAAAACAACCATCTTCCGTTTACTTCCTTAATTCTTTTAACACGGATCCAAACTACTAGACTCGACCGGAGTTTGATCTTAACCAGCCAAAAAGTAACCTCTAACACGATTCTCTATACCCTTAGTTGTCTAAGAAGATTATTGTTGCATACTTGAGGAAATCATTCCAGACGTCGGTAAAACTACCCCATAACTCCACAGTCGCAATTATCTTTTCTTAACAGTATATAACTCGTCAATACCAAACAACACTTACACATCCTCAGCTGACATCGGTCAGTCTATAGTTGACTCATCTCAGTAAACCGAACTTACTCTTCTCATACCCCGTCTGGTATTAAAATTCTTTTGTAAGCATCACCTACTCAATTAATCCTTTTATACTTCTTTAGTTCGTCTTATCTTTCACTCTTCTGCTTCCTTTGGGACAACTCTCTTTCTCAACTCTCACTGTGCCATTCGCCTGACGTCAAAATTCGTTCCTAACACTCCACGATAGATGGTAAGCGTCTTGTAGTTCCGATGACTTTTAATTACCTCCCAATTGTAGTCCCTTTACAGGGACCGTCTGTGTTGATGGCTTAGGTCCCATGATTATTCGGGTTACCCTGGGCTCTCGAGTCTAGCAAGACCGTTCTCCCATACACATTTCTTCACTGATGTTGGTGGTAATATCACCTTCACGAAACTCCGTTGACCTTGCTAAAGGTTTCCATTCTTTGGATATTGGCGTCTCGATTTCCTTCAAACTTCTTATATCTCTAAGGAGGTAAAAACTTCCCCACACTTGTGGGGTCTGCCTTTCCGCTTTTACACTCAATTGTAGGTCTTCATTCCGTGCACCTTAGATTCTCATACCCGGATTGACACTCTGACGCTTCTGGTTTCTTATGCCCATAATGGTCTATGGGGCATCCATTCGGATTGTAATGTCCTTGATTCCGCAATCTTGGTTGTACTCAATTCTACTTATCTCGTTCCAATATTGTTATCTCTACTCCGCACTCTTGTCGTCTCTTGTGTGGTTCTTATAATTCATCTCTCGGCTTCATACAACCCAGTCCCTTGTATGACCTTCTATTTCTTCTATCTGAGTTGACTCGGGAATTCTTCCTCATTTGATTGTACTTATGGTCAAAATTATCTCCACATCTTTACTTCTTCGCCTATTAGTTCTTTGGATGGTTAACAAAGGTTACTAGGACGCCCACCCGAGTATAATACTTGATCCAAGGTCTGAGTCCTTTGTCTCGTGTTGAAAACTCTTCAAGTCTGCTACCGATTTATCATGAGACGATAATCGCTTCATGATATCACAACTAAAGGATATAATATATCCTTTAAGATACTAACATACTACACATACACATATATATAACATACATTAATACTCATCATAATAAGTCCATATGCTAACTCATATCGATCCAAGTTGTAGAGATCCACGGAGAGCGATGGTGGTCCAACATACTACTAACCCAACAACCCGACTATGCGCGTGTGTGAAAACATAAATCCGTTTTGAAAATTTTAGACCCCTTTCGGGTTCTAGTTATTTTATACATTTGGTCTTTCAGAAGATTTCAAGTGCCATTGTTGCCAACCCAGAGCTATGATACCACATTGTAACACCCCAAATTCTGAGAACTCGGGGAGCTACTGGTTAGGACCTCACAATGGGTCCCGACCATAGTTTGACAACGATTTTACTTGGATCTTACAACAAGGCACAAAGGTATTTAAAACATTCGAAAACTTTAAACAATATATACATGAAGAATATGTATCAGCCTTACAAAGCAAAGGTAATAAAACGACGCATATGAAGAATAAAAGACATCCCCGTCCCCAACTAAATGAGTACGTGGACCCGGCTGACCATTCCCTCCGGATCTCTCTACAACTGTCATAACCTGCAAGGCATCTACAAGCGGTATAAAACCGTTAGCTAACATTCTATGCATAAGTATAAAGGTAAAAGCACAAACACACAACATACACAATCAACATGCAACACTCAATCATTTTATTATCTTTAATTAGGTGATAGGTTATTACTAATGATACTTATTTTGTATCACGAGGGATTCCCAAACCTTGCCCCTGTCCCCGTTTACCAACGCGGAATGGTACTAATGCATTTGACCGTCTACCGGACTGGGCTGGTCGCAGGGAACCTCCTAGACTCTCGCAAGAGCTAGGCAAATGATGTCACGACCCGTTATCATACACTTGGGTCAATTACATACTATAATAAAGTCGGCCTAATCCGGTTTCGTTATTTATCATAACTAACAAACATCACTCATACACATTACACTCATACAAGAAGCCAACTAAGTAAGTCCGTGGACTTACCAGAATCAAATCTCGACTCTCTCTTAACCACCACTAAATCCGTAAGTGCAGAACTCAGTTGCCTACCCAAACCTGGGGCTGAAGTTGATTGTTCTTCACTTCCGAAAACTCAGCAAACGCCTCAGCTCTTCAAGCTATCTTCCGAGGCAGACAAGAGTGACTCGGCAAGCAAACTAGTACGAGGAAGAAGACAGAAGGCGGCTCATGCGCTGCTGTTGCGTGCACGTCCAGAGGAGGAGAGGTGTTGTTGAGATTGGGAGGAGACGAATGTGTGCTGGCTCGATAGAAGCGAGGAGAGGCTGCGTGCTTGCTTGACGACAGAGGGGGTGCGAGGCTGTTCGGTCGAAGAGGGTCTGCAGAGAAGCGTCCTCGTTCAGCAGCAATATAACGCAGAAGAGAAGCATAGGGAGAACAAATAGGAGAAGGAAGGGAAAGAAGCACCTATGCAGAAGCTGTGTGCAGGAAGGTTGAGTCGCACCAGGTTGGGACGCAGAGGAGAAGGTCGAAGAATGTAGCTAAGGAGGAAGGAGACAGGTGTAACGGCTGGGAGAGGAAGGGACGAAGATCTACAGACGTGAAGGCTGAGAGGGGAAGGCGTATCTCAGCATGATTTGCGGTGTTGTTACGTTGGAGATCTTCCAGCTCAGCAAACATAAGGGAGTAGCAGGCCATCCGTTCGTTGGGCCGACTCTCAATGGGCCTACTGGCTGGAGTGTACAAGTAGTCCGGTTGGATGCAAGCAAGAGAGGTGGGCTGGCATTTGTGTGGGCTGCAGCAAGGCAATTAAAAGAAATGGGCTGAAACAAGAGGAATAAAAATATAAGCTGAGTTTGTTAATACTTGTCAAAAACTCGTCATGGGTTTGTCAGGCCCATTCATGACCTTGTCACAAAGTTGTCGGGCTTCGTCATGACCTCGTCTTAGCCTTGTCATGATCTCGTCTAAAGTCTACGTTAAGAGTTAATTATAAGAATTAGGGTTTGATATGTATCTATTATTTTATGTGAATTAAATTCTACATAAAATGATAAATAAATATAAGAATTAGGGTTTGATATGTATCTATTATTTTATGTGAATTAAATTCTACATAAAATGATAAATAAATATAAGAATTAGGGTTTGATATAATTCTATCATTTTATGTGAATTAAATTCTACATAAAATGATAAATAATTATAAGACTTAGGGTTTGATATAATTCTATCATTTTATGTGAATTAAATTCTACATAAAATGATAAAATTTGTGAAGAAAAAAATACTAGATAGAATGGGAACTAAATGGAATAAAAATTTTGGATATTACATCACTACCCACTTAAAATAAGTTTCGTCCCGAAACTTAGAACAAAGTACATAATTAAACGACTTCCATAAATAAACTGGTATGTCCTAGTCTCACCAAATTTTTATTCGTTTCCTAAACTTCTCTAGCCCTATCAAAGCGTAACGAAAAACAAAACTGGTCGTTACATCAGATCCCCCTCAAAATAAGTTTCGTCCCGAAACTTAGGGTAAGACAATCCTGATCGGCCTTTAAGACACCAAATGTGTGTTTTTGATCACTACACAAAAGTCTCGTCATTTCCACATCCAAGTATCCCGCACATCAAGGTTATCAAAAGCACACATCACTGACTAAGCACTCAATCATGAAATAAACAAGTAGTCAAACAATATCACACATCCAAGGTGAAGCCCTAACTCGTCACTCTCGAGGTTACAACTATCACTACATAGGTCTTTGAATGGTTACGCCTCTTACTATCCCCAGTATCTTAGGTAGTCTTATCAGCTTTTCATAAACCCACTAAATCTTAAATCTTTTCAGGTATTTAGATCACAAGCTCCTGCTACCACATTCTAGAGTGGTTACCGGATATCTCACCGGTATCATCCGACTTAACTGTCTGATTCTCTAATATGATAACCTAACCCGTGTCTGGTAGGTATCTTTCCACTAAAATTCTCAAACTTAGTTCCCAAACTTAGTCTCCGTGGAAAACTGAAGCTACCCTCTCCAATAGGGTGAGGAATACTAGTCCCTCAGTCCCTTTTAAACCGCTTTACAACTTCCAATGGTTGCCTTACACAACTCACTTCTAGATCCTTTGATGACCCTACGGAAAATGATTTATTCAACTTTCTTCCCTTTGTTATGACCACTTGCGTAAAGGTTCTGACTACACACTAAGGCCAAAGGTCTTGGACATCCACCAACACTTTACCAAGTGCCTAATGCTCTTCGTACCACGACCCACTTGGTCTTGTCTTTTAATATGACTCAATCATATTATTCCTCAAGTAAGGAATCATCATGTATCCCCTTTTCTACTCTAACACTTGAGACAACTAAAAATTAACCCAATGGTCATCCTCTGCGTTCCCTTGGCGTTATAATACTATTTATAGATCTATAATATATCTTTAGCTCAACCTTAGGCTTCTCACGAATTTTACAAGATCTTAAGTGACATAGAATATGTCCGGAATGACGGCATTTGATAATAACTACTCAATAAATGTTAACATACCATCAGCAGTGCGCGCTTTTATCCACCATTGTTACCAGCCCGATAGTATCCCTCTAACTCAAAACGCAACTTGGATCCGTTCTGCTATAACATTACACGTAAAATCTACTCCGAGATTAAGCTTTCTTTAAGCACGGTTACTGGATTGTAAGTATACTCCCATCGATTCTCTTTTTTATTTTTTTTGTATCTTTGACTCAGAATGGTAGTTACTCACTTTGAGCTTTCTAGTGCATACCATGCACAATACTTTTATTACATCATTAATTCTTCTCTCAATCCATCAAGAAACTCACTCTAACGTACTCCGTTAGGTATAGAATTCCAAAACTACTTGCCAAGCAACCTGCAACAACGCCATCACACTACACTCGGATCCATAATAGGGTACTAGTCTCCTTCTATTACCTCTACATGCACATAAGTTTCCGTACAACATTTTTATTAGCTCCCCATAGCCTATCTCACGTTCCTTCCAACTAGACCGCATTTCACAAACTATCACCATCTTAAACTGGACACGACATCCCTCAACACCCTTGAGCTTCTTGCTTTGTGGGTTAGGACCCACCACGCTTCCGATGCGCTACTCTGATTATTTTGTTGTTCCCCGTAATCATAAGGACGTGTTCTATCAGTCAAAAATGATTAACCGGATGAAGTACCAAGTACTTTCCTTACTTTGTCTTCTTGAAATAAAATCATGATTGGAACCCAACCATCTTCCGTTTACTTCCTTAATTCTTTTAACACGGATCCAAACTACTAGACTCGACCGGAGTTTGATCTTAACCAGCCAAGAAGTAACCTCTAACACGATTCTCTATACCCTTAGTTGTCTAAGAAGATTGTTGTTACATACTTGAGGAAATCATTCCAAGAGTCGGTAAAACTACCCCATAACTCCACAGTCGCAATTATCTTTTCTTAACGGTATATAACTTGTCAATACCAAACAACACTTCCACATCATCAGCTGACGTCGGTCAGTCTATAGTTGACTCATATCAGTATCCCGAACTTACTCTTCTCATACCCCGTCTGGTATTAAAATTCTTTGGTAAACATCACCTATACAATTAATCCTTTTATACTTCTTTAGTTCGTCTTATCTTTCACTCTTCTGCTTCCTCTGGGATAACTCTCTTTCTCAAGTCTCATTGTGCCATTCGCCTGACTTCAAAAGTCGTTCCTAACACTCCACGATAGATGGTAAGCGTCTTGTAGTTCCGATGACTTTTAATTACCTCCCAATTGTAGTCCCTTTACAAGGACCGTCTGTGTTGATGGCTTAGGTCCCATGATTATACGGGTTACCCTGGACTCTCGAGTCTAGCAAGGCCGTTGTCCCATACACATTTCTTCACTGATGTTGGTGGTAATATCGCCTTCATGAAACTCCGTTGCCCCTGCTAAAGGCTTCCATTCTTTGGGTATTGGCGTCTCGATTTCTTTCAAACTTCTTATATCTCTGAGGAGGTAAAAACCTCCCAACACTTGTGGGGTCTGCCTTTCCGCTTTTACACTCAATTGTTGGTCTTCATTCCGTGCACCTTAGATTCTCATACCCGGATTGACACTCTGTCTCTTCTGGTTTCTTATGCCCATAATGGTCTATGGGGCATCCCTTCCGATTGTAATGTCCTTGATTCCGCAATCTTGGTTGTACTCAATTCTACTTGTCTCGTTCCAATATTGTTATCTCTACTCCGCACTCTTGTCGTCTCTTGTGTGGTTCTTATAATTCATCTCTCGGCTTCATACAACCCAGTCCCTTGTATGACCTTCTATTTCTTCTATCTGAGTTGACTCGGGAATTCATCCTCATTTGATTGTACTTATGGTCAAAATTATCTCCACATCTTTACTTCTTCGCCTATTAGTTCTTTGGATGGTTAACAAAGGTTACTAGGACGCCCACCCGAGTATAATACTTGATCCAAGGTCTGAGTCCTTTGTCTCGTGTTGAAAACTCTTCAAGTCTGCTACCGATTTATCATGAGACGATAATCGCTTCATGATATCACAACTAAAGGATATAATATATCCTTTAAGATACTAACATACTACACATACACATATATATAACATACATTAATACTCATCATAATAAGTCCATATGCTAACTCATATCGATCCAAGTTGTAGAGATCCACGGAGAGCGATGGTGGTCCAACATACTACTAACCCAACAACCCGACTATGCGCGTGTGTGAAAACATAAATCCGTTTTGAAAATTTTAGACCCCTTTCGGGTTCTAGTTATTTTATACATTTGGTCTTTCAGAAGATTTCAAGTGCCATTGTTGCCAACCCAGAGCTATGATACCACATTGTAACACCCCAAATTCTGAGAACTCGGGGAGCTACTGGTTAGGACCTCACAATGGGTCCCGACCATAGTTTGACAACAATTTTACTTGGATCTTACAACAAGGCACAAAGATATTTAAAACATTCGAAAACTTTAATCAATATATACATGAAGAATATGTATCAGCCTTACAAAGCAAAGGTAATAAAACGACGCATATGAAGAATAAAAGACATCCCCGTCCCCAACTAAATGAGTACGTGGACCCGGCTGACCATTCCCTCCGGATCTCTCTACAACTGTCATAACCTGCAAGGCATCTACAAGCGGTATAAAACCGTTAGCTAACATTCTATGCATAAGTATAAAGGTAAAAGCACAAACACACACATACACAATCAACATGCAACACTGAGTCATTTTATTATCTTTAATTAGGTGATAGGTTATTACTAATGATACTTATTTTGTGACACGAGGGATTCCCAAACCTCGCCCCTGTCCCCGTTTACCAACGCGGAATGGTACTAATGTATTTGACCGTCTACCGGACTGGGCTGGTCGCAGGGAACCTCCTAGACTCTCGCAAGAGCTAGGCAGATGATGTCACGACCCGTTATCATACACTTGGGTCAACTACGTAAATAATAAAGTCGGCCTAATCCGGTTTCGTTATTTATCATAACTAACAAACACCACTCATACACATTACACTCATACAAGAAGCCAGCTAAGTATGTCCGTGGACTTACCAGAATCAAATCTCGACTCTCTCTTAACCACCACTAAATCCGTAAGTGCAGAACTCAGTTGCCTACCCAAACCTGGGGTTGAAGTTGACTGTTCTTCACTTCCGAAAACTCAACAAACGCCTCAGCTCTTCAAGCTATCTTCCCAGGCAGACAAGAGTGACTCGGCAAGCAAACTAGTACGAGGAAGAAGACAGAAGGCGGCTCATGCGCTGCTGTTGCGTGCACGTCCAGAGGAGGAGAGGTGTTGCTGAGATTGGGAGGAGACGAATGTGTGCTGGCTCGATAGAAGCGAGGAGAGGCTGCGTGCTTGCTTGACGACAGAGGGGGTGCGAGGCTGTTCGGTCGAAGAGGGTCTGCAGAGAAGCGTCCTCGTTCAGCAGCAATATAACGCAGAAGAGAAGCATAGGGAGAACAAATAGGAGAAGGAAGGGAAAGAAGCACCTATGCAGAAGCTGTGTGCAGGAAGGTTGAGTCGCACCAGGTTGGGACGCAGAGGAGAAGGTCGAAGAATGTAGCTAAGGAGGAAGGAGACAGGTGTAACGGCTGGGAGAGGAAGGGACGAAGATCTACAAACGTGAAGGCTGAGAGGGGAAGGCGTATCTCAGCATGATTTGCGGGGCTGTTACGTTGGAGATCTTCCAGCTCAGTAAACATAAGGGAGTAGCAGGCCATCCGTTCGTTGGGCCGACTCTCGATGGGCCTACTGGCTAGAGTGTACAAGTAGTCCGGTTGGATGCAAGCAAGAGAGGCGGGCTGGCATTTGTGTGGGCTGCAGCAAGGCAATTAAAAGAAATGGGCTGAAACAAGAGGAATAAAAATATAAGCTGAGTTTGTCAAAACTTGTCAAAAACTCGTCATGGGTTTGTCAGGTCCATGCATGACATTGTCACAAAGTTGTCGGGCTTCGTCATGACCTCGTCTCAGCCTTGTCATGATCTCGTCTAAAGTCTACGTTAAGAATTAATTATAAGAATTAGGGTTTGATATGTATCTATTATTTTATGTGAATTAAATTCTACATAAAATGATAAATAAATATAAGAATTAGGGTTTGATATGTATCTATTATTTTATGTGAATTAAATTCTACATAAAATGATAAATAAATATAAGAATTAGGGTTTGATATAATTCTATCATTTTATGTGAATTAAATTCTACATAAAATGATAAATAATTATAAGACTTAGGGTTTGATATAATTCTATCATTTTATGTGAATTAAATTCTACATAAAATGATAAAATTTGTGAAGAAAAAAATACTAGATAGAATGGGAACTAAATGGAATAAAAATTTTGGATATTACATCACTACCCACTTAAAATAAGTTTCGTCCCGAAACTTAGAACAAAGTACATAATTAAACGACTTCCATAAATAAACTGGTATGTCCTAGTCTCACCAAATTTTTATTCGTTTCCTAAACTTCTCTAGCCCTATCAAAGCGTAACGAAAAACAAAACTGGTCGTTACATCAGATCCCCCTCAAAATAAGTTTCGTCCCGAAACTTAGGGTAAGACAATCCTGATCGGCCTTTAAGACACCAAATGTGTGTTTTTGATCACTACACAAAAGTCTCGTCATTTCCACATCCAAGTATCCTGCACATCAAGGTTATCAAAAGCACACATCACTGACTAAGCACTCAATCATGAAATAAACAAGTAGTCAAACAATATCACACATCCAAGGTGAAGCCCTAACTCGTCACTCTCGAGGTTACAACTATCACTACATAGGTCTTTGAATGGTTACGCCTCTTACTATCCCCAGTATCTTAGGTAGTCTTATCAGCTTTTCATAAACCCACTAAATCTTAAATCTTTTCAGGTATTTAGATCACAAGCTCCTGCTACCACATTCTAGAGTGGTTACCGGATATCTCACCGGTATCATCCGACTTAACTGTCTGATTCTCTAATATGATAACCTAACCCGTGTCTGGTAGGTATCTTTCCACTAAAATTCTCAAACTTAGTTCCCAAACTTAGTCTCCGTGGAAAACTGAAGCTACCCTCTCCAATAGGGTGAGGAATACTAGTCCCTCAGTCCCTTTTAAACCGCTTTACAACTTCCAATTGTTGCCTTACGCAACTCACTTCTAGATCCTTTGATGACCCTACGGAAAATGATTTATTCAACTTTCTTCCCTTTGTTATGACCACTTGCGTAAAGGTTCTGACTACACACTAAGGCCAAAGGTCTTGGACATCCACCAACACTTTACCAAGTGCCTAATGCTCTTCGTACCACGACCCACTTGGTCTTGTCTTTTAATATGACTCAATCATATTATTCCTCAAGTAAGGAATCATCATGTATCCCCTTTTCTACTCTAACACTTGAGACAACTAAAAATTAACCCAATGGTCATCCTCTGCGTTCCCTTGGTGTTATAATACTATTTATAGATCTATAATATATCTTTAGCTCAACCTTAGGCTTCTCACGAATTTTACAAGATCTTAAGTGACATAGAATATGTCCGGAATGACGGCATTTGATAATAACTACTCAATAAATGTTAACATACCATCAGCAGTGCGCGCTTTTATCCACCATTGTTACCAGCCCGATAGTATCCCTCTAACTCAAAACGCAACTTGGATCCGTTCTGCTATAACATTACACGTAAAATCTACTCCGAGATTAAGCTTTCTTTAAGCACGGTTACTGGATTGTAAGTATACTCCCATCGATTCTCTTTTTTATTTTTTTTGTATCTTTGACTCAGAATGGTAGTTACTCACTTTGAGCTTTCTAGTGCATACCATGCACAATACTTTTATTACATCATTAATTCTTCTCTCAATCCATCAAGAAACTCACTCTAACGTACTCCGTTAGGTATAGAATTCCAAAACTACTTGCCAAGCAACCTGCAACAACGCCATCACACTACACTCGGATCCATAATAGGGTACTAGTCTCCTTCTATTACCTCTACATGCACATAAGTTTCCGTACAACATTTTTATTAGCTCCCCATAGCCTATCTCACGTTCCTTCCAACTAGACCGCATTTCACAAACTATCACCATCTTAAACTGGACACGACATCCCTCAACACCCTTGAGCTTCTTGCTTTGTGGGTTAGGACCCACCACGCTTCCGATGCGCTACTCTGATTATTTTGTTGTTCCCCGTAATCATAAGGACGTGTTCTATCAGTCAAAAATGATTAACCGGATGAAGTACCAAGTACTTTCCTTACTTTGTCTTCTTGAAATAAAATCATGATTGGAACCCAACCATCTTCCGTTTACTTCCTTAATTCTTTTAACACGGATCCAAACTACTAGACTCGACCGGAGTTTGATCTTAACCAGCCAAGAAGTAACCTCTAACACGATTCTCTATACCCTTAGTTGTCTAAGAAGATTGTTGTTACATACTTCAGGAAATTCTTCCAAGAGTCGGTAAAACTACCCCATAACTCCACAGTCGCAATTATCTTTTCTTAACGGTATATAACTTGTCAATACCAAACAACACTTCCACATCATCAGCTGACGTCGGTCAGTCTATAGTTGACTCATATCAGTATCCCGAACTTACTCTTCTCATACCCCGTCTGGTATTAAAATTCTTTGGTAAACATCACCTATACAATTAATCCTTTTATACTTCTTTAGTTCGTCTTATCTTTCACTCTTCTGCTTCCTCTGGGATAACTCTCTTTCTCAAGTCTCATTGTGCCATTCGCCTGACTTCAAAAGTCGTTCCTAACACTCCACGATAGATGGTAAGCGTCTTGTAGTTCCGATGACTTTTAATTACCTCCCAATTGTAGTCCCTTTACAAGGACCGTCTGTGTTGATGGCTTAGGTCCCATGATTATACGGGTTACCCTGGACTCTCGAGTCTAGCAAGGCCGTTGTCCCATACACATTTCTTCACTGATGTTGGTGGTAATATCGCCTTCATGAAACTCCGTTGCCCCTGCTAAAGGCTTCCATTCTTTGGGTATTGGCGTCTCGATTTCTTTCAAACTTCTTATATCTCTGAGGAGGTAAAAACCTCCCAACACTTGTGGGGTCTGCCTTTCCGCTTTTACACTCAATTGTTGGTCTTCATTCCGTGCACCTTAGATTCTCATACCCGGATTGACACTCTGACGCTTCTGGTTTCTTATGCCCATAATGGTCTATGGGGCATCCATTCGGATTGTAATGTCCTTGATTCCGCAATCTTGGTTGTACTCAATTCTACTTATCTCGTTCCAATATTGTTATCTCTACTCCGCACTCTTGTCGTCTCTTGTGTGGTTCTTATAATTCATCTCTCGGCTTCATACAACCCAGTCCCTTGTATGACCTTCTATTTCTTCTATCTGAGTTGACTCGGGAATTCATCCTCATTTGATTGTACTTATGGTCAAAATTATCTCCACATCTTTACTTCTTCGCCTATTAGTTCTTTGGATGGTTAACAAAGGTTACTAGGACGCCCACCCGAGTATAATACTTGATCCAAGGTCTGAGTCCTTTGTCTCGTGTTGAAAACTCTTCAAGTCTGCTACCGATTTATCATGAGACGATAATCGCTTCATGATATCACAACTAAAGGATATAATATATCCTTTAAGATACTAACATACTACACATACACATATATATAACATACATTAATACTCATCATAATAAGTCCATATGCTAACTCATATCGATCCAAGTTGTAGAGATCCACGGAGAGCGATGGTGGTCCAACATACTACTAACCCAACAACCCGACTATGCGCGTGTGTGAAAACATAAATCCGTTTTGAAAATTTTAGACCCCTTTCGGGTTCTAGTTATTTTATACATTTGGTCTTTCAGAAGATTTCAAGTGCCATTGTTGCCAACCCAGAGCTATGATACCACATTGTAACACCCCAAATTCTGAGAACTCGGGGAGCTACTGGTTAGGACCTCACAATGGGTCCCGACCATAGTTTGACAACGATTTTACTTGGATCTTACAACAAGGCACAAAGGTATTTAAAACATTCGAAAACTTTAAACAATATATACATGAAGAATATGTATCAGCCTTACAAAGCAAAGGTAATAAAACGACGCATATGAAGAATAAAAGACATCCCCGTCCCCAACTAAATGAGTACGTGGACCCGGCTGACCATTCCCTCCGGATCTCTCTACAACTGTCATAACCTGCAAGGCATCTACAAGCGGTATAAAACCGTTAGCTAACATTCTATGCATAAGTATAAAGGTAAAAGCACAAACACACACATACACAATCAACATGCAACACTGAATCATTTTATTATCTTTAATTAGGTGATAGGTTATTACTAATGATACTTATTTTGTATCACGAGGGATTCCCAAACCTTGCCCCTGTCCCCGTTTACCAACGCGGAATGGTACTAATGCATTTGACCGTCTACCGGACTGGGCTGGTCGCAGGGAACCTCCTAGACTCTCGCAAGAGCTAGGCAAATGATGTCACGACCCGTTATCATACACTTGGGTCAATTACATACTATAATAAAGTCGGCCTAATCCGGTTTCGTTATTTATCATAACTAACAAACATCACTCATACACATTACACTCATACAAGAAGCCAACTAAGTAAGTCCGTGGACTTACCAGAATCAAATCTCGACTCTCTCTTAACCACCACTAAATCCGTAAGTGCAGAACTCAGTTGCCTACCCAAACCTGGGGCTGAAGTTGATTGTTCTTCACTTCCGAAAACTCAGCAAACGCCTCAGCTCTTCAAGCTATCTTCCGAGGCAGACAAGAGTGACTCGGCAAGCAAACTAGTACGAGGAAGAAGACAGAAGGCGGCTCATGCGCTGCTGTTGCGTGCACGTCCAGAGGAGGAGAGGTGTTGTTGAGATTGGGAGGAGACGAATGTGTGCTGGCTCGATAGAAGCGAGGAGAGGCTGCGTGCTTGCTTGACGACAGAGGGGGTGCGAGGCTGTTCGGTCGAAGAGGGTCTGCAGAGAAGCGTCCTCGTTCAGCAGCAATATAACGCAGAAGAGAAGCATAGGGAGAACAAATAGGAGAAGGAAGGGAAAGAAGCACCTATGCAGAAGCTGTGTGCAGGAAGGTTGAGTCGCACCAGGTTGGGACGCAGAGGAGAAGGTCGAAGAATGTAGCTAAGGAGGAAGGAGACAGGTGTAACGGCTGGGAGAGGAAGGGACGAAGATCTACAGACGTGAAGGCTGAGAGGGGAAGGCGTATCTCAGCATGATTTGCGGTGTTGTTACGTTGGAGATCTTCCAGCTCAGCAAACATAAGGGAGTAGCAGGCCATCCGTTCGTTGGGCCGACTCTCAATGGGCCTACTGGCTGGAGTGTACAAGTAGTCCGGTTGGATGCAAGCAAGAGAGGTGGGCTGGCATTTGTGTGGGCTGCAGCAAGGCAATTAAAAGAAATGGGCTGAAACAAGAGGAATAAAAATATAAGCTGAGTTTGTTAATACTTGTCAAAAACTCGTCATGGGTTTGTCAGGCCCATTCATGACCTTGTCACAAAGTTGTCGGGCTTCGTCATGACCTCGTCTTAGCCTTGTCATGATCTCGTCTAAAGTCTACGTTAAGAGTTAATTATAAGAATTAGGGTTTGATATGTATCTATTATTTTATGTGAATTAAATTCTACATAAAATGATAAATAAATATAAGAATTAGGGTTTGATATGTATCTATTATTTTATGTGAATTAAATTCTACATAAAATGATAAATAAATATAAGAATTAGGGTTTGATATAATTCTATCATTTTATGTGAATTAAATTCTACATAAAATGATAAATAATTATAAGACTTAGGGTTTGATATAATTCTATCATTTTATGTGAATTAAATTCTACATAAAATGATAAAATTTGTGAAGAAAAAAATACTAGATAGAATGGGAACTAAATGGAATAAAAATTTTGGATATTACATCACTACCCACTTAAAATAAGTTTCGTCCCGAAACTTAGAACAAAGTACATAATTAAACGACTTCCATAAATAAACTGGTATGTCCTAGTCTCACCAAATTTTTATTCGTTTCCTAAACTTCTCTAGCCCTATCAAAGCGTAACGAAAAACAAAACTGGTCGTTACATCAGATCCCCCTCAAAATAAGTTTCGTCCCGAAACTTAGGGTAAGACAATCCTGATCGGCCTTTAAGACACCAAATGTGTGTTTTTGATCACTACACAAAAGTCTCGTCATTTCCACATCCAAGTATCCCGCACATCAAGGTTATCAAAAGCACACATCACTGACTAAGCACTCAATCATGAAATAAACAAGTAGTCAAACAATATCACACATCCAAGGTGAAGCCCTAACTCGTCACTCTCGAGGTTACAACTATCACTACATAGGTCTTTGAATGGTTACGCCTCTTACTATCCCCAGTATCTTAGGTAGTCTTATCAGCTTTTCATAAACCCACTAAATCTTAAATCTTTTCAGGTATTTAGATCACAAGCTCCTGCTACCACATTCTAGAGTGGTTACCGGATATCTCACCGGTATCATCCGACTTAACTGTCTGATTCTCTAATATGATAACCTAACCCGTGTCTGGTAGGTATCTTTCCACTAAAATTCTCAAACTTAGTTCCCAAACTTAGTCTCCGTGGAAAACTGAAGCTACCCTCTCCAATAGGGTGAGGAATACTAGTCCCTCAGTCCCTTTTAAACCGCTTTACAACTTCCAATTGTTGCCTTACGCAACTCACTTCTAGATCCTTTGATGACCCTACGGAAAATGATTTATTCAACTTTCTTCCCTTTGTTATGACCACTTGCGTCCGGCCTTCTGAAAAGGTTCTGACTACACACTAAGGCCAAAGGTCTTGGACATCCACCAACACTTTACCAAGTGCCTAATGCTCTTCGTACCACGACCCACTTGGTCTTGTCTTTTAATATGACTCAATCCTATTATTCCTCAAGTAAGGAATCATCACGTATCCCCTTTTCTACTCTAACACTTGAGACAACTAAAAATTAACCCAATGGTCATCCTCTGCGTTCCCTTGGCGTTATAATACTATTTATAGATCTATAATATATCTTTAGCTCAACCTTAGGCTTCTCACAAATTTTACAAGATCTTAAGTGACATAGAATATGTCCGGAATGACGGCATTTGATAATAACTACTCAATAAATGTTAACATACCATCTGCTGTGCGCCGTTTTATCCACCATTGTTACCAGCCCGATAGTATCCCTCTAACTCAAAACACAACTCCGATCCGTTCTGCTATAACATTACACGTAAAATCTACTCCAAGATTAAGCTTTCTTTAAGCACGGTTACTTGGCAGGTTACTACCGCCGGTTTGTGGAAGGGTTCTCCTTGATTGCCCGACCACTTACTTGTCCTCCTGAGGAAGACCACTCGGTTTGTCTGGTATGAGCCGTGTCAACAAAGTTTTGAGGAGCTGAAGAGGAGATTGACATCCGCCCCGATTTTGGCACAACTTGAGGGTACAGATGATTTTGTTGTATACAAAGCTAGGCTTGGGGTGTGTTTTGATGCAGAAGGGTAAGGTCATAGCCTATGCGTCTTGATAGTTGAAGACGTATGAGGAGAACTACCCCACACATGATCTAGAGTTGGCTGCAGTAGTCCATGCTCTTAAGTTCTGGCGTCACTATCTCTATGGGGTGACATGTCAGATCTTCACAGACCATAAGTGTCTGAAGTATATATTCACTCTTAGAGAGTTGAATAATCGCTAGAGGCGGTGGTTAGAGTTGATCAAGGACTTCGACCTTGAGATTCTTTACCACCCCGGGAAGGCGAATGTGGTAGCTGACGCTTTTAGCCGGAAGACGCCTAGGGAGAGGGTGATAGCCCGGTTGACAGTACAGCCACAGTTGCTGAGAGACTTGGCTTGGTTGGAGATAGAGATTCAGTTTCCCGATACAGACAGTCAGTTGGCTACATTAGAGTTACTTCCTGATTTGTTGGATGAGATCCGACAGAAGCAGGAGACTTGTTCGACTTTGATCAGAATCCGAGACAGGATGTCTCGAGGTGAGGCCCCACAGTTCACTATTGGTGCTGATGGAGTGATGAGACGTCAGGACCGTGTTTGTGTGCCGTCAGACAGTGAGTTGAGACAGAGGATACTAGGTGAGGCTCATGCTACCCCATACTCAGTACATCTTGGAGCGAGTAAGATGTACAAGGATGTGAGACGATCCTTCTGGTGGGGTGGTTTGAAGCCTGATGTGACTCGGTATGTAGCTTAGTGTCCGACCTGCCAGTAGGTCAAGATTGAGCATCGTAGGTCCGGAGAAGAGCTCCACCCACTTCCAGTCCCACAGTGGAAGTGGGAGGATATATCTATGGATTTTGTCACCGGATTGAGGCTCAACAGAGGTTTTGATGCAATTTGGGTAATAGTAGACCGTCTGACGAAGACCGCACGTTTCATTCTGATTAAGGAAACGTGGCCGGTAAGTCGTCTAGCTGAGGAGTTCACCAGACACATTGTGAGACTCCATGGGGTACCGAGGACTATCGTCTCTGACAGAGATGGACGTTTTACCTCGAGATTTTGGCAGCAGGTACATACCGCTTTGGGGACGAGTCTCCACTTTACAAGTGCCTATCACCCACAGACAGACGGTCAATCTGAGAGGACCATTCAGACCTTAGAGGACATGTTGCGGGCGTGTGTACTAGATTGGGGACAGGTATGGCCAGATCACCTTCCACTAGTAGAGTTTTCGTATAATAACAGTTGGCATGCATCTATTGGGATGGCCCCTTATGAGGCTTTGTACGGGCGGAGATGTCGTATGCCCTTATCTTGGGATGAGCCCAGCATAGCTGACGGAGTAGCTCCAGATCAGATACAGGATGACATCACTCGGATTGCCCTAGTCCGAGAGCGGATGTTGGCAGCTCAGAGTCGTCAGAAATCCTACGCCGACAAAAGGCGTCGACCTTTGGAGTTTAGAGTGGGTGTACAGGTGTGGTTGAGAGTATCACCTACGAGAGGAGTCGGGCGTTTCGGCATTAAGGGGAAGCTGAGTCCCCGATATGTCGGACCTTTTGAGATCTTGGAGAGAGTTGGAGAGGTGGCCTACAGATTAGCACTACCGCCGAGATTAGAGGGTGTTCATCCGGTCTTCCATGTATCTCAGTTGAGAGAGTACATCCTGATAGCATGAATTATAGTCTATATTTTGGGGTTTGTTTAGACGTTTTATCTTTCATAATCTGCATGTTTGTATGTATATTATGTGATTATATTACCATTTCATCTACCTTTGCTGGAATCGAGGTCTACACCTAGTTTTGTTGTAATCGTAGGTAAAATGGCACGTTTTGCATCAAAAAGGAGCAAAAGGAGGTATGGAGTCATTGGAGCTACATTGAGGAACATAAGGAACCATCCAGGAAGCATAGCCATGGATTAAAGATTCACTTTGGACCAGATTTGAGAGATTTCACCTTCAGTTGTGACTCACCTCGGTTGACCACAGATTCACCTCGACCGAGGTGATCCAGGGAAGTCGACTCGACCGAGGCGAATACCTAGGATGCGGCGAGAATATTTTATTCTTGGTTGAGATCTTTTATCTTTGGAAAGTGATCTTATATTTTTGGGCTTGGCTCCTGGAAGGAAGAAGATATACTAGATCTTATATTTTACCTATTTTTATGGGAAGAGATCTTTCTAAGATATCTTATCTTTGGAGAGTTATTTTCCTATAAAAAGGGTTGGATTTCCACAAATCCAACATGATGCTATACCATTGATCAGGGTTTATACACTGCTGCAGCCATACTCCAGTTGGGAGATTTGAAGAACCTTTTTGAAGGTTGAAGGAAGATTGAAGATTGTAGCTTTTATAGCTTTTGAAGGTTTTCTTGTGAGATTACCTTAGATTCTCTTCCTTGTTGTCTTGCTTGTTGGATTTCTATCCAAGGAACGCTTTTGTTGTGATATTTGATTCAGTTATTGAAGTCTTTTCATTAAATTCTTCTTGTTCAAATATTCACCTTCTTCCCATATACTTGATTAATACTTTCATGATGATGATGAGTGGCTAATTTCCTTGTGTGATTCTAGGGTGATTGGCTGAAGGTTGTGGGAAAAACAATGATAGAATAATCTTAGTTTCCAGTAGGACCCTGAAAGTTCGAGTCTTTAACCTTAACCCTAAGCATCTCGCTCAGTCGATGAACATCTCGGCCGGGGTGGAATTTGGCTGACCGAGGTGACTTATCTGATCCTAAACTGAGAGTTAAGTGTTAGAGTTTGCCAAATCCTATTCTTATTACACCTTTCCTGGTTCAACGCAAGCCTAGGATGAGACTTACCCGGTAATTCCTTAGTTTGTGTACCAACGATCATAAGTGTAGGTAATGAAGGTTTATCCTTTATTGGGGTTTGAGTGTGCTTTCATCCCATCTTTGTGAGTTAGCCTGAGACTTACCCGGTAAAGGTTGATTCTATTCCCTTAGTTTGTGTGTTAGTTTGAGGTTATAGTTCTTTATCTTAATTCCTTGAGACTTACCCGGTAATAGGAGTTATGGTTTAGGATTAGTGAGTAGTGAGACTTACCCGGTGATCTATTCCACTTTAGAAACACCTTCCCCATGCAAAAACCTCAGCTTTGTCCGCTTATCTTTAGATCTTGAGTTGGAACCACAACTAGATGCTTTAATCCCTAGAATTGCATATTTCCTTTATTGACTTCTTATTCATCTTTGATTGTTTTAATTGCTCTTGTGGTTAGTATTTACATAAGCATACACTACGGGTTCGCATCCTTGTTTTAAGCTTACGTCTAGGATTGACCCGTACACTGCTTTTTACTACGATTGACCCCTTGAATTCCTTGCTTTTTACTACGATTGACCCGTACACTGCGGGTTCGCATCCTTGTTTTAAGCTTACGTCTAGGATTATAAATTTAAAGCTTGCACACACCGTTTGGAGCGAACACATCCCGGATCCGAGACACGTCATCAGCCATGAGGATCTGATAGTTGAGCACGATCATACTTTTGTAGAGTACCCAGTAGCTGTACTGGAGCGCAGTACTAGACGTCTGCGGTCCAAGGAGATACCTATGTTGAGGATCCAGTGGTCTAGACGAGGAGCTGACGAGGCCACTTGGGAGACCGAGGAGAGTATTAGGCGTAACTATCCCGAGTTCTTTGCGGGGTTAGAGGTTATCCCTGTATCGACGAGTTAGTACTTGGATGTTATGTTGTTTGACCATTCAGGTTTTTATTTTAGATTGAGTAATTATGTTTTTATGTGATGCATGTCGGATTATGATGATTGAGTAGTTTCATGGTAGAAAATGAGAATTTTATGAAGCTAAGATATCAAGAGAGTTGTGTGTTTGGGTTTATTATTCTAAGTTTCGGGACGAAACTTCTTTTAAGGAGGCACTGATGTAATAACCGAAAACTTTTAACTCCGTTTAATACGGAATTCAACCGGATTCCGATCCGCCAAAATTATTATCCTTTTAAATAAATAAAACGAGATTAATTTCTATCATTTTATGTGACTAGATTCACATAAAATGATAAACTAGGTAATCGGAAATAATTCTGTACCTTTAAAAATAAAATGATATCTTAATTAAATTCATATAAAATGATAATTGGTTCTAAAACAATAACTTTAATATTTCAATAAACAATCCCGTAAATAAGTCCTTGACTAATTTCCGTATTCGTAACGGTCCCGGAAGAGATAACACCAAAGCTTTCAGCCAGCCCACTAGATCCGGCCCAACCGTACATGTAGCCAGCCCACTAATTCTAACCCTCACCTTAAACCTAATTAATTAACTCTAACCTAATCCTAGCCCTAAACTATCGTAACGCTGCACCTCCCCTGATGAAACCTTCGGCCGCTCCACAACAAACCTTCCCAGCGCCTGAAGAAGCTTGAACCGGTACCGATCACGAGCCTCCAGTTCCGCCGATCCAGGACTGCCGCCGCCGGTCCTGTCGACCACCAGGTGAGCCACCAGACTCTATCTCGTCTCTCTCGTTCTTTCCTTTCTACTTGCGGGTTAAGCAGGCAGTAACCGCCGATTTGCGCACAGCAGCCAGACGATACCGGAGGAGGGCTACAATAGCACCGGAGCTGCCACCGAGTCCTGCCACCGTCTCTGTCGACCACCTAGAACACCGCCCAGTCGGCCACAGGAGACATTCTGCCAGCGTCAACCTCCTGCTACGTCGAACTAGCCCAGAGTCCTACCGCCTTCGACCGCAGGACCGCTGCCGCCTAGCACCCCTGCCGGACTGTAATTCCGTTAAGACTTCTTCTCTGTTTCTTCTTCTCTTCTGCACTGGAGCCGGCGTGGGACAAGGCTGGACTCTCCTAATGTCCTTTAATGTGGAATATATAAGTATATGGGTATGAAAGTGCTGATTTACGTATACCCTTGTATAGGAGTATGGATATATATATATATATCTGTAGTAAGAAGCGTTGAGATGTGATAGTGTATGTATGTATATATCGACATAGATGAGGAAGGAGAGAGAGTTTGAGTACGGATATATGTATACATATAATTAGACATTAGAGTGAGGGTACCGAAGTATATATACTTATATATATAGATATGTATACACAGTGATACGGGTATATATATATATAGATGAATAAGTTAGTGTATGCGTATAGATAATTTTAAGAATATGATTAGAAGAGGTGAGAGTATACATATACATAGATGATGGAAATGGAGAGTACGAGTAGATATAATTATATATGCGTCGGTGCAGTACGTAAACGTACATATATGGAGGTATAGAACGGAATATATATATATGGGTATATAGTTATATAAGTGCGAGTAAGGAGACATGAAAGTATGTAGGAGGAGAGTTGTCCTTTTTCGAGTTGATTCGGGTTTCGAACTTATAACCTATAAGTAACTATCCGTGAGACACAAATTATGGAAAACAAGTTCAAAAAGAGTTTAGTAGGAATTAAGAATAAACTTTGAGAATTTTTGTCACTAAGGGTAAAATGGTCTTTTACCGTAAGAGAGCTTTTTCCGTAATCCCTTTGCATGAGGCTGGACATCTGGATGTGATTTTGATCCACATGCCTTATTTGACAGGCGTTAGAGTTACCACGAGTACGGACCGATTTGAGACTTGTTAGAGTGTGTTTTGACTCAAGTAAGTCCTTGCGACTTACTTAGCCGGTTTCTAAATATTAGTTGAGTGATAGTGGTTGTGTGTGTGCGATGTGCGTGATTATAATAATAATAACTTGCTAGGACGACCGTTATTATTCTGTTTAAGGCCCAAGTGTATGTATAACGGGCCGTGACATCACTGCCCAACTTTGACAGGAGACTAGAAGGTTCTCTATACCCAGACCAGGCAGGTACAAGGTGAGATTCATCGGATCCATTCCTGATGGTTACACGGGGGTGGAGGCGAGGTTTGGGAATCCCTCGTGTCACAAAATAAGTATCATTAGTGTGAATGAATAACTTAACTTAAGATAATAAATGGACTTGTTTGAAAGCATGATGGGTGTTTATTCCTTTATGTGTGTGTGTGCTATTATTATTCTTCTAATATTTAGATAACTAGCTAATGGTTTCTTTTGTTGTGTTTTTTAGATTTACCGCAGGTTAGAACAGCAGCTGAGTGATCCGGAAGTAGTGGTCAGCCGGGTCTCCGTACTCCTTAGAGTGGGGGTTGGGGTTGTTGTTGTCGCTCTTTCTTTTGTTAAGACAGTTGATCGTTTATCCCTTGTTAAGTACTTTAGGCTGCTAGACCGTGTTGCATTCATTCCTTTAAAATTTTATTTCATGAATTTCGGTTTTTCTTATTTGTGTCTTGTTGCAAGATCCTAGTAATATTGTTGTCAAACTGAGGTCGGGACCCATTGTGAGGTCTTAACCAGTAACGTTCCGAGTTTTGAGAATTCGGGGTGTTACAACATGGTATCAAAGGGAGGTTGGCAACAATGGCACTTGAAATCTTCTGAAAGACCGAATAAGTATTAAGCAGAACCCGAAAGGGATCTGAATTTTAAAAAGGGAACTTTTGGTTTTCAAAAGCATGCATAGTCTGGTTGGGAATAGAAAAGTACGGCTGACCACAACTACTACCGCGAATCTCAGTATGCTTAGTTTGGACTTTAGGTTTTACTGTAGTTGGACTTATTAGCTAGTTTATATTTATAGTTGTTATTCCTCGCGCAGATGGCACGTACTAGAGCTACGCTAGCTACCGGTCGAGGTAGAGGTCGTCCACCTCTCCCTCCAGCTGGACCAGGTAGGGGAGATGGGACCCCTATAGTTAGAGGACGCGGCCGTGGAGGTAGACCTCCACTAGCACAAGGTTGAGGTCGAGCTCCTCGAGAAGATCCACCAGCAGTGAGCATGCCAGATGCTGGAGTGGAGGAAGTGGCTGAGAGTGTAGGTCCCGAGGTCAGGAATGAGACCGTTGCTAGGTCTAGAGCACAGAGAGCACGTTCGACGGAGTCATGACGTGTTTCCATTGGAGCAACTGAGTACAGAGAGTACCGAGCATACGTCGAGCGTATGGAGGAGGCTGCTAGAACAGAGAGACTTACCCAGGTACCACCAGTACCGGCTAGGTCTGTTCAGGTGACACAGGGAGTGCCTCAGGTGCCGGCTGTTGATAACACGATTTATGACTTAGTTTTAGGTAATCATTTAGATAGATTTCTCACTCATTTATGCGTGGTTTAGCATTAGTTCAAGACGTTTTGCACTCAATTCATGTATTTTGTCGAGATAGACGTCTACACGGACTTGTGCGTGTTTTATAGGTATTTCGGGAAATTTAAGAGCTAAAACGATACGTTGGAGGATCGTTCATCAAGATGACACATCCTCGGATGCATTAGGATGCAAATTAAGGGCCAAGAAGGACTCATGGAACCTGGCCAACACTAGCCATGCACCAAATCACAGCTTAATGATCCAAGGCGAAGTTTCTGCACAGAATCACGGTTCTCTAACACTCCACGGCCGTGGAATCAACCGTGGATTTTGCCAGATTCTCGTGACAGTTGTGCCACGACTCTCATGGCCAGCTCATGCAAGTTTGTTATAAAAGTGGTCCTTCATGGGCTGTGAGAGGCAGCTGGGAGCAATCTTGGAGCAACTCTCCATTATCCAAATCCTCTAACAATAATATTCTCCCAACAAGAAGATTTTCTAGGAAGGAAAGTGTCAAAAGGAAGAAGAAGAGATCCATTAAAGAGGAGAAGAAGAACACACACCATTGCCACACTTTGATAGCTTTGTAGTGAAGAGTTTCGGATTTGATTTCTAGAGTTGTATGAACCATTGAACCTTCTTTAAGAAGGATTGTGAGTTATTCTAATTCTGTTTTCAGCTTGGTTTTGATTTAAGTGCACTTGTTCATCTCTTTTCCTTCATCACTTTACAAATGGATGTCATGATTTTATGTTTGTTTGTTTCGATTTCTATCATGGATGTTGTAGGCTAAATAGATGTGGTTCTAGGGTAAGGAAAAGATGGTTATGGCTAGGGCTATGATAGGACGGACTTAGATTTATCTTTGGATGACTTGTGTGTATAAACGTAGGCTCTGTTAGGAATTACGGGTGGTTCTTGTCAAACCACGGCCGTGGTTTAGGTAGAACAAGCCGTGATTTTCCTGGTTCGGTGGATCTAATCTTAGACTGTTAGGATGTTGAAATCCTAAGTGTTTGTTGAGTTAAATCTATCCTAGGGTGACCTAGTGTTAGCAACTAAGTGTTAGGAGAGACTTACCCGGTAATCCTAATTCTTAGATTCCAAAGATAACAAACCTTAGGTAGTGGTGAGCCTAATAAGCCGCCATTGGATTAAGTGTGTTGGATGGTAGCTTAAGACTAACCCTTCCGAGACTTACCCGGTGAAGATAGGTTGGATCTTTAGATAACATTCCGGTTTGAGTAGAATTCCGTCCCTTAGGTTCTTAGAGACTTACCCGGTAATGAGACCTAGGGATGGACTAGTAGATCATGAGACTTACCCGGTGATTGATCCCAATTTAGAAACACTTAACCCCAACATAGTTAATCCAAAGAATGAATAAGATAACTTGAGTCCTATGCCATAACCGGAATTTCCAACCCCTAGAATCCGTCTTCTCTTTCTTTGATCTACATCTTGTTTAGTTTGTTTATTTGTGTTGATTCATAGTATAGTTGATTGATTACTTTTCATGAATTGTGATCTTTGATTGATCACCAAAAACCAACCAAAAAGATTTGAGATTTTCATTTCTTTATTTCTTTCTTCTCTAGATCTTTACTAAACTCAATCACAAACCAAATCAATTTCACCTTAGTCTTTGTGTTCGACCTCGGAATACCATCCCTACTACAAACGTCCCGTACACTGCGGGTTTCGCTAAGTAGTTTAGGATTTAGTTCGAGTTATAAATTTAAAACCCATTTGCGCATCACGATCTTAGCGTAACAAGTTTTTAGCGCCGTTGCCGGGGACTAGGTCTAGATTGAGTTTATTTTGTGATTGTTTATTAGTGTAGATCTTTCTTGTTGCTTTTGATCTCTCTTTGGTGTATGTTTTTGCTTTTCAGGACATCTCTTATTCTCTAGGTGCATGCGAAGATCTCGTGGCAAGGATTTAGCTCCATTCGATCCCGAACCGGAGAAAATCCCTTAGATCTAGATCCAAGAGTATTAAGAAGGGAAAAGAGATGGCCGGAAGAGATCTCCAAGCTGAATTTGATGAAGCCTTAGAGCAAATAAGGCTAAGAGATGAGCTCTTGGAGGAAGAAAGGAGACTTGCCAATGAGAGGCAAGAAGCAACTAGGAGGGAGATTGATGAGATTAGGCAAAACCTTGTACGAGGAGAGCTTAATCGTCAACAACCTCCACCTCCTCCACCACCACAACCGCAGCCGACGGCTAATGTTAGGGTTGTACCCATTGCTATTGAGGAGCCACAAACCCTAGGGAGACGTATGGATCCGGCACAAAGAGCACACCGACCGGGTGTGAACTTAGGAGATCCCGCGACCCACAATTATGAGCTCCGCCCTCAAGTTCTACAAATGATCCGGCATAATCAATTTGGAGGGATGGAAGGAGAGTCTCCTCATCAACATTTGATGAACTATGAGATCTTGATGGAGACTCTTAGACCGCCAAGATTGGAGAGCAACAACCATAAGCTTAGGGCTTTTTGCTTCTCTCTTAAGGATAAAGCTTTAGCTTGGTATCATCTATTCCACCTTCCAAGACTACCGAATTAAGAGGGAAGATCAATGCCTTCGTGATGAAGGATAGAGAAAGTTTATTCAAGTCTTGGGAGAGGTTCAAAGATCTTCTCCTTGATTGTCCACACCATGGCATACCGAAAATTGAGCTATTGGAGATCTACTTCAAAGGACTTGACGAAGATAGCCAATTCAAGCTCCAATCTCTTTCCGGTGGGACTTTTATGGAGAAGCATGTAGATGAAGGTTGGGAGTTTGTGGAGAAGCAAGCTCTAGTGATTGAGAAGTACTCCCATAGGAAGAGTGAAGGAAGAAAGGCGGGAGCATATGAGGTGAGTGAAGTCACCATGAACAATTTCAAGCTTGACGCCATCAACAATGAATTGAAGTCCTTGAGGGAATTGTGTGCTACAACTTTGAAGAACCAAGCAACTCCTCAAGTGCTTCCACAAGCCAACTTGTCTTCCAAGGAGGAGGATGTGAATTACATGGGAAGGGGCAACTACAACAACTATCAAGGCCCAAGGAACTTCAACAACAACCGGCAATTCAACAATTACCGGCCCAACCACAACCATCCCGGATTTTCTTACTCTAACCCGGATGGAGCCTTGAACCCTCCCGCTTCCACAAGCACAACTCCACCACCAAGAGCTTCACAAGAACCTCCACCCGGATTTACTCAACCTCCCAAGGATAGAACCGAAATAATGTTTGAGCAATTGCTAGGAAGGTTGAGTGGTCTTGAGAGCACCGTGACTTCAATCTCTAAAGCTCAAAAGGTTTTGGAAGCACAAGTGTTCCAAAAGGCAGGTGAAGCCCATAGAGATTCGGGAAAGCTTCCCGGAAGAACCGAAGACAACCCAAGAGGCCAAGTGTTGGCTATCACAACAAGGAGTGGGTTGAGTATGAAGGATCCTTTGCCCAAGGACCAAGCTAAAGGAAAGCAAGTAGTGGTAGAAGAGGGAAGAAAGCAAGATGATGGAGGCAAGAGCAAAGATGTAGAGCCAACCTATGTGGCACCGCCTCCATACAAGCCGCCACTACCATTCCCACAATCAAGAGCAAGAGCTCGTTTGGACAATCACTTTGGTAAGTTCCTCGAACTAATGTCCAAGTTACATATTAACATTCCGTTCATGGATGCCATCTTAGGAATGCCGGCATACGGAAAGTTCTTGAAGGAAATACTCTCCAACAAAAGGAAGTTGGAGGAGTATGGGGAGATTAGGATGACCAAGAGATCCTCGGAGTTAATCCAAACAATGAAGGAAGCAATGCCTCCCAAGCTAAGGGATCCGGGCTCTTTTTGCGTCCCAATAGGAGTGGGAGATGTGAAATACGAGGCCCTTTGTGATCTTGGAGCAAGTGTAAGCATCATACCGCTTACACTTAGCAACAAGGTCGGGTTAGGAGAGCCAAAGCCGGTCAAGATGACCCTCTATATGGCGGACCGTTCTATCACTCATCCGGTGGGGATCTTAGAAGACATCCCGGTGCAACTAGGAGGATTCTATGTGCCAATTGACTTTGTCGTCTTGGATATTCCGGCGGACTATCCGGTTCCCATCATCTTAGGAAGACCTTTCCTAGCCACTTTCGGATGCCTAGTGGATTGCAAGAACGGAACTCTCTCCTTCAACATTGGAGAAGAGAACATCAAGTTCAAGTTGTCCACAATGATGAAAGGGCCGACCCTTGATGAGGATGTCTTCAACATAATCGGGCATGAAGAATCTAGAGAAATTGTGAGCTCGATCTTGATCAAGGATCCATTGGAGAAGGTTCTTACCTTAAGTATGATGGAAGAAGGTGTTGAGGAGGCTTGCAATGAAGAGATCAAAGCCTTGGAAGCATTGGAAGAGGAGCCAAGAGTTGGAATTGAGAACCACGAAGAGGTGTTGAACAGCTGCAAATTCCACGGTCGAGATTTATGTTCCACGGCCGTCAAACTTTCTGGACAACTCCGGGAAGCAAGCTTAGCAAGAACCACGGCCGTGGAAGTTGAGCAAACCGTGTTTCCAGCCGTGATTTTCCCTGGATCAACTCTTGATGCTGATCAAGCTTCTAGGAGCCATGGGGAGTCTTCATTTGCTTTGGATTCATCTCATCCAACCTTATTTGGATCGTCTTCGACCGACAAAGGTCCTCCTTCACTTGAACTTAAACCCCTCCCCTCTCATTTGAAATATGCTTTCCTTGGTGAAAATTCTTCATATCCGGTGATTGTTAATGCATGCTTAAGTAATGATGAACTTGCCAAGTTGTTGCATGAACTAAGATTGCATATGAAAGTCATAGGCTATACTATTGATGATTTGGTCGGCATTAAGCCTTCTTTGTGCATGCATAAGATAATGATGGAAGATAACCACAAACCCTCTATTGAACATCAAAGGAGATTAAATCCTATAATGAAAGAGGTAGTCAAAAAGGAAATCATTAAGTTGCTAGATGCGGGAATTATCTATCCTATCTCGGATAGTAAGTGGGTTAGCCCCGTTCATGTAGTACCTAAGAAGGGTGGGATGACCGTAGTAACCAATGAGAACAATGAACTAATCCCGACTAGGACGGTTACGGGGTGGAGGATGTGCATTGATTATAGGAAGTTGAACATGGCCTCTAGGAAAGATCACTTCCCTCTCCCCTTCATTGACCAAATGCTAGAGAGGTTAGCTTAACATTCTCACTTTTGCTACCTAGATGGCTATAGTGGATTCTTCCAAATCCCTATCCACCCCGATGACCAAGAGAAAACAACCTTTACATGTCCATGGGGTACTTTTGCATATAGGAGAATGCCATTTGGGTTGTGTAATGCACCCGTCACCTTCCAAAGGTGTATGATGGCTATCTTTTCGGAATACATAGAAAATATAATGGAAGTGTTTATGGATGATTTCTCTGTTTATGGATCTTCTTTCGATGATTGCTTGGCTAACTTGTCATTAGTGTTGCAAAGATGTGAGGAGACAAATCTTGTCTTAAATTGGGAAAAATGTCAATTCATGGTAAGTGAAGGGATTGTGTTAGGACACTTGGTGTCTAACCGTGACATTGAGGTTGATAGGGCCAAGATTGAAACAATAGAGAAGTTGCCACCACCTACCTCGGTGAAAGGGGTAAGGAGTTTCTTAGGGCATGCCGGTTTCTACCGGAGGTTTATTCAAGATTTCTCAAAAATTTCTAAGCCCCTCACTAACCTACTAATGAAAGATGTTGATTTTGTCTTTTCCAAAGAATGTCTTGAGGCTTTTTGTAGGTTGAAGAGCGCTTTGATCTCCGCACCTATCATGCAACCTCCGGATTGGAGTCTACCATTTGAGATCATGTGTGATGCGAGCGATGTAGCCGTTGGGGCCGTTTTGGGGCAAAGGAAAGAAGGGCGCACTCATGCCATTTATTATGCTAGCAAGACGCTAGATGATGCCCAACTCAATTATGCTACCACCGAGAAGGAGTTGCTAGCGGTGGTGTATGCATTTGAGAAGTTCCGCTCATACCTTGTTGGAGCGAAGGTCATAGTTTATACGGATCATGCTGCGATCCGTTATCTACTCACCAAGAAGGATGCCAAACCAAGGTTGATTCGGTGGATCCTTCTTCTTCAAGAGTTTGATTTAGAAATACGGGACAAGAAGGGATCCGAGAACTCGGTGGCGGATCACCTTAGTAGACTCCCACCATTAGAGCTTAAAAAAGATGACATCTCAATTGATGACTCATTCCGGGATGAGCAATTGCAAATGGTGGAGGAATGCTTGTCCCAAGTGTCTAGAGGAAGTGAGCCATGGTATGCCGACATCGTGAACTACTTAGTATGTGAGGAAGTGCCTCCCGGATTGACATATGCACAAAGAAAGAAGTTCTTCAACGATGTGAGGCACTACTATTGGAGTGAACCACTTCTATTCAAGAGAGGGCCGGATGGGATGTTTAGAAGATGCATACCGGAAGATGAAGTGGAGAGTGTGATCCGGCATTGTCACTCCTTACCATGTGGAGGCCATGCTATCTCACACAAGACGTGTGCAAAGGTATTGCAATCCGGTTTTTATTGGCCTAACTTGTTTAGAGATGTGCAACGTTTTATAGCGGCATGTGATGCTTGCCAAAGGACGGGCAACATCTCAAGGAGGAATGAGATGCCCTTGAACAACATTCAAGAAGTGGAGATTTTTGATGTGTGGGGTGTGGACTTCATGGGACCATTCCCTTCTTCATGTAGCAATCTCTACATCCTATTGGCGGTGGACTATGTGTCAAGATGGGTGGAGACAATCGCCTCTCCTACAAATGACGCCAAGGTTGTGGTGCGGTTCTTCAACCGGGTGATCTTCCCTAGGTTTGGAACACCAAGGGTGATCATAAGTGATGGAGGGAAGCACTTCACCAATAGGAACTTTGGGGCGCTTTTGGCCAAGTATGGGGTGACTCACAAGGTGGCAACACCTTACCATCCCCAAACTAGTGGCCAAGTGGAGATCTCCAACCGAGAGATAAAGGCCATCCTTGAGAAGACGGTGTCTAGAACTAGAAAGGATTGGGCTATGAAGCTCAATGACGCATTGTGGGCATATAGAACCGCCTTCAAGACACCAATTGGAACCACTCCTTACAAGTTAGTCTATGGCAAGTCTTGCCATCTTCCGGTGGAAATGGAGCATAGAGCTTATTGGGCCATTAAGTGGCTAAATTTTGACCTCAAGGAGGCGGGAGAGAAGAGGTTGCTTGATATAAACGCCCTTGAGGAGATCCGGTTGGAAGCCTATGAGAATGCCCGGATCTACAAGGAGAGAACCAAAAGATGGCATGACAAGAGGATCATCCCAAAGGAGTTGAGTGAAGGAGATCTTGTCCTCCTCTTCAACTCAAGGCTACGGCTCTTTCCCGGAAAGCTCAAATCAAGATGGACCGGGTCATATGTGGTGAAGAAGATCTTTCCCCATGGAGCTATAGAGATAGGAGGGGAGCATTGTGGAAATTTCAAAGTGAACGGGCACCGTTTGAAGAAGTATATTTCGGGAGCTCCGGTAGACATGATAGCCCCGCTTCACCTTGAATAGACGCTCCCGAGTTTGGTCAAGCTAATGACCTTAAAGAAGCGCTTGGTGGGAGGCAACCCATTGGTAACATTTTTCCTTTTCGTTTTGTTTTCGTTTTTAGATTTTTTGATCTTTGTGTGTGTTTTGTCTACTTCGTGTATGTGCTAGAACATTAGTAGCATTGGAAGCCTTTCTTGGCATGTGAATGATGACGATGAACCCCTCACCAATTATGGGTGGAGCGGACACGGAACTTGGACGGCTAGCGGGTCCCGAAGCTTTGATGGATGCTTAGAGCTCTTTACCATGGTTGATAGGATCATCCAACATCAATTCACTTGAGAAATCCCAAATACCATAGCAAAACACTTTTACATTGTGAGAACCTTCTTTCACTCTCTACTTCATTTACACATTGGGGACAATGTGTTTCTAAGTATGGGGTGGGGTTTGCATGATCCTTTGCATGATGAGCATCTAGGATAGTTTAAAATCTTCACATGTCTTGCATTGTACATACTTAAATCGAAAATCCCATAAAAATCAGAAAATTTAAAAAATTTTGTGCTTTCTAGGCTTGGATATGATCCTAATGATGAACCTTGTCTTGTGAATTGGCTATGGATAGCCTTATGTGTTGAATTGATAAATGCATATGTGGACTTGAACTACTTCTCTTGAATTCTATGAATGATTTGTGATCATGATGATTGCCTAGAATGGATTGAGTATTGAAAGTCGAAATTACATGATAGTTCTTGCATACCATCTAGGAATGAATGAGGCATTTCATCTTTCTCTACTTCTCATCTTGATCATGATTGCTTGAGCACCTCAATTGATATAAAATTGACTTCTTTTAACCCATCCGGGAATAGGAGCATGCTAGTGTGTTGAAGTGTGTGAAAAGCAAGTGTAGAGTAAAGTTGTTGATAAAAGGAATGTCATGAATGAAATGCGGAAATTATTGTGGAAGTGTAGCCAAAAATATAGGTTTGGGGGCATTGGTTTAAATGACAAGTAACTCGGTACACTTCACATAATCGGGTGTTGGTACCTTGCCAAAGTCAAATAAACCAATAACCCTAACGAGCTTTGGTATGTGTGCCCGGTGTGGATGCACCTCGAAAAATAGAAAAAGCCCGAGGATGGCTAATCACCGAGGTTTCGGCTATTGTACACCAATGCCATTGTCTCAAAAATAAGTCAAAGAAAAAGAAAAGAAAGCAAGATAGGGAAAAATATACACTTGAGGGGAGTTGATCGAGGACAAAGATGTGGAGTTAGTTCCATTTCCGGATTAGCATCACATAACCTAGAAAACTCCCCACCTAATCACAACGTTTCTTGGCCTTTTATGTCACAAGACCTTATGACCTACTTGCATGTTTGTAAGACTTAGTAATCTAGATTGGATGTACTCTTGATCTTCTTGACCTCTTCATCCTTACATCTCATGCATGCTTTTGAGTTAAGTACAATTGTCTTTCCATGCCTTTATTCGTTTGATACATAATTGCTTGTCCAATTGCCATTGAACATGACTATGAAGGTGATCCAATAGTAGAAGCACAAACCCAAAAAGATTTTGCCATTTTTTTCTGCATACATAAATCATGTCATCTCTTAGTCTATAGTTGGGAATTTGCTCAGGGACGAGCAAACCTTAAGTATGGGGTATTTTGATAACACGATTTATGACTTAGTTTTAGGTAATCATTTAGATAGATTTCTCACTCATTTATGCGTGGTTTAGCATTAGTTCAAGACGTTTTGCACTCAATTCATGTATTTTGTCGAGATAGACGCTACACGGACTTTTGCGTGTTTTATAGGTATTTCGGGAAATTTAAGAGCTAAAACGATACGTTGGAGGATCGTTCATCAAGATGACACATCCTCGGATGCATTAGGATGCAAATTAAGGGCCAAGAAGGACTCATGGAACCTGGCCAACACTAGCCATGCACCAAATCACAGCTTAATGATCCAAGGCGAAGTTTCTGCACAGAATCACGGTTCTCTGACACTCCACGGCCGTGGAATCAACCGTGGATTTTGCCAGATTCTCGTGACAGCTGTGCCACGACTCTCATGGCCAGCTCATGCAAGTTTGTTATAAAAGTGGTCCTTCATGGGTTGTGAGTGGCAGCTGGGAGCAATCTTGGAGCAGCTCTCCAATATCCAAATCCTCTAACAAAAATATTCTCCCAACAAGAAGATTTTCTAGGAAGGAAAGTGTCAAAAGGAAGAAGAAGAGTTCCATTGAAGAGGAGAAGAAGAACACACACCATTGCCACACTTTGATAGCTTTGTAGTGAAGAGTTTCGGATTTGATTTCTAGAGTTGTATGAACCATTGAACCTTCTTTAAGAAGGATTGTGAGTTATTCTAATTCTATTTTCAGCTTGGTTTTGATTTAAGTGCACTTGTTCATCTCTTTTCCTTCATCACTTTACAAATGGATGTCATGATTTTATGTTGTTTGTTTCGATTTCTATCATGGATGTTGTAGGCTAAATAGATGTGGTTCTAGGGTAAGGAAAAGATGGTTATGGCTAGGGCTATGATAGGACGGACTTAGATTTATCTTTGGATGACTTGTGTGTATAAACGTAGGCTCTGTTAGGAATTACGGGTGGTTCTTGTCAAACCACGGCCGTGGTTTAGGTAGAACAAGCCGTGATTTTCCTGGTTCGGTGGATCTAATCTTAGACTGTTAGGATGTTGAAATCCTAAGTGTTTGTTGAGTTAAATCTATCCTAGGGTGACCTAGTGTTAGAAACTAAGTGTTAGGAGAGACTTACCTGGTAATCCTAATTCTTAAATTCCAAAGATAACAAACCTTAGGTAGTGGTGAGCCTAATAAGCCGCCATTGGATTAAGTGTGCTGGATGGTAGCTTAAGACTAACCCTTCCGAGACTTACCCGGTGAAGATAGGTTGGATCTTTAGATAACATTCCGGTTTTAGTAGAATTCCGTCCGTTAGGTTCTTAGAGACTTACCCGGTAATGAGACCTAGGGATGGACTAGTAGATCATGAGACTTACCCGGTGATTGATCCCAATTTAGAAACACTTAACCCCAACATAGTTAATCCAAAGAATGAATAAGATAACTTGAGTCCTATGCCATAACCGGAATTTCCAACCCCTAGAATCCGTCTTCTCTTTCTTTGATCTACATCTTGTTTAGTTTGTTTATTTGTGTTGATTCATAGTATAGTTGATTGATTACTTTTCATGAATTGTGATCTTTGATTGATCACCAAAAACCAACCAAAAACATTTGAGATTTTCATTTCTTTATTTCTTTCTTCTCTAGATCTTTACTAAACTCAATCACAAACCAAATCAATTTCACCTTAGTCTTTGTGTTCGACCTCGGAATACCATCCCTACTACAAACGTTCCGTACACTGCGGGTTTCGCTAAGTAGTTTAGGATTTAGTTCGAGTTATAAATTTAAAACCCATTTGCGCATCACGATCTTAGCGTAACAGCTGTACCTGAGAGGAGAGTTGTGGCTGATAGAGCTCCTACTGGGTCTAGAGCACCGAGACCGGATGAGTGGTTGAAGGCTTTCAACTCTCAGAAAGTCCCCTCATTCAGTGGAGAGATAGGGCTGGAGGTGGAGCACTGGATTGGACAGGTAGAGACTGCACTAGAGGCGATACGTTGCCCAGAGGATCGACAGGTGGATTTGGTGCAGACATGTTTCACTAAGGATGCTCATTCCTGGTGGCGGACCATACGTAGTCGAGTCACTAGTTGGGAGCAGATGAGGAGCATTGTTAGAGACAGATACTGCCCTATCTCATTGAGGAGAGAGAGGTTTTAGGACTTCATTGAGGTAGGATTTGAGGACATTCCGATTGCTACTGCCATCAAGAAGTTCCAGAAGGAACTGACTCTACTAGGACTACCTGCACCTCCTGAGGAGCAGCATGTGTATCTCTTTTCACGGAGATTGAGGGAGAACACTCGTTCCTATCTGGCAAGATTTCGCTGTGAGACTCTGCCAGACTATCAGGATAGGGCGTTTGCATATGAGAGAGACAGACCAGTTCCGAGGAGAGCTGCTCAATCAGACAGGCCGGATAAGCGGCAGAGGACAGGATATGCTAGTGGTAGTACAGGAGTAGCTGTTTTTGGACGGGGACAGACTCAGGGGCGACATAGCCATACCGCTACTGGTTAGACTTCAGCTGGTGGCTTACACTACCACAACTACAGTGGCTATGGACACATCCGATCGAACTACCCGAAGCCGTCAGTGACTTGCTTCCAGTGCGGTAAGGTTGGACATAGGGCTGCATTCTGCCGCCAAGGCAAGGCTCCATCTCAGCAGGGTTCTTCTCCTGCAGGTCTATCAGGGAGTGTACAAAGACAACCGCAGTACCGAGCTCCGAGTCAGCAGCAACAGTACCGGGCCCCTAGTCAGCAGCAGTCTTACAAGACTCCAAGACACACATCTTCACAGAGCTCTATGTAGGGATCAGGTCGGGGCAGAGGACGTGGCAGTGTAGTTGATACCAGAGGAGCTCAAGCACGAGTGTTTGAGTTGAGGAGTGCTGATCAGCCAGATGCACCGACTGCCACAGGTACGCTCCAAATCCATGACTTGCCCGTACGAGTTTTATTTGATACGGGTGCTACACACTCCCTCATATCTGATGCATGCGTAGATATGTTGTCCTTAGCTACTGTAGAAGGGATACCTTTTATGATAGGCTTACCTGATGGAAGTAAGGTAATAGGGACTAGAGAGATCTATGGATGTCCCGTTCGCATGGGAGATCGAGACTGGCTAGTAAATTTTCTAGTCATGCCCTTAGCTCATGAGGATGTGATATTAGGGATAGATTGGATGAAGAGACACGGAGCAGTCTTAGACATTGGTAGGAGGACAGTGACAGTTGCCACTAAGGAAGGTCATAGAGTGATATTCCGACATTGGTACCTCGGAAAGTCCGGCGCAGTTATCAGTGCAGTGAGAGCAGCGAGACTGATAGCATAGGGTTGCGAGGCCTTCTGGTGTTATGCCATGAAGGAAAGCAAGAGCCTGACCATAGAGGAGATACTTGTTGCATGCGAGTTTGCAGAGGTATTTAGTGACGACCTGCCAAGACTACCCCCACAGAGGAGCGTTGATTTCAGCATTGACTTAGATTCGGGCACGAGACCGATCTCGAAGGCTCCGTACCGTATGGCACCGATAGAGCTGCTTGAGCTGAAGAAGCAGTTAGAGGAGCTAGCAGAGAAGGGTTTCATACGCCCTAGTGTGTCTCCTTGGGGCGCGCCAGTACTATTTGTGAAGAAGAAAGACGGATCGATGAGGTTGTGCATAGACTACAGGGAGTTGAACAAAGTAACCATCAAGAACAAGTATCCACTGCCGCGCATAGATGATCTGTTGGGCCAGTTGCATGGAGCATCCGTGTTTTCGAGGATAGACTTAAGGTCCGGTTATCATCAGCTGTGGGTGAGAGATCAGGACATACCTAAGACGGCATTCCGGACTAGGTATGGTCATTATGAGTTCGTAGTGATGCCTTTTGGGCTCACTAATGCACCAGCGGTGTTCATGGAGTTGATGAATGGGATATTCATTGACTTCTTAGACCAGTTTGTAGTGGTCTTCATTGACGACATCCTAGTATACTCTAGGAGTCGAGAGGAGCATGCCGGACACTTAAGGACAGTATTGCAGATTCTGCAGGATAGCTAGTTGTATGCTAAGCTATCCAAATGTGAGTTTTGGATAACAGAGGTGGCTTTCCTAGGCCACGTGGTGACGGCTGAGGGTATTAAAGTCGACCCGGCGAAGATAGAGTCAGTATCTTCTTGGCAACCTCCTAAGAATGTTAAGGAGGTTCGCAGCTTCCTAGGTTTGGCAGGTTACTACCGCCAGTTTGTGGAAGGGTTCTCCTTGATTGCCCGACCACTTACTTGTCTTCTAAGGAAGACCACTCGGTTTGTCTGGTCTGAGCCGTGTCAGCAGAGTTTTGAGGAGCTGAAGAGGAGATTGACATCCGCCCTGATTTTGGCACAGCCTGAGGGTACATATGACTTTGTTGTATACAGTGACGTATCCAAGCTAGGCTTGAGGTGTGTTTTGATGCAGAGGGGTAAGGTCATAGCCTATGCATCTCGACAGTTGAAGACGTATGAGGAGAACTACCCCACACATGATCTAGAGTTGGTTGCAGTAGTCCATGCTCTTAAGATCTGGCATCACTATCTCTATGGGGCGACATGTCAGATCTTCACAGACCATAAGAGTCTGAAGTATATATTCACTCAGAGAGAGTTGAATAATCGCCAAAGGCGGTGGTTAGAGTTGATCAAGGACTTCGACCTTGAGATTCTTTACCACCCTGGGAAGGCAAATGTGGTAGCTGACGCTTTGAGCCGGAAGATACCTAGGGAGAGGGTGATAGCCCGGTTGACAGTACAGCCACAGTTGTTGAGAGACTTGGCTTGGTTGGAGATAGAGATTCAGTTTCCTGATACAGACAGTCAGTTGGCTACTTTAGATTTACTTCCTGATTTGTTGGATGAGATCCGACAGAAGCAGGAGACTTGCCCGACTTTGATCAGAATCCGAGACAGGATGTCTCGAGATGAGGCCCCATAGTTCACTATTGGTGCTGATGGAGTGATGAGATGTCAGGACCGTGTTTGTGTGCCGTCAGACAGTGAGTTGAGACAGAGGATACTAGGTGAGGCTCATGCTACCCCATACTCAGTACATCCTAGAGCGAGTAAGATGTACAAGGATGTGAGACGATCCTTCTGGTGGTGTGGTTTGAAGCCCGATGTGACTCGGTATGTAGCTCAGTGTGCGACCTGCCAGCAGGTCAAGATTGAGCATCGTAGGTCCGGAGGAGAGCTCCACCCACTTCCAGTACCACAGTGGAAGTGGGAGGATATATCTATGGATTTTGTCACCGGATTGAGGCTCAACAAAGGTTTTGATGCTATTTGGGTAGTAGTAGACCGTTTGACGAAGACCGCACGTTTCATTCCGATTAAGGAAATGTGGCCGGTAAGTCGTCTAGCTGAGGAGTTCACCAGACACATTGTGAGACTCCATGGGGTACCGAGGACTATCGTCTCTGACAGAGATTGACGTTTTACCTCGAGATTTTGGCAGCATGTACATATCGATTTGGGGACGAGTCTCCACTTTACCACTGCCTATCACCCACAAACAGACGGTCAATCTGAGAGGACCATTCAGACCTTAGAGGACATGTTGCAGGCGTGTGTACTAGATTGGGGACAGGTATGGCCAAATCACCTTCCACTAGTAGAGTTTTCGTATAATAGCAGCTGGCATGCATCTATTGGGATGGCCCCTTGTGAGGCTTTGTACGGGCGGAGATGTCGTACGCCATTATGCTGGGATGAGCCCAGCAGAGCTGATGGAGTAGCTCCAGATCAGATACAGGATGACATCGCTCGGATTGCCCTAGTCCGAGAGCGGATGTTGGCAGCTCAGAGTCGTCAGAAATCCTACGCCGACAAAAGGCGTCGACCTTTGGAGTTTAGAGTGGGTGTACAAGTGTGGTTGAGATTATCACCTACGAGAGGAGTCAGGCGTTTCGGCATTAAGGGGAAGTTGAGTCCCCGATATGTCGGACCTTTTATGTGATGCATGTCGGATTATGATGATTGAGTAGTTGCATGGTAGAAAATGAGAATTTTATGAAGCTAAGATATCAAGAGAGTTGTGTGTTTGGGTTTATTATTCTAAGTTTCGGGACGAAACATCTTTTAAGGAGGCACTGATGTAATGACCGAAAATTTTTAACTCCGTTTAATACGGAATATAACCGGATTCCGATCCGCCAAAATTTTTATCCTTTTAAATAAATAAAACGAGATTAATTTCTATCATTTTATGTGACTAGATTCACATAAAATGATAAACTAGGTAATCGGAAATAATTCCGTACCTTTAAAAATAAAATGATAACTTAATTAAATTCATATAAAATGATAACTGGTTCTAAAACAATAACTTTAATATTTCAATAAACAATCCCGTAAATAAGTCCTTGACTAATTTCCGTATTCGTAACGGTCCCGGAAGAAATAACACTAAAGCTTTCAGCCAGCCCACTAGATCCGGCCCAACCGTACATGTAGCCAGCCCACTAATTCTAACCCTCACCTTAAACCTAATTGATTAACTCTAACCTAATCCTAACCCTAAACTATCGTAACGCTGCACCTCTCCTGATGAAACCTTCGGCCGTTCCACAACAAACCTTCCCAGCGCCTGAAGAAGCTTGAACCGGTATCGATCACGAGCCGCCAGTTTCGCCGACCCAAGACTGCCGCCGGTCCTGTCGACCACCAGGTGAGCCACTAGTCTCTATCTCGTCTCTCTCGTTCTTTCCTTTCTACTCGCGGGTTAAGCAGGCAGTAACTGCCGATTTGCGCACATCAGCCAGACGATACCGGAGGAGGCCTGCAGTAGCACCGGAGCCGCCACCGAGTCCTGCCGCCATCTCTGTCGACCACCTAGAATACCGCCCAGCCGGCCACAGGAGACATTCCGCCAGCGTCAACCTCCTGCTGCGTCGAACCAGCCCAGAGTCCCACCACCTTCGACCGCAGGACCGCTGCCGCCTAGCACCCTTGCCGGACTGTAATCCCGGTAAGACTTCTTCTCTGTTTCTTCTTCTCTTCTACACTGGAGCCGGCGTGGGACAAGGCTGGACTCTCCTAATGTCCTTTAATGTGGAATATATAAGTACATGAGTATGAAAGTGCTGATTTACGTATACCCTTGTATAGGAGTATGGATATATATATATATATATATATATATATATATATTTGTAGTAAGAAGCGTTGAGATGTGATAGTGTATGTATGTATATATCGACATAGATGAGGAAGGAGAGAGAGTTCGAGTACGGATATATGTATACATATAATTAGACATTAGATTGAGGGTACCGAAGTATATATACTTATATATATAGATATGTATGCACAGTGATACGGGTATATATATATATATATATATATAGATGAATAAGTTAGTGTATGCGTATAGATAATTTTAAGAATATGATTAGAAGAGGTGAGAGTATACATATACATAGATGATGGAAATGGAGAGTACGAGTAGATATAATTATATATGCGTCAGTGCAGTACGTAAACGTACATATATGGAGGTATAGAACGGAATATATATATATAGGTATATAGTTATATAAGTGCGAGTAAGGAGACATGAAAGTATGTAGGAGGAGAGTTGTCCTTTTTCGAGTTGATTCAGGTTTCGAACTTATAACCTATAAGTAACTATCCGTGAGACACAAATTATGGAAAATAAGTTCAAAAAGGGTTTAGCAGGAATTAAGAATAAACTTTGAGAATTTTCGGCACTAAGGGTAAAATGGTCTTTTACCGTAAGAGAGCTTTTTCCGTAATCCCTTTGCATGAGGTTGGACATCTGGATGTGATTTTGATCCACATGCCTTATTTGACAGGCGTTGGAGTTACCACAAGTACGGTTTCCGTACTCCTTTGAGTGGGGGTTGGGGTTGTTGTTGTCGCTCTTTCTTTTGTTAAGACAGTTGATCGTTTTTCCCTTGTTAAGTACTTTAGGCTGCTAGACCGTGTTGCATTCATTCCTTTAAAAATATTATTTCATGAATTTCGGTTTTTCTTATTTGTGTCTTGTTGTAAGATCCTAATAATATTGTTGTCAAACTAAGGTCGGGACCCATTGTGAGGTCCTAACCAGTAACGTTCCGAGTTCTGAGAATTCGGGGTGTTACACCTACTATGTCGCATTGCATCATTCTCCCATCCACACTCATTCCCATTCATGACTAACAATATTACTATCCTCCAAACCATCACGTAAGGCGCATGAATATCAACCCAATAGAATAATACATACACGCCGGCTTATACCGACATCCTCCACCGTCAACCTCTCATGTCAATCCATACATATGCCTCAATATGTGTCATCATCCATATTATACACATCATCACATATAAATACTCCTTATAATCACAACTCACACTTTTTATCAGTATAGTAACACTTTCTCTTAACACTCCTATAATCCTTAGACTTTCCTAATCACCATCGTCACTAAAATAACATACTCTACACACTCAAGATACAAAAATAATTAACACAATTTAAAAAAAAAATCATTTAAAACATAAATAATATATGTATAATCTCAAAAATGTGTTCTACTCACAATCAACAACAAATCTAATCTGAAACAAGACAGCAACTAAGTAAGTCAAAATGACTTACCTCAAAAAGAAGGGTTTCACAACCATTGTGCTAACTATCAAAAACAAGTCATCGACATTCAAGTACCTAGACACAATACATGTCATAAAACAATCACCAATCAACTCAATGTCATGTAAACAATCTACATGTAAGTCCTAGATAAACAATTCCGAGTAAGGTTTAGGAAACCTTACGTATCGAAGGTCAAATCCAGTCGATCTCTCTCCTTAATCGAAAGTGCCTCCAATCTGTATGGTACCTAAACAAACCAACTAGACAAGTTTTAGTTCCATTTACTAAAACTTGGGCTCAAAGTTATAACCATAAATATATAGGTCATTCCCTGTAATATTTAATTTTGGTCAAATCTGTAATTAACCAAATCGGGGTCATTGGTGAACTTTCAAAAGTCTAGGCCTTTTCCTATAAACATAAAACCGGGCCATTTTCTTCAATTATCCATGTAAGGGCATATTTGCAAATTCTAAAAGTTAGGGTCATAAAGGGTAAATTAAGAAGATGGGACCTTTTCTGTAATTTACCAAAAATTAACCATTCCCGATTAGGGATTTGGTTCAGCACAGCCATGGCGAAGACGATGGTATTCTGGTGGCGGTTACAGTTCCTGGTTCCAGTGGATGCAGCGTAGGACTTCCGGCAGTCAATAGTGGGGCGGTGCACACAGATGCCAGCCAGGCGGTGGATCTGGGCAAGCAGCTTGGAGGTGACTTGGAGGCAGTCGACAACGAGACCTCCTCTCGGCGACCTGGGCTTGGGATCTTGGCGTCCGGCTACACTACGACGACAACCCTCATCTCGACGTTGGTGGTGCAGCGACGCATGATGTCAATGGTGCCGAATCGGGGCTGAAATCTGCGAGATCGATAAGGAAATGATGGAGGCTTCCTAGTACGGGTCTACACGGGGAGGCGGTGAGCTGGTGGTGGCCAGTTGATCCCGGTGAAGGATCCGGCGATTTGCGTGACGAGTGGACTCCAGGCTTGTGCAGGCAACCGCCCAAACTCATGGTGGCTCGATCTGGTGGCCGTATCTGTGCGTCTTGTTCCGACGGTGAGGCTCGCGGCGGATCTGGTTCGAGACGACGTCATATCTGGTTTGAAGGTCGGTCTTGCGGTGGCTCGGGGAAGACAAGTTGGTGGGTGAACCCGGGAAAGGCGATTGGGCGCGAGGAGTATGGTCCCGACTCGATTGGAGGATCGATTTCCGGTGGTGAACAGTAACTCGGGGAAGAAAGAGACGTAGGAAGGAAGAGTTAGGATTTTGGTGGTGAAGGTGATTAGTGGAAGATTTCCTAATTCCGTAACTAACATAAATCAATTCCGTATCCTTATTTCTCAAGATCTCCAACTAAAATATAAATAACTTATCAACAATTTAATTTACCCAATTTAATCCAATTTTAATCGACTTTGAAAATTCCAAAATCCGGCTATTACACTTCTAACCTTGCAATCGGAGCAAAAGTCTCCTCATAATAATACCTTCTTTTTGGTTATATCCTTGTGCTACAAGTCGTGCTTTGTTTCGAATGACTTTACCATGTTCATCAAACTTGTTTCGAAACACCCATTTTGTTCCTATGACGGATTGATGCTTGGGGCTTGACGTGAAAGTCCAGACTTTGTTTCTCTCAAACTCATTTAGCTCCTTTTGCATGACAATAATCCAATCTAGTTCTTGAAGTGCTTGAACGTAGTTTTTGGGCTCTACAAGAGACACAAATGTAGAAAAAACACACAAATTGTTTAACTTAGATCGAGTTTGAAACCTGATTTTGGATCGGATTAGATCGAGTTTGCACACCTGATTTTGGATCGGAGATCACGCTCTCTTGAGGATGAGATGTGAGTGTTTGAACTTTCTCCTCTTTGTGTTTGGAACATTTAGGGTTTATTTTGATGATTCTAGAGGCTCAATTGCTCGACTTGATTCAGGTACCGCTAGACTTGCATCTTTGTTTCCGATATCAAGGCCTTGAAGTTGTTGCTCAAGGCCTTGAGATGGATCAACAACAGTGTTGTTGTTGGTCATTTCAAGGTCTTGAAGGTGCATTTCAACGTCTTGAGATTGTTCTTCGGAAACCTGAATTTGTTCTTGCATATTTCGATCTTAAGCCTTAGGACTTTCTTCTTATCCATCAGAATTTTGTTCTCCATGTTGATTCAGATTGAGATCTGTAAAGCTATCACTAAAAGTACCATCATTTCTTTCATAAAAAAGTAATGTGAATACTTTCCTCAACAATTTTGGTGCATTTATTATAAACACGTTAAAATTTACTATTTGAAGCATATCCAATAAAGATAGCTGCATCACTACGAGCATCAAACTTTCCAAGGTTATCTTTGTCATTATTATGGGCAAAGTACATACATCCAAAAGGTTTAAAATAGGAAATTTTTGGCTTTCGACATTCGAAGAGTTCGTAAGGAGTCTTTTTTAAAATAGGGCGTATCAAACATCTATTTAAGATGTAGTTGGCTGTGTTAACAACTTCAAGCCAAAAAAATTTTGCCAAACTATTTTCTAAAAGCATAGTCCTAGACATATCCTCCAAGGTGCAGTTCTTACGTTCGACAACCCCGTTTTGTTGAGGTGTTCTAGGAGCTGAAAAGTTGTATGAAATACCATATTTTGCACAAAACAAATCAAATTTGAGTTGGTCAATTCTCTACCATGATCACAGGTTTTTCAAAATTTGCAACTCCTTACAAAGTTTTGAAAACTCATACAAAGCTTCAGATTTTTTTCATAAGAATGAGATCCATGTAAAACGAGAATAATCATCCACAATGACAAGGATGTATTGTTTACCCTTGAGAGATTTGGCACGCATAGGCTCACATAAATTCATATATAAAAGTTCAATAGGTCGAGAAGAACTTACAACCTTCTTTGGTTTGAATGAACCTCTTAATTGTTTACCTTGTGTACAAGCTTTACATATTTCATCAACCTTGAAGTTTAAGTTTGGTAATCCACGTACCAAATCCTTTAAAATAAGTTTCTTCATGGTGTGCATGCTTACGTGACCAAGTCTTCTATCTCAAACCTTTGGATCGTCTATCAAGGCCTTGAGTCATTTTAAGCTAGTTCTTGAAACTTGGTTAGTGCTCATAGAATATACGTTATTACATCGAGGAACAATAAACACAACATCACTAAATAATTCATTTTTAACTTCACATTTTTAAGAATCAAAGATCACTTGTTACCTTTATTTATCACAAATCTGAGAGATGCTTAACATGTTATATTTTAATTAGTCAACTATATAAACATCATATATGTAGTTGTTCGCTCCAAACGGTGTGTGCAAGCTTTAAATTTATAACCCTAGACGTAAGCTTAAAACAAGGATGCGAACCCGCAGTGTACGGGTCAATCGTAGTAAAAAACAAGGAATTCCAAGGGTCGATCACAGAGACTTAGTGAAACAAAGTCCAATTACGGTAAGCTTTAGCAATTACTAACCACAATAGCAATTAAAACAATCAAAGATGATAAAAGTCAATAAAGGAAATATGCAATTCTAGAGATTAAAGCATCTAGTTGTGGTTCCAACTCAAGATCTAAAGATAAGCGGACAAAGCTGAGGTTTTTGTGTGGGGAAGGTGTTACTAAAGTGGAATAGATTACCGGGTAAGTCTCACTACTCACTAATTCCAAACCGTAACTCCTATTACCGGGTAAGTCTCAAGGAATTAAGATAAAAAAAACTATAACCTCAAACTAACACACCATCTAAGGGAATAGAATCAACCTTTACCGGGTAAGTCTCAGGCTAACTCACAAAGGTGGGATGAAAGCACACTCAAACCCCAATAAAGGATAAACCTTTATTACCTACTCTTATGATCTTAGGTAAACAAACTAAGGAATTACCGGGTAAGTCTCATCCTAGGCTTGCATTGAACCAGGAAAGGTGTAATAAGAATAGGATTTGGCAAACTCAAACACTTAACTCTCAGTTTCGGATCAGATAAGTCACCTCGGTCAGAAGAATTCCACCCCGGCCGAGATGTTCATCGACTGAGCGAGATGCTTTGGGTTAAGGTTAAAGACTCGAACTTTCAGGGTCCTAATGTGATTAAGATTATTCTATCATTGTTTTATCCACAACCTTCAGCCAATCACCCTAGAATCACACAAAGAGATTAACCACTCATCATCATGAAAGTATTAATCAAGTATATGGGAAGAAAGTGAATATTTGAACAAGAAGAATTTAATGAAAAGACTTCAATAAATGAATCAAATATCACAACAAAGCGTTCCTTGGATAGAAATCCAACAAGACAATGACAAAGAAGGGAATCTAAGATAATCTTATAAAAACCCTTCAAAAGCTATAAAAGCTACAAACTTCCTTCTTCAACCTTCAAAAAGGTTCTTCAAATCTCTCAACTGGAGTATAGCTGCTGCGGTGTAGTAGGTGTAAGCGAGGTGATAGCGGATGTATGCAGCGTGTCGGATTTGTGGGAAATCCGACCCTTTTTATAGGAAAATTACTCTCCAAAGATAAGATATCTTAGAAAGATCTCTTTCCATAAAAATAGGTAAAATATATGATCTAGCATATCTTCTTCCTTCCAGGAGCCAAGCCCAAAAATATAAGATCTCTTTCCAAAGATAAAAGATCTCAGCCAAGAATAAAATATTCTTGCCGCGTCCCAAGTGTTCGCCTCGGTCGAGTCGACTTCTCTGGATCACCTCGGTCGAGGTGACTCTGTGGTCAACCGAGGTGAGTCACAACTGAATGTGAAATCTCTCAAATCTGGTCCAAGGTGAATCTTTAATCCATGTCTATGCTTCCTGGATGTTCCTTCATGTTCCTGAATGTAGCTCCAATGACTCCATAGCTCCTTTTGATGCAGAACGTGCCATTTTTCCTACGATTACAACAAAACTAGGTGTAGACCTCGATTCCCGCAAAGGAAGATGAAATGGTAATATAATCACATATTATACATACAAACATGCAGATTATTGAAGATAAAACGTCCAAACAAACCCCAAAATATAGACTATAATTCATGCTATCAAAATACCCCATACTTAGCCCTTGCTTGTCCCCAAGCAAGTTCCGCATATAAAAGGCAAGATAGAATGGATTATAAGTCAAGAAAATCAATGAAAAATCTTTCAAAACATTTTTATGGTGTGCTACAATCATAGATCACTCTAAGAGAATACTTCATGGAATTTAAAATCAAAATATGATCAAAACATTTTAAAATATAAGAAAGTTGTTCATCTTTGCATAAAATCATAGAATGCATAATAAGTCATAATTATCGAAATTAATCATGCATAATCCAGTTTAAACCACTAAGTCAATCAACAAGCTCGAGGTCTCAAGGGCTTCCCAAAAGAAAGGTCAAGAAGCGTGTAGGGTAGGGATGTATGTAAGGTAATGTGGTGCTAGAATCCGGGAAAAGGATATACTTCACTTTCACTTTGACTTTCAACATCTTCCACCAATAAGCTTTTCTTATTTCACACTTTTTCTTTTACTTTACTTTTTGGGATGCATGGACAGAGGTGCACAATAACCGAAGCCTAGGAAATCAGCAATCATCAATTTCTTGAGATGCATCAAACGCTTGATGCACAGACCATGACCCGTTAGGAATATCGCTCAATCCGACTTTGGCAAGACACAAACACCCGGCTATGTGAATGGTGCCGAGTTACCCATCATCATGATTGACTTCCCCAAACCTATTATTACTTTCTAACACTTTCACTTCAAGCCAACTTCTCAACTTTAACTTCACTTGCTTTCACCACTTCGCTTGCTTCCAAATTCCCGGATAGGTAAAGGGAGGCAAAAATGTATATGAGGGGCTAAGCATGATCAAGAAGAAGAAGAGAGAAGAATGAATTGCCTTGGTCTTTCCAAGAAGAAAGTGAGAGAACTCATAACGTGATGTCAACCTTCAAATTCAACATAATTTGGACAAAAACAAAGTATTAAACATGCTAACAATTTCAAACAAAGCATTTAGCAACTTAAACATATTATAAAACCTTTCAAACACATACAGATTTCAAAACCAGTCAGTAAGCAAGATCTTCACTGAGATCATATCCAGATAAGAAGCACAAAAATCGTTCTCGAAAACTCTCAGTTAACCCACCTCGGTCGAGGTGTTCTTAGGTCAACCGAGGTGAAACGCCTCGTTCGGCCAGAACTGCCCCGGTCGAGGTCAAAAAAAAATTTTTATAACCAGTTTTTTCGACGTTTTTCTCAATCAAATAACCTGTATGTATGCATGCTATCTCAGATAAACATATAGAAGCAAAATGAAGCATAAATATCATATAAAGTCGAGTCATACATCCATGAGTCAAATAATACATAAATACCCCATACTTGGGACACACTGTCCCAGTGGGTCGAAATAAGTCTAAGAAAATAAAATACTCACCGGACATAAAGCTGAACTGCATAATAAATAAGAAAGAAAATCCTGCAGCTCTCAATAATCCTGATCCGGTGGTGGTGGTGGTGGTGGTGGCACATATGGATACTGGGATGGGTCAAATGGATAACCCATAGCCTGCTGAAACTAGATCTCCATCATCCTGCGCTGATAATGTTGGCTCTCTAGCATCTGATGAGTCTAATTGTCGATCTGTCGGTGCTGGGTGGAAAATCTCTCATCGATGTCCACAGTAAGGGCAGCATAAGAGTCTATCATCTGATCCGTCAGATCATTGATCCGACGGTGAGCCTCTGGATCTCTGTGTCGGCGTACCCTACGCCTAGCAGGTCTCACTGGTGATGCAGCTGGTGCAGGCTCAGTATCATCATCATCAAGATCAATAACCGGCGCACTCGTCCCAGCAATATTTGTCCATGTATCCATCGGAACTCCACCATCCCTGTCATCAGCAGTCTCCTCATCTACCTCCTCCTTCTCAACTGGTGCAGTTGCTGCCTCTCTATAATCCTCCATCAATGGAATCCAAGCAGTATGCCAGTAGTGAGGGTCATAGACAGAGAACTGGGGCGACCATATGATCCCCTACGGTGCAGTCAGCTCCCATGGCATAGCCACATATGGTGTAGTCAGTCCTCGGGGAACCAGAATCCGCCGAGTGATCATCTCCTGTAGCCCTAGCGGCTTGGCAGCCGCCACCATAGTGCAAGCGCTGAGATCCATATCCTGATAGATGGCGATGTGGGTCACAAGTCCTCCGCAGCAGATGTCCCCCTTCACCTTCGCCTTGATCTTGTGCAGGTCCTCTGCCAACATCAAGCCAAAGTCGGGGATCCCTCCAGTCACCATGCAATAAAGGCTGAAAAGCTTCCCTTGTCGGACCTTCTAGGGCGTCTCAATACGCGCCAGAAGCGTCTCACTGAAAATGCGGTGAGCTAACCTAAAAGCTAGGTGAAAAATAACCTTCTCCCTGGAGTCTCCAAGGCGCCATCTATCTATGTTCTCAACCACGTGAGCAATCTGACCCCAAAACTCCCTAGCTACAGTCCGGGAAAGGAAATCAACAGCGGTCGGGGCTGGAAAACCAAAAATGTCCCTCCAATACTCTAAAGGAACTAAGAAGTTCCGGTTCATCAACTGGTACTTCACAAAACGCTTTGTGGGGAGGTAGGTGAAGGAGCTAACAAACTCTAGGGTAGGCTCCAGATAGGCAGGTGCACGGATCTCAGTAAACTGATCTAGCCCTACCATCGATATCATCCGTCTAAGGTCTCCATCCACATGGAGACAACCAAAGGCTGACACGTCCAGGAAGCGAGGTGCTATGACTGGACGGGCTGCTATACGGTCGTAATCGACCTGGTGTCGTTGGTGGATCACCGGTCGATAAGGTCTGGAAGAGAAAGAGGAAGGAGAAGGGGAGGATCTATCCCTAAAGACAAGTTGTCTGTCAGAACTCATTTTCTAAACTCTCTCTGTCATGTCACCTCGGTCGGTCTGACAACACTGAAGAACACCTCGGCCGAGGCACAGCACGATTGGACCGAGGCGAAAAACTGTGTGATCTAATCTCTCAGAAATCCAGTTCTTTTCCCCCAAAATCACTACCACTGGTTCCTATGGGGTACTTAATCTGTTTTTCAGCAAATGCAAGGCAATCCAAGCCCAGATCGAAGCAAAAACAGCGAGGTTAGGGTTTTGTTCACTTTTACCTCGTTCGGCCGTTTCGGTTCGATTTCTTTGCAGATTCGCACTTGCAGCTTGATCCTCTACGCTTTAATCGCAATTTGGAAGTGAAAAACTTCGAAAACGAGCAAGAATTGAAGAGCGAGGTGAAAGGGAGCACCGCAGTCGAGGGGTAGGTAAAAAGAGAAGAAAGAGAATTTTTTTTCCTTTTTATACTCTTTCTGGAACTGCTGTCACCTCGGTCGAGGTGGTCTCGATTGGACCGAGGTGGTACGGACCGAGGTGGATCTTCAGAAACCCTAGTCGCCTCGGTTGCTCAAGAATCATCTCGGTCGAGGTGCTCTGACAGCAACCGAGATGTGCCTCAGTCAAACTTCGTCTTCTCAGATTCTCGATCTTCTGTCCTTCTAGTTGTGCTCCTGGTTTGTATTCCCTCTTTAGATGTCTCTTGTTGTCTGTCTAGAACGCCAAAAACAAAACAAAGCAAAGCAAAAGAAAAACTTTCTAAGCTAGACTAGAAAAAAGGAAAAGAAAGCAATACCTTGGGTTGCCTCCCAAGAAGCGCTTGGTTTAAGGTCGCTAGCTGGACCATAGTGCGTCTCTCAAACGAGGTATAGTGGTGCAACCTCCTCAACCGGAATTTCCGGTTTATACTTCTTAAGTCTATGGCCATTGACCTTGAAGCTTCCGCTTGTTTCGGCCCATATCTCAACTGCACCATGAGGAAAAACATGTTTCACAACATAAGGTCCGGTCCATCTAGATTTCAACTTACCTGGAAAGAGGCGGAGGCGGGAGTTGAAGAGTAGAACTAAGTCTCCTTCGTTAAGCTCCTTAGGGATGATACACTTGTCATGCCATTTCTTCGTCCTTTCCTTATAGATCTTGGCATTCTCATAAGCGTTCAAACGCAGCTCCTCCAGCTCATTGATATCCAATAGCTGCTTCTCGCCGGCTTCCTTAATATCGAAGTTCAACCGTTTGATCGCCCAATATGCTTTGTGTTCTAACTCAACGGGCAAATGACAAGACTTTCCATATACCAAATTATAAGGGGTGGTACCTATGGGAGTCTTAAATGCGGTCGTGTAGGCCCAAAGAGCATCGTCCAATTTCATGGACCAATCCTTCCTCGTCCTAGAGACGGTCTTCTCCAAAATTGCTTTGATTTCTCTATTCGAGATCTCGACCTGTCCACTAGATTGAGGGTGATAAGGGGTTGCTACCTTGTGGGTTACCCCATACTTCGATAGAAGTGCCTTGAACTTCCGGTTGATGAAATGCATTCCTCCATCGCTGATGATGATACGTGGAGTTCCAAAACGTGGAAAGATAGTCCTGTTTAAGAACTTCACAACCACCTTGGCGTCATTAGTGGGAGAAGCAATGGCTTCAACCCATCTAGAGACGTAATCAACTGCAAGAAGAATATAGAGGTTTTCTCCGGATGATGGGAAAGGTCCCATGAAGTCTATCCCCCATACATCAAAGATTTCCACCTCTTGAATGTTATTAAGTGGCATTTCGTTCCTCCTAGATAGATTCCCTGTTCTTTGGCATGCATCACAAGAGACAACAAACAATTGCACATCCTTAAATAATGTAGGCCAAAAGAAACCGGAACGTAATACCTTAGCGCATGTCTTATCGGTGCTAGCATGTCCTTCACAAGGAAGCGAATGACAATGCCGTATGACGCTATTAACTTCATCTTCAGGAATGCATCTTCGAAGCATCCCATCCGGCCTGCGCTTGAATAGCAGCGGTTCATCCCAATAGTAATGGCGTACTTCCTTGAAGAATCTCTTCTTTTGAGAGTACGTCAATCCGGGTGGTATTTCCTGGCAAACAAGATAATTCACAATATCAGCATACCAAGGTCCCTTATTATCAGAAAGTTGGTGGATAGAATGTTCCACCAACTGAGGATGAATGCCAGAGAAAGGAGTAAGAAGTTTGTTATTTTCAGCAGTCTCAGTTGACATCATCTCGCCTTCGACCTCGGTCGAAGCGAATGAACCTCTTAACTGTTTACCTTGTGTACAAGCTTTATATATTTCATCAACCTTGAAGTTTAAGTTTGGTAATCCACGTACCAAATCCTTTAAAATAAGTTTCTTCATGGTGTGCATGCTTACGTGACCAAGTCTTCTATCTCAAACCCTTGGATCGTCTATCAAGGCCTTGAGACATTTTAAGCTAGTTCTTGAAACTTGGTTAGTGCTTATAGAATATACGTTATTACATCGAGGAGCAATAAACACAACATCACTAAATAATTCATTTTTAACTTCACATTTTTAAAAATCAAAGATCACTTGTTACCTTTATTTATCACAAATCTGAGAGATGCTTAACATGTTTTATTTTAATTAGTCAACTAGATAAACATCATATATGTAGTTGTTCGCTCCAAACGGTGTGTGCAAGCTTTAAATTTATAACCCTAGACGTAAGCTTAAAACAAGGATGCGAACCCGCAGTGTACGGGTCAATCGTAGTAAAAAGCATGGAATTCCAAGGGTCGATCACAGGGACTTAGTGAAACAAAGTCCAATTACGGTAAGCTTTAGCAATTACTAACCACAATAGCAATTAAAACAATCAAAGATGATAAAAGTCAATAAAGGAAATATGCAATTCTAGGGATTAAAGCATCTAGTTGTGGTTCCAACTCAAGATCTAAAGATAAGCGGACAAAGCTGAGGTTTTTGCGTGGGGAAGGTGTTACTAAAGTGGAATAGATTACCGGGTAAGTCTCACTACTCACTAATTCCAAACCGTAACTCCTATTACCGGGTAAGTTTCAAGGAATTAAGATAAAGAACTATAACCTCAAACTAACACACCATCTAAGGGAATAGAATCAACCTTTACCGGGTAAGTCTCAGGCTAACTCACAAAGGTGGGATGAAAGCACACTCAAACCCCAATAAAGGATAAACCTTTATTACCTACTCTTATGATCTTAGGTAAACAAACTAAGGAATTACCGGGTAAGTCTCATCCTAGGCCTGCATTGAACCAGGAAAGGTGTAATAAGAATAGGATTTGGCAAACTCTAACACTTAACTCTCAGTTTCGGATCAGATAAGTCACCTCGGTCAGAAGAATTCCACCCCGGCCAAGATGTTCATCGACTGAGCGAGATGCTTTGGGTTAAGGTTAAAGACTCGAACTTTCAAGGTCCTACTGTGATTAAGATTATTCTATCATTGTTTTTCCCACAACCTTCAGCCAATCACCCTAGAATCACACAAAGAGATTAGCCACTCATCATCATGAAAGTATTAATCAAGTATATGGGAAGAAAGTGAATATTTGAACAAGAAGAATTTAATGCAAAGACTTCAATAAATGAATCAAATATCACAACAAAGCGTTCCTTGGATAGAAATCCAACAAGATAATGACAAAGAAGGGAATCTAAGATAATCTTACAAAAACCCTTCAAAAGCTATAAAAGCTACAAACTTCCTTCTTCAACCTTCAAAAAGGTTCTTCAAATCTCCCAACTGGAGTATGGCTGCTGCGGTGTAGTAGGTGTAAGCGAGGTGATAGCGGATGTATGCAGTGTGTCGGATTTGTGGGAAATCCGACCCTTTTTATAGGAAAATTACTCTCCAAAGATAAGATGTCTTAGAAAGATCTCTTCCCATAAAAATAGGTAAAATATATGATCTAGCATATCTTCTTCCTTCCAGGAGCCAAGCCCAAAAATATAAGATCTCTTTCCAAAGATAAAAGATCTCAGCCAAGAATAAAATATTCTCTCCGCGTCCCAAGTGTTCGCCTCGGTCGAGTCGACTTCTCTGGATCACCTCGGTCGAGGTGACCCTGTGGTCAACCGAGGTGAGTCACAACTGAATGTGAAATCTCTCAAATCTGGTCCAAAGTGAATCTTTAATCCATGTCTATGCTTCCTGGATGTTCCCTTATGTTCCTGAATGTAGCTCCAATGACTCCATAGCTCCTTTTGCTCCTTTTTGATGCAAAATGTGCCATTTTACCTACGATTACAACAAAACTAGGTGTAGACCTCGATTCCCGCAAAGGTAGATGAAATGGTAATATAATCACTTGTTATACATACAAACATGCAGATTATTGAAGATAAAACGTCCAAACAAATCCCAAAATATAGACTATAATTCATGCTATCAGTAGTTATATGAGTTATAACCAATTTTATCTATAACAATGATGTTACACTTCCCTTTATCACCAAGAGTAATGGTTCCAGTTGATTGCTTCTTTAAATCTGACATTAATGAACTTTTTCCACTCATATGTCTTGAGCAACCACTATCTAATATCCATTTATGCTTCTTAATCTTGGTGATATCCTACAAAATAACAAACTTCAACTTTTGGCTAGACCAAATGGCAAATTTTGATCCATATTCAAGATTAACCATGTTTGGTGGTCTAGTTCCTTTAGGAACCCAAATTTGTTTTAACCTATTCTCTTAAACATAGAGGATAGGTGTTTCGAATAATATAAGGGTCATTTATCCTATAAGGGCAAGTGATTTGACATGTCCCTTTTTGTAACAATAGAAACATGTGGGTGTACGAGAACTTCCTTCAACTTTAATAAAAGTGGTCACCGTTTTTCTAGGAAAATTTCGTTGTAACCAAGACCATTTTTGTTAAGAGTGGATTGTTGTTCACCCATCATCATTTAGAGATTATCTTTAGAACGAGTGAACCGAATGAATGCAGCCGTCTGGTCTCTACATTTTAAGGTTACATCAATCTTCTCTTTCTCTAGATTAGTATAATCTTGATGTAGAGAAGAGAGATTTTTCTTAAGAATTGCAATTTTCCGATTCCAAGGCCTTGACATTAGCATCAAGGTCTAACTTTAAAGTGTTGAGATTTTCAACTTCCGGAGACAATTCACTCACTCTTTTCTCTTGTTCTATTAGTTGTTCCCTTAAAAGGATTGTTTCACTTCTATGTTGTTCTTCACTAATGATCATATTTTGCAGGAATTCATCATGCTCTTTGCTAGGTTTAGACAATAGGGTTTTTACCACTCCTTCAAGATATTGTTTGGGATCTTATTCTTGATAGGCCATTAAACATAGATTTGCTTGATCATTTTCATCATCCGAATCATTTGAAGAATGAGTCACTCTATGATGCTACCATGTTTTCAACAACCACTATCTAGTATCCATTTATGCTCTTTGTTGGGTTTAGACATTAGGTGGTCTAGTCCCTTTAGGAACCCAAATTTGCTTAACATGTTCTCTTAGACATAGGGGATAAGTGTTTCGTATGATGTAGGGAACATTTCTCCTATATAGGTAAGTTGTTTTAACATGTCCCTTTTTACAACAATAGAAACATGTGGGTGTACGTGAACTTTCTTTAGCTTTAACAAAAGTGGTAACCGTTTTTCTTGCAAAATTTTTGTTGTAACCAATATCAGTCTTGTTAAGAGAGGATCGTTATTCACTCATCATCCTTTTGAGATTAGCTTTAGAACGAGTGAATTGAATGAGTAGTCTTCTAGTCTCTACACGTCACAGTTAGATCAATCTTCTCTTTCTCTAGATTAGTATAATCTTAATGTAGAGAAGAGAGATTTTCCTTAAGAATCGCATTTTCCGATTCCAACACCTTGACATTGGCATCAAGGTCTAACTTTAAAGAGTTGAGATTTTTAAATTCCAAAGACAATTCATTCACTCTTTTCTCTTGTTTGATTAGCCTTTTTGTTATAAGACTTATTCCCATTCTGTGTTCTTTATCACTTATGATAATATCTTTAAGAAATTCAGCAAGCTCTTGTCTAGGTTGAGACATTAGGGTTCTTACCACTCCTTCAAGATAAAAGTTGGGATCTGCTTCTTGATCGGCCATTAAGCAGAAGTTTGTTTGACCATTTTCATCATCCGACTCATTTGAAGAATGTGAGTCACTCCATGATAATGTCATATCCTTCTTCTTTTGATCATTCTTCTTGTAATTGTTCCTCTTCTTTTGTGGATAATTCTTTACAAGATGATCTGTTTCCCCACATTCAAAACAAGTTAGTACTTTAGTTTTCTTATTAGGGTTAGAGAACTTACCTTTAGTTTAGTTTTCTTATTAGGGTTAGAGAACTTATCTTTAGGTTTTGATGATTGTGGATAGTCTTTGTTAGCAAATCGCTTCTTCATTTGTAGAATTCTTGCGAGTCCTCTTGAAATTAGAGCATATGAATCTTCATCATCATCAGATGGAATGTTATCCTTCTTAAATTTAAAGCAAGGTTCTTTATGTTCAAGGAAGGTTCTTCATCTTCTTCTCCAAGAACCATTTCATTAGTGATAAGTTTTCCAAGTATGACATCGAGAGGTAATGTTGAGAGATTTTAAGCTTCCTCGATGGCGGTCACTTTTGGTCCCCACTTAGCTTTAGGTAAGCTCCTTAGCACGTTTCTTACTTTTTCTTCATTTGTGAAGACCTTTCCAAGAGAGTCAAGATTATTCACAATTTCGGTAAATCTTGTGAACATCTTCTTGACCGTCTCACTTGATGTCATCTTGAACAACTCGTATTGCCTGAGGAAGATACTAATCTTTGACTCTTTAACTTGATTTGTTCCTTCGTATGTGACTATTAGTTTGTCCCATATTTCCTTTGCGCTTTTGCATGATGAGACACGATTGAATTCATTAGCATCTAATCCACAATATAGCAAGTTCATAGCTTTGTAGTTCTTAGCCACATTCTCCAAGTCGGTTTGATTAAAGTCAACTTCTTTCTTTGGAACCTCGACTCCCTCAATCGTGATGATTGGTACTTTTGGTTCATTCTTAACTATGTCTCATAGTTTCATATCCTGATCATTGATAAACATTTGCATTAGTGCTCTCCTATGGGCAAAGTTGTTACCACAGAAAAGGGGTGGTCGAGAGGTGGATCTTCCTTGAGCAAATCATCCATCACCTATAGAGTTCATGATTAGTCTCATTGATGGTTAAATCAAATACATGTGATTCTAGCTCTGATACCAATTGAAGAACAGAGTATGGGATTAATAAGGATAGAAATACGATATGTTTACGAAGTTCGGCCCTAACAGCCTACGTCGCCATCCTAGGGTTTCTCGACCATAGGATCTAACTATCTATTATCTGCTTCTTTGAGTCCTAGATACAACCTAAAAGAACTCTCTTTCTTCTCTTAAGGTAGCATTAATGTTATAATCTAGTCAACTCCTATCTAGCAGTGATAACCTAGTTACTTCGTAGAGTAACACTTTTGAGTATAACACTATAATGATATGTCAATGTAGGTTTTTTGTTTATCTTACTCTAACAAATAAAACTAAGAACGCTCGAAATGGAAGATAAACTTTTGGATCGATGAAGAAGACTTGGATGTTCACTTGTCAACTTGGTGTCTTCTGCTTTCATCAATGGTTTCTTTTATACCTTCTATGGGAGCACCTTCTTCTAGCCCTTGTAACGTTCATGCTCCATATAATCTTTGTTTGTTTGTATGAAATCTTCACAACAAACTCTTGATATCCGTTTGATATCTTCAAGGAGATCTTCTCTTCAAACGTCTATCTTCTCATTGCAAGATCTCCGATTTGTTTGTTGTGGTCGTTTAAGTATTTCTTCACAAAGATCTTCTACAAGATCTTCTTGTTTAGCCAGATCTTCTACAAGATCTTCTTGTTTAACCAATCGAGATCTTTATCCATTTGAAATCTTCAACCACTTTTAGATCGAGATCTTCTTGTTGTATTCCAGAATGTTAGATCCACACAATTTGCATTAAACGTAACAAACCAAAACTACACAAACTAATCGATATTTGTTAGTATAATAAACCGCATTTTATGTTAAGTCTTTCATCATTAAATAATTAATAAAATTAACAATAAAGGTGGAGTTATCATTGATTATATGTCTATGAGTTATGGTAGTGTTAGATTATTCTTTTTTATATGTTCTACAAACGGTGACCTGACTTTTGGTGATAGTATAGTCCTCACACCTCCTTGTTAAGTTCAATGTGATGATTCGTCAACGTCTTGGGTAAGTGACAATCAATGGTGACAACATTGATGTACCGTAAACAATAGATCTTGACCACACGTAGCAATCAACGAAGTTGTTTGTTACATAACTTTAGCTTATATTCAATATTGTGGAATTGCCAATTGAAATCTCGTATACGCATGTTGTGGGTTTTGGACCTTCGAATTACTTTGCCATCATTATTACTTGTTGTTGTCGAGATTTCTCTTGAACCTCCCGCCTTTGGTCCCGCAAAATACAATCTTTTTCCCTCCCTCTACTGCTTTCTAGGTTGACTTCCACTACAATCTTTTACAACTAAGAATGACCGTAAAATCCTTCCACTATAATCTTTTACAAGAGGGAAAACAATGGTTCCTAGAGCACAATAAGGAGGCTTGTGAAAGTATTAAAATAAACAAACTTGTGGAAAAAAGTGATCATGCAAAACATTCCAAACTAAAAGGTCGAACGAGACGTCACTCGCTCACTCTCCACAACAGAAGAAAGAAAACACACGATGGTGCAAAGTTTGTATCAAAATTCAAGGTGCATAAAAAGTCATCTTACATACGTTTTTTTTTAACGTGTACATGTGGCTAGAAAATCCAACTTATATCGCTCTCTAATCACGCCTAAAATAAAGTAAAACATAATAAAAAAAATGTGGGCTAAAAATTAACTTTAAAAGGCCCAATTACTCTAAATAACATGTAATAAAAGAAGTCTAATTATGGGCTGAAAATAACATTTAACAAGATCCAAATTAAAAGGCAATTCGTGACATGGAAATATTAAAAATAACATTCTCTAACTCATGTATATCTCCTCCAAGTTGTTCTTCTATCTTCTTTACTTGATCGAGTTCTTGTTATTAATCCTCTTGTTGACACTATAACTTTTGAAACTCCTTAAACTCGTAATAAACACATTGAATATGGGTGTAATTGATGAACTGAATATAAAAAAACACCCTAAAACTTATATTGAACACAACTTATGCTAGTGAACTGTAGTTGATTGAGTTAGTTTGTAAACCATGGTAAAAGAGAGAGATCCCGGTGACACTGATTTGGAGTTTAAACGATTTCATGGCAGTGATACCATCAAAGAAGCCAACATCCTTTTCAATATTAAAAAAAATTAGAAAATATTTAACTAAATAAAAAATAATTTATATAGTAATATATATTTTCCTTATGCCCAATCACCACATTATTATTTCATTTATTGTCCAAATGTAGGTTAATAATTCATCAAAATAACCAAAGAACAATTCATCCCTAATTTGTTCCATTCCACTAGGATCTTAGATTTGGAAAACTAATCAACAATGTTTAGATGTGTACCTTGGTCAGCCATAGGGGTGCAGCAGGTGGCTCCAGCAGGTGGTGAACGGCGGCGTAGCAGGCGGCTCCGGCGGGTGGCCAAAGGGCTGCTGTAGCAGCTCGTGGAGGAGGCCGCAGGGAGGCTCGGGCTGTGCAGCGGGCGGCGTAGCAGTGGAGCAGTGACCGGCGGGCATGGCTCCGGGCTGGCAGCAGGCGCGGCGGCGTCTCGGGGTGGCTGCTGGTGGTCCGGTGGTGGCTGGAGCAAGGAAGCCCTAGTTTCTCCACTCTCCTCCCTTTGCTCTCTTATGTGTGTTACGTGTGTTATTTTCAAAGTAATGACATATCATCATCTTTTATGTCTTATATGCCCAACTAAAATAAGGGGTACATAATGCCCAATAGTTTGGGTACATAATACCACTACATAAGTTATATGTCGCACACGATTATATCGCTATTAACGGAACAACGCATATTTAAGGGCAAGTGGAGGACCGGGCTTTACTACGGGATTAATTTATCGGTCCGTCAACGATAAATTAATCGGGTTACTCCCTATGAAAATCCCGACTATTATATTTAGCTAATTAATGTAAAAACGTAGATTATCTATAGGTCCACATTAACGAGATAATTTATTCTTACATTTCTCCCACTTGGACCATAGGTACATCTACTATTCTGTTATATGTAGTTAAACTTAAATTGTACAAGGTGCTAAATTTACTTTACGGGTTTATCTTAATTACCTCGAGAATCCCAAAACAACAATAGAGTAATGGCGGTTCCACATTATCTATTCAACATGGTTCCTTCCATCTACTACTGATTGCTATCCCAAAAGGACCCGATCTGTATAAGGGAATAAGCATAATGGTCTCTTTAATGTCTTTAGGAAAAGACTATTTCTGTTCAACCACCAAAATGTATATATACAGAACAATAATGTGAAAGCAGAATGGTTCAGAAGATTTGTAACATTAATGATCAAAACACAGTATCTTTACAAAACACTTGCAATCCACATAACATAAAAACTAAGTACTACACTCAAAACCCATTAGGCTAGCATGCATCAGAAATGTCTTGGGTGGTAGTCCCTTAGTAAGTGGATCTGCTATATTAGCACTAGTCGAAATGTGCTCCACAGATACTATTCTCTTTCGAACTTCGTCCTTAACTGATAAGAATCTCATTTCCATGTGTTTTATACCTTTGGAATACTTATCATTTTTCGTAAAGAAAACGGCCGCTGTGTTGTCACAGAAGATTCTCAGCGGTCTTGCGATCGAGCTCAGAACGCTTAACCCCGAAATAAAGTTCCGCAACCATAATGCATGATTTGTAGCCTCAAAGCACGCTACAAACTCGGCCTCCATCGTGGATGATGCAATAATGGTTTGCTTAGCACTTTTCTAGGAGATGGCTCCTCCCGCTAAGACAAACACATAACCCGAGGTGCTTTTTCTGCTATCCTCCAAAATCTGAATCAATATAGCCAATAACTTCAAGCTGATCAGAATGCCTATAAGTGAGCATGTGACTCTTAGTCCCTTGTAGGTACCTTAACACCTTTTTCGCAGCCTTCCAGTGTTCAATGCCAGGGTTGCTTTGATAGTGACCCAGTACACCAACTGCAAAACTGATGTCCGGTCTGGTACAAACTTGGGCATACATAAGGCTTCCAACTATTGAAGCATAAGGAATATCTTGCATTCTTTTATGTTCTTCATCAGTTTTGGGACATTGTTTCAAACTTAATTTATCCCCTTTCTGAATAGGAACCATACTGGAATTACATCCAATCATATGGAATCTATCTAATACCTTTGAAATATATGCTCTCTGAGACAAACCTAATGTCCTTTGTGACCTATCACGGGATATTTCTATCCCTAACACAAAGGATGCCTCACCCATATCTTTCATCTCAAAGTTACTAGACAAGAAACTCTTGGTCTCTCTGAGTAAACCCAGATCACTGTTGGCGATCAAGATATCGTCAACATACAGGACTAAAAATGCAAACTTGCTCCCACTGACCTTCAGGTATATACAATGATCAAAAAGGTTTTCCGTAAAACCGAAGGCAGTTATGGTATCGTGAAACTTAATATACCATTGTCAAGAAGCTTGCTTAAGTCCATATATTGACTTCTTTAATAAACAGACTAGATCCTCCTTACCGTCTTCAACGAAACCTTCAAGTTGAGACATGTAGACTTCTTCCTCCAAACTTCCATTCAGAAATGCCGTTTTCACATCCATTTGATGTCGCTCTAAGTCAAAATGAGCTACTAATGCCAAAATGATCCTTAATAAATCCTTCTTCGAAACTGGAGAGAAGGTTTCATTATAATCAATGCCTTCTTTCTAGTTGAAACCTTTGGCTACAAGGCGCGCTTTATGTCGCTCTATATGGCCAAGGGAGTCGAGCTTGGTCTTAAAAACCCATTTACTGCCGACTGCCTTATGCCCTATAGGTAGAGCAACTAACTCCCACACTTTATTTGCAGCCATTGATTTCAATTCCTCAAACATAGCATCAATCCATTTATCAAAATCATTGCCTTTTACGGCTTGTGAAAACGTTACTGGATCGTTATCCAATCCTATGTCAAACTCATGCTGTAGCATATACACCATATAGTCATCTGAGATTGCAGACCTACGAGGTCTTGTGGACCTTCTTATAGAAATCTCGATTATAGGTGTATATGCTGCGTCAATGACTTCAGAAATGGCAGGAGTCACATTAATGGGTTGAGGTTCATCATTATTTTCTGGAACGTCATGAACAGAGATTAGAGGTACAGTAATAGGAACACCAGTTCCCGGTACAGTAATAGGAACACTAGTTCCCTCTCTAATCTCATTGATGATGACCTCATCAAATCTCCCACTGACTTCGCCATCCTCTAGGAATTTGGCATTACCAGTTTCTACAATTCTGGTGCTGTGGCTAGGACAGTAAAATTTAAACCCCTTTGATTTCGAAGCATACCCAATGAAAAACCCGCTAATGGTTTTAGAATCGAGTTTCTTCTCCTGAGGATTGTAGATGCGCGCTTCTGCGGGGCAACCCCAAATGTGTAAGTGTCGCAAACTTGGTTTCCAACCATTCCACAGTTCAAATGGAGTCTTTGAAACTGCCTTACTAGGAACTCGGTTTGCGACGTACACTACAGTCATAAGCGCATGGGTCCACAATGATTTGGGTAAATCAGCTTTACTCATCATAGCCCTTACAACCTCTAGAAGGGTTCTGTTACGTCTCTCAACAACACCGTTCATCCAGGGTGAACTAGGCATCATGTACTGAGCGACAATACCCAAACTTTCTAGAAGTTTAGCAAATGAACCAGGGTTTTGCCCTGATTCATCGTATCTACCATAAAATTCCCCAGCTCTATCCGACCTGATGATTTTCACTTTCTTTTCTAGTTGCCTCTCAACTTCCTTAATGTAAAGCTCTACAGCATTTACCGACTGAGATTTTTCATGCAACATGTAAAGATAACAGTACCGTGAATAATCATCTATAAAGGTGATGAAATACTTCTCTCCACTAAAGGAGGGAACATCAAATGGACCACAAATGTCTGTATGTATGATCTCTAAAAGAGCAGTGCTTCTTGTGGCGCCCTTTTTGGTGTGTTTGATTTTCTTTCCTTTAATGCAATCCACACACGTCCCAAAGTCAGTAAAATCAAGAGAAGGAAGAATGTTGTCTTTTACTAACAACATCATTCAAAATATGGGCCAAGCGTTTATGCCACAAGAATGCTGAGTTCTCATTCGACCTGACACGTTTCATTCCAATCTCAAAATTCATAGAAATAAACAATGAATCAAAAAATGATTTATCCAAATCAATACGATACATTCCATTCTCCAAAACACCACAACCAATTATATTCTTATCCCTGAATAAGCTGAAACAATCCAAAAGTCACAGAAAAACCCATACAGTCAAGTTTAGAAATTGAAATTAAATTACGAGTCATTGATGGAACATAGATTGTATCCTCCAAAAGTAATTTAAAGTCACTACTTAATTCTAAACAAAAACATCCTATGGCTTTAATGGATGCTTCAGACTTGTTTCCCATGAGTAGGTTCTTCTCATTGCTTCTTATATTCTGGATTGAACTGAAGCCCTGTAATGAGTTAGAAACGTGCACATTAGTACCAGAGTCTAACCACCAAGTATTAGAAGGTACATTAATGAAATTAGATTCGAGACATACAAAGGAAAGGTACATACCCTTCTTCTCGAACCATTCCTTACGCTTTACGCAGTCTTTCTGGAAATGTCCTGCCTTTTTACAGAAATGACAGACATCCTTCTTTTTCACCTTCTTAATGCCCGACGGACCTGGTACATTGGTCGAGCTAGACTTGATGCTCGAACCGTCCTTCCTTTTGAACTGGCCCTTCCCTTTAGCGCCCTCACTGTTATACACATAATGTGCCTGAGGTATATTATGCGCTTTTGCATTAGCTAGGCGTGCGGCTTCCTGAACAAGCTTATTCGCAAGGTCATCCACTGTCCATGTTTCTTTAATGGCATTATAGCTCACATGGAATGCCTCATATTCTTTGGGAAGACCCTCAAAGATGAAATGCGTTAATATGAGGCCGTCAATTTTCAGCCCCAACTTGAACAACTGCGAGGCTAAGCTTTGCATATGCATTGTATACTTAGTCATATCAGTCTGTTTTTCATCAAACTTATAGTGAGACAGTTCAGACAGAAGCTTTCCAATTAATGCCTTATCAAAAGGCTGGAACTTTTCCTTAAGTTTTGCAAGATATTTCTTCGTGGTGTCACAATCAGCCTTTGTAATTGAGTTCTTAATGTCCGAAGTAGTGGTAAGGTGCAGAAAGGAAAGACAGTTAGCATCCTTGTCTTTCCAGTCCTTATATGCCTTAAGCACTGCTTCGTCCTCCTCATCAGGCTTAGGCTTTTCAGGACCGTCCTCCCTTAAACATTCGCCGTAACTTAACATGGACATAGAGAAAGTTACAATCTCTATCCAATCATCGTAGTTTGGTCCAGTAAGGGGAGGAACAGTCGAGAGGCAAGAAAGCAGTAACTTATTTTGGAAAACTGCACAGTTGAAAAAACATGTTCAAAACAATCAATCTTTGAGTAAAAACACACATATACATATAAAATCACTAATGAATAAGACTTGTTCAATAATTGAGAAAAATCCAACAATCTCGACTAAACCAAGTATGGCATCTGTGGATAACCTATACAATCTAATCTCAATTGATTAAATATTCCCTACTTATATGATTAAGTTACTAATAAATGTCGGTCCACCTGTGGGTAAGACCTAAGGGCTAGCAATTTATCCACAATACTCGCTTATTCTGACCTTCACTACCTTAAGTGAGTCCACTGTGGTGTAACTCAATTTTTAATGTGAAAATCTGAGGCTTATTTAACCTTTTATGAAATTAATCAAACATGAATCGGCCCACTGTGGTGTAACTCAATTCAACTTAATGATAATTCTACCATTCAAAATGGAATAATCATTAGTGAGAATTCAATCTCATATGAACGGAAGCATCTGTAGTGTGCAACCGAACAACCCTACTGAGATTTCTCTAGCGATTATCCAAACTATAACAGACAGCAGCGGAAGTATAAGGGAAAGCCCCACAAAACCCCAAATGCTCAACAAAGATGCTTGACATAATCGATCATCACTCCTTTAGTCAATCGACTTAACTCTAATGTCGAACGACTACGGGTGAAGTCGTTTGACTCGAAAAACCCCTTTGTAATGGGTCTTTTTATCACTTCAATCAAACACTTTATTTTCACCAATTAATCCTTGATATTGGCTTGAGCATTTCATCAACATTTTAAGTGCATAGAAAATTCAGCACACACATTTCATCAAGCATTTGAAGTGCACCAAAATCAACAATTCAACCAAGCAATTGAGTGTTCAAAACTCAATACATCCAACATGCAATTAGTTTTCTAATCTCAACCATGCTCTTGTACCAAATGTAGGTTAATAATTCATCAAAATAACCAAAGAACAATTCATCCCTAATTTGTTCCATTCCACTAGGATCTTAGATTTGGAAAACTAATCAACAATGTTTAGATGTGTACCTTGGTCAGCCATAGGGGTGCAGCAGGTGGCTCCGGCAGGTGGTGAACGGCGGCGCAGGCGGCTCCGGCGGGTGGCCAAAGGGCTGCTGCAGCAGCTCGTGGAGGAGGCCGCAGGGAGGCTCGGGCTGTGCAGCGGGCGGCGTAGCAGTGGAGTAGTGACCGGCGGGCGTGGCTCCGGGCTGGCAGCAGGCGCGGCGGCGTCCCGGGGTGGTTGTTGGTGGTCCGGTGGTGGCTGGAGCAAGGAAGCCCTAGTTTCTCCACTCTCCTCCCTTTGCTCTCTTATGTGTGTTACGTGTGTTATTTTCAAAGTAATGACATATCATCATCTTTTATGTGTTATATGCCCAACTAAAATAAGGGGTACATAATACCCAATAGTTTGGGTACATAATACCACTACATAAGTTATATGTCACACACGATTATATCGCTATTAACGGAACAACGCATATTTAAGGGCGAGCGGAGGACCGGGCTATATTACGGGATTAATTTATCGGTCCGTCAACGATAAATTAATCGGGTTACTCCCTATGAAAATCCCGACTGTTATATTTAGCTAATTAATGCAAAAACGTAGGTCCACATTAACGAGATAATTTATTCTTACATTGTCCACACCGAACATCCGTTTGAAAGGATATGTTGCTCCGTTAAATGACATTTTCGTCACACTACATAAAATTTATTCTTATTAAATTTTTAAAAATCAACAAAAGTAGGCTAATTATTTTATTAATAGAATTTCCATCTTGTAGAACGTGAACTAGTTGATAAAAAATAATGTTATCGGATTTGTTTCTCATAAAGAATTGTGAAATTAAAAGGTGGAAATATTTAATACTTAAAACAACAATTTAATTACGAATATATACATTTTTTTCTTTAGTTGTGTAGCACACATCAAAACAGCCTTCCCCTCCCATTCTAAATAAGCTGATATATAAAAGCAGATTGTTTGTGTAATGCATGTATTTTTTTTTTGTCATTTAAGTGAAGTATAAAAGCAGAATGTTTGTCCTTCATTCGCCAAATTCAGGCGAAATAAACAGAGACAGCCCTTCTCCTCTGTTTTCCTCTCAGCCCAAACCTCCATTAAAGATCATAAATTCAAAACCCCAATCATTGTGGGTGAGCTCTGTGATTTGATTTGGCGACGCAGAAATGAGGTTTGAAGGTTTGATTCTCCCTTGGTTGATCATTACCGCCATTGCTGATATAAACTACAGTTTTGTTACAGCAGCAGCAGCAGCAGCAACGTAAGTTCCTTCCTCCTGTGTTCTTCTTTGTCTGCAATTATATTTTCTTTTTGTATGGATTTTGTCTGTGAGTTAAAATGTAAGCTCGTGAGGGTTGTAATAAGCTGGGACATAAGAAAAAGGAATGAAAATGATGTTCACGGGTTGCAAAAGACAGAGGTTGCAGTAGATAATTGGTGCATGGAAAGGTACAAGTTAAAAAAGATTTGACATTGATAGTGTCCATTCTAGTATTCATCATACACCAACTTGGAAACTCCATGTGCAGGGGATTCATGGGTAGGTATATGTGCCCGGAACTGGGATGAATCGTTTCCGTCACCCACCCATTGATCTTGTATGGTGTATTTAACCACCATTTGTAGATCAGCCTTTAAAGTAATCTCGGATTTGCCTAAAAACAATGAATATTAATCAACTTAAAATGTATTTTTTGATATATATATATATATATATATATATATATATATATATATATATATATATATATATATATATAATTCATATTCATATATTTAAATGTGAAGAGGCAATGTTATTTAGGTGTAGTAAGTGGTTCACCGTCCCACCTGAAGCAAGGTATTTACGGTACCTCTGTAATGGAAAAAGTATTGTGGGTGGTGGCCGGCGGGCGGTGAGGCTCAAGTGGGTTCAATTATATTCTTCTTTAGAGTTGCCTTCCACTTACCATATTAAAAACCCTCTTGCCTGGGGTTGCCTTTCTTCTAAGGTCAACCACCTATGTCATACTATAGGCAAAACCTTATCATAATAGATTAAATTGCACTTACTAACGTCATTTAGCAACCCATTTTCATGTTTTGTTTCGATCACTTACTATTTAAAAAAGGAACACCAACAAACAGGTGGCGCAAATCTAACCGATGATTCACAGTTAGTCGGTTATGTTATTACATTTGGCACCAAAATTGTGATTTGGGTTACTCATCTTCATCTACGAATCGTAGTACTGATTCAGAGGTTCTCGATTTGCTTGGAGATGGATTACCGAGTACATTGTCAAAAATTTAAATCAAGTGGGGAAATGATTTGGGTTTCGTTAACGCATAAATGGTCTAGGGTTTCTTATGGGCTCCTTTTCAATCGAATCCTTACTTAGTTAATCCCTTTAGGCGGGTAATGAATCGTTGCAGACGGTTGCCCACCATGCACTGTTTCCTCTTCCTTGTCATTATTTTAGTGATTTAACTTTCGTGGGTGCTTTTTGGCATGTTAGGGTTACGAATGGCAGCAAAGGAGGAAGTCTCAGCGCACAAGAATTGCCACCCGCTGTTTCTTTGCAACTTGGGGACAAACATGTGTGTCTTGCTCTACCTTTTTTCTTGCTCAACTTGTTTTATTTTATTTATACTTCAGTTGTTAAATTCTTTACTGTAAACCTGTACATTTCTACTGATGTTTCTGTCATTGAGAAGTTGACATTCCTTTGTTGTTCTTAGCTACTTTCCAGTTTCCATTCAAGGAATTAAAAGAAGACATAAAACTGTGTGTGGATGGTTACATTTAGGCCTTTTGGGGGTTTAATGCCTGTTTAGCTAGAGGAATTATTGCCTTTTTTTACGGGGCCTACAATGATAATCATCAGCAGTTATTAAATGCATTGAACCATTTTATGAACTTTGTAGGTGGTAATGAATAATGGCATTCTCCAAGTAACCTTGGCCGTTCCTGAGGGCTATGTGACCGGAATAAGTTTCAACGGAGTTGATAATCTGCTTGAGACTAACAATGCAGAATCAAATAGAGGGTATGAAGTACATGTTTTCATGATTCGATGCTCGGAATTCTAATGTGATATAAGGATGCTCAAAAGCATTTTGCCTGAATCACCCAACTGATATTATGAAGATAATCAATACTCTGTACATGTTTGATGCTAACTTCTTTTTTCCTAACATGTACATGATGTTTAGCAGAAGCCTAATGGATTATTACTAGCTCTTAGCTATTTTTTAACTCTAGTGACTTATCATACTATTTATTAGTTGGAGGGAATAATATTGATATATTACATCAAATGTTGTCAGTTTCTCCAACGGTTTCCTATCAAATTTGTTTTGGGCTTTAACCTGGTCTATATACAATCTAGGTATTGGGATGCTGTTTGGGATGCTCCGGGACGATGCCACAGTCCTGGCTGTACAGATTGGTAAGCTCCTCACAAAGAATTCCATTTCTTTTTGTTCTGGAATCAGAAGCTTCCAGTAATTGACCATCGTGTTTTTAAATGCAGGCTGCTAGGAACAAGCTTTGACATCATAAATGAAAGTGAAAACCAAACTGAGATTTCGTTTTCAAGTAAGTGGGATATGAATTCATGGAACACATCTGGTGATTATCCAAGACTTCCTATCAATGTGGACCGGAGGTTTGTGCTCATTTGTCCTTTCAGTTTTCAACGCTTCAAAAGAGATTGTAATTTATCATGTTATTATGAATGTACCTTGAAAGTTAGTGCTCTTGTGGACCATTTCGTTAACAGATATGTTATGCTTCGTGGTCTCTCTGGGTTTTACTCGTATGCCATACTAGACCGTGAAGAAGAATTGCCTGAATCAAATATTTATCAAATAAGAGCTGTTTATAAGCTTCATAGAGATAGGTAGCCATTTTCCCATTTTGGATTGCTGCTTTTTTTTTCCTTCGTTAAATGTTGTATTATTTGTCTAACAACTCTTTTGGCAACGTAATGTGTTCGACAGGTTTCATTACATGGCTATTTCAGATGAAAGGCAAAGGATCATGCCAATGCCACAAGATCGTGACTCGGGTCAGCCCCTTGCTTATAAGGAAGCTGTCCTATTGACTAATCCAATCAATAGTAATCTTAGAGGCGAGGTATCTCAAAATCTATCAATTTCATTCTTAGTTCTTTCGTTTTTATTGGCCAATTTAGAGAGATTTACAATATATTTTCAGGCTTAAGGATTTACCATGTTGTGGACCTATGGTTTGGTCAAGAATGTAAGTCCTTAATTTGGAAAACTGGTGTAGGTGGATGATAAGTACCAGTATTCATGTGAAGATAGATACAATAATGTGCATGGTTGGGTTTCTTTTGATCCATCTGTTGGATTCTGGATGATAACACCGAGTAATGAGTTCAGGTCTGCTGGTCCTCTTAAGCAAGATCTTACTTCGCATACCGGTCCTATCACTCTTGCAGTAAGTACGCATTAAATTATCTAATGATCTATTTATAAATGTTAAATGAATCTTAATAAATCATGATCTGAGAATTCAAGTACTTTGTATTGAGTAGATGTTTCATAGTAATCACTATGTGGGCCTGGACTTAATAATGGCATTCAGTGAAGGAGAACCATGGAAGAAGGTTTATGGCCCTTTCTTTGTCTATTTGAACTCAGCTTCTGGTGACCCGGATCCACATATTTTGTGGGAAGATGCAAAACGTCAGGTAAATTCTACAACGGAAGTGGTGTATCTCATTAGGCTATCTGGAACTTTGGTTAGACGATCATCACCCTTGTCTCTCGCAATTGAACTGTATTTGTCAGATGATGGAAGAAAGCTTTAAATGGCCTTATGACTTTCCAGCATCAGGGGACTTCTCAAAGTCTATGGAGCGTGGCTCTGTATCTGGCCGCTTGCTAGTAAATGATGGGTATTCACTAAACATGTATAAAGTTGATTGCAACCCGGATTCGTTCAATAAGAAGCATTGTCTGGTAACTTGTTTGGTAATTTGTAATTAAGGTATATCAAGAGCTCCTTGATCTCAGCAAGCTTGGGTTGGATTGGTTTGGCTGCACCAGGAGAGCCAGGATCTTGGCAAACAGAATCGAAGGTGAGCAATTATGAACTGTAAGTGTCTCCTTGTACAAAGATGCACTTACCTAGTTAAACTTGATTGTTTAGGGTTATCAGTTTTGGACAAGAGCTGACCATCGCGGAAGATTTGAAATTGATGGAATTCGGGAGGGAAACTACAGCCTGTATGCCTTTGTTCCTGGTTTTATAGGAGAGTATAAGTTTGAGAGTTTTATCTGCATTGAACCAGGTTAGCTTCTGAGCACTTGGGATTTTGATCAAACTGATTCCTTTGGTATGACATATAATACTGTTATGATTTGTTTTTTTGTACACGAAATTTTGGCAAAATGCCTTCAAATTTCTTGCACACTGAAGTTGTTTGCTCATCACTATAGTTGTTTTGATTGGTTTTGACTCTAGTGCTCTTGTGCGGATGCAGGAGCTGAAATCAAACTAGGCTATCTCATCTTCGAGCCTTTGAGAAATGGCCCCACGCTATGGGAATTAGGATACCCGGATCGTACTGCTGCTGAGTTCTATATTCCTAATCCGAGTCCAGGGCTATTGAACAAACTATACTCGCACAAGATTCATGAGAAGTCAGCTCTTGAGTTCCTGTTTTTTATATTCATGATCCTAAATGCTCCATGTAAATCTGTAATTATAAAAAATTGTATTTTCTTCATCAGGTTCAGGCAATACGGCCTATGGGAACGCTATAGCGACTTATATCCTGACCATGATCTAGTATATGATGTCGAGACAAGTGATTACCGGAGAGATTGGTTTTATGCTCAAGTGACAAGGTACTCGAACCTGCTTGCTCTTGGTACATATGAGTTAGAATAGTATTATTATCTGGTGTTCTATGAATTTAGTTATAATATACAATGCAGACGAGGCGAAAACATGACATACCATCCAACCACATGGCAAATCATATTCCCATTGGAAGACTTGGATCCATTGGCTAATTACACGCTGCGTATTGCTTTGGCGTCGGCGACTGTATCTATATTGCAAGTAAGTATTGTGGATGACTGGATGAGTATGAAAAGTTTTTGTGGAGAACGAGTAATTTTTCTGGTTTTGTTCAGGTTAGGATTAACGACCCCGGTCTGGCGATCCCTCACTTCACGACAACGGAAATAGGTAAAGATAACGCGATAGCCAGACACGGGATCCGCGGCGTGTACCGGCTGCTCAGTGTAGATTTTCGGGGCTCTTGGCTCCAGGAAGGAAGCAACACGATATATCTAACCCAGACGATGTGCAGGAGTCCGTTCGAAGGAATCATGTACGATTACATCCGCTTAGAAGGGCCTCCTGTCATTGCTTGAAGAGCAATGGCTATTGTAAACCAAATGGATTTCACAATTCGATGTCCTACTGGATCCTTTTAATTCCAGTGGGATTACTTATAATGTGTATATATTGATTGTTGTCTATAAGGTCATCCATACATGGATTTCTCTTTTGCTGCATCCAAACTTAAATAGCAGGCATATTGACACGTGTCCAAGTCACAATAAAGAAAGTCAGTCGTAGCAGAAGAAGATTGGGATGCGTGATGATTATCTCACCATCACCTGCGGCTGCATTACCCACGTTTTACCGACTACCTAAAACACCACCGAGCCCAAAGCATCGCATAATTGTAAACCCCTGCTCTTCCTCTTCATTCATGGAAGCTTCGCCGACAATCCCGGAGAATCGTCGCCAGAGGGTGGTTGTATGCGGTGGAGGAGTAATCGGAGTCTGCACCGCTTACTTTCTCTCAAAGAAGGGCGCTGCTGTTACGCTCGTCGAGCAGTGTTCCGTCGCTTGCGCCGCCTCTGGAAAGGCTGGCGGCTTCCTCGCCCTCGATTGGTGTGACGGTGGGCCCGTCTCCGCCCTCGCCCGCGCCAGCTTCAATCTCCACCGCTCGCTTGCAGAGGAGCTCAACGGACCCGAATCCTACGGATACCGACCCCTCACGACCCTCAGCGTCACAATCACTGAATCGGAGAACAAACCCGGCCGATCGAGCTCCTCCAGTCTCCCAGGCTGGGTTGATGGACCGGCCCGGAGCCCAAAGTCCATTGGAACGATAGAAACAACGGCCCAAGTTCATCCCCAGATGTTTACAAGGACGTTGATGTCTGTGGCGGAGGAGAGATATGGGGTTGAGCTGGTGGTTGGTAAGGTTGAGAAGGTGGAGCGAGGCCGAATTATCTCGGTTGTATTGGAAGGCGGACGAGTTATTGAAGCCGACTCGGTGGTGCTAGCTCTAGGGCCTTGGACGGCTAAATTAGGGTTACTGTCGTCGTTGTTGAGGGTTCACGGGGTGAAGGCGCACAGTATTATTTTGGAGCCGAAAGATCCGGATGCCATAACGCCTCATGCTCTGTTTCTGAAATACTTTTCCGATGAGGGTGGGAAGCCTATGGACCCTGAGGTTTATCCTCGTCCCACAGGTATGATTTCAGTTTCAAGTTTCAACAATTGAGGTTTACCCAATTTTAGTGAGTGTGAGTTGAATAATTTTGTTAGGAGAGGTGTACATATGCGGGATGTCATCGGAGGAAGAAGTCCCAAGCGACCCGGAAATGGTAACAGCGAACCCAGATTCGATAAAGGTGCTGAAAAGGGTAGCAGGAAACGTGTCGAGTCACTTGAAGGAAGGAGGAGAAGCACGGGTGAAAGCAGAGCAAGCTTGCATCCTTCCGTGTACCGACGACGGGTTGCCGGTCATAGGAGAGCTTCCCGGGCTGAAGGGATGCTACGTGGCTACCGGGCACAGCTGCTGGGGAATACTGAATGGCCCTGCCACGGGGGCTGCCTTGGCTGAGCTCGTTCTTGATGGGCGCCCGAGTTTAGTGGACCTTGGCCCGTTTAGCCCTTTCAGGTTTACTGTTGGTACAGGGTAAAGACCATGGTCGAGGTTCTTCGATCTTCATTAGTGTTGTTCTTCTAGTGATCTAACAACAACACTAATGAAGATCGTTGGTCAGGATCCCGGAGATGTTCACTTTTATACTCCATTTCTCCTCAGTTTGAGATTTTCGATGGATTTGATCTAACTTGTTTTTCTGCTTTGAGTTAGTTAATGGTTTAGAAATGTGTCTTTGAGTTAGTGTTGGGCCTATTGTCTTTGCCGATAACATCCCGACAGTCAACTCCATCGCTCGCTGCAGGCAAATAAAGAAATGGTGAAGCTTGTCAAGAGAACTCTCCACGAGAGACGCAGGGAATGTGGCGTCAGTGAAACACCAAGGGGTGTTCTGGACCTACTACTGAGCGACTCCAGCGACTTGATATAGGACTATGTTACTTCCTCCGATCGTAAATAAATGACTTCCTAGGATCTAAATTTTGATCAAATTTAAATGTCGTTTTATGTTTTCAAGGTTATTAATTAAGAGAGAGTTGTGAAAATAGTTCTTGAAAATTGTTTTTATTAAATATTTTCATAATAAAATATTCACTCATTGGTTTAAAAGGGTGGCGAACATTTAATAAGTGATAAAATTGAGAAAAAAACTTTATAAAATTAAGGTGGTTTATGAGTTTTCTTAATAATTGTGTCAATGGCTAAAAAGTCATTTATTTATGATCGGAGGAAGTATTGATATGATGATCCCAGGCGGAGACACTGTTCCGATTCTTGTCACACTTGCCGTCAAAGTACTTGTCTGAATTGTCTGATTGCCCCTCGCTCTCCACAAATTAATGGTACCATTAAGCCGATAGGTCAATTGAAATTCGTGTTAAAATGGAATGTTATTGCATACACTGGATTCAAGTATATAGGAGGAGAACATAAAATTGAAAAGGCAAAACACAGAGCAGGGCTAGGAGAAGCAATCTGCTAGAATGATTTCCGACTCTTCCATTTACACAGGAAGTAAGTTGAGTTGAGTTGAGTTGTAAGAAAAATGTGATGTAATTGTTAAATGATAGTGAACGTGATCTTGTATTTGATTCCAATTCCAATTGCTTTTACAAGATCCCGACTGATCTTTGAAATAAACCATTGTACGTATTTTGTAAATCATGATCTTGTATTTGATTTGGTTTTCATGATAAACACTATATTCAATTGTTTGTACACAAGCTTGAGCCTTTGACCCTATATTTCAGTCAATTTCGCAAATTATCATTATTTTATACTATAAAAATTTTATCATTATTTTCTAAACTATATAATTATATTAAATTAAACCCTATATTTACTTTCCTAGTTTACTTTATTTTGATTTCTAATATATTTCGATTCTGATTATTGATTCATTGTAAAAAAAAATTATATTTAAATATTGCTTTGTTATAGTGTTGTACTCGATATCATGTACATTTTATGTAATTTTTTTATTTCAATTTAAGTGTGTTCTTAGTTTTCACTTTTCAGTTAATATTTAATTTTTTACAATTTAGAAATGAAGTGTAGAGCACCCGAAATCTCACCCGATCCACCCGCTTTTATCCGACGGATGTGGGTAGATTGGATGCGAGTGTGACCCTTAGTGGGTGGTGGGTCGGGTGGGGTGGGGTGGGTAATTTTGGGTGATGGAACGGGTGGCGGTAGGTCATGTACCCGTCACCTGATCCATTATCATCCCTAGGTACATGATGTGTGTAACGCCCCAAACTTTTGGCGCATTTTCGTTTTTTATTTTTATTTTTTCGACTTCTATAGATATTTTATTAGATTGAATATTTTATTAAAGTATTTTAAGACGTAAAATATGTTTCTCGAGTATATTTATAATTTTGGATACCGTATGGCTATTATTTTATGAAAGAATTCAAAAAGAATTTTCCGATTCAATAATTCCGTTCCGAATGCTTTTGATCGAGTGTATTCTATTACTTTTTTTTTTCATTTCATCTTACTTTATTTTATTTATATTTTTCTTTCTTCCCTTACCCAGCGTGATGATAGTTGTGCTCTGATACACGTCTTCGACTCTTTGTGAATCTGCAACCTCCTTGTTTCCCTCACCTTCCCTCTCTCGTTTCCTTGCCTCACACCCCCTGCTACTCTCTTCCTCAGCTCTCAACCTCATGTGAGCCTTCAACAACTCCCCTCTTCCCTTCTCATCTCTCCACGCGTGAGCAGCTTCCTCTCTCTCACTCTCGAAGCCTTTGCCGTCGCCTGGAGCTGCAATTGCCGGACGTCCCCACCTCGCCTCGGCCTAGACCCGCCGACGCCAGAGAAGTGCCATTGCAACCTCCCCCTTTCACGCTCTGCCGGAGAAGCCGTTCCTCCGTCTCCCTGTTGTTCCCCATCGAGCCTCTGTTGCACCTCCACGAGAAACCCAGGAGAGGAATTGCCGCCCTCTCGGCGCCACTTCCGTCACGCCGCTAGAGAAGGAGCCCAGAAGGCCGTTGAGAAGCGTTCCAATCGGGCCGTTGACCCCCCACTACCGTCTCGCCGCCAGGGAGAGCCGAATCCACTCTCCCTTTCCCACTGGTGGTCGCCACCGACCGGAGACCTAGGAGTTCGGCCGCCATCGATGATCTGCTACGCCTGCGCAGCCGCCTGGTGCTCGTTCTCCTCGCCTCCCTCTATCGCGTTGCTGAAGGTTGAAGAGCCTTATTAGGGCTTTCTAATTCGGGCCCCTTCCTTTTGAGCTATTTGCAAATTGTGACCCAATGTTTGAATTTGCAGTTTATAACCCAACTTTTGGAATCTTGAAATATTACCTCTGCTGGAATTAAACTACAAGAAATAGCCCAAAGATTTATTTACAACTTATGACACAAGTTTCTAGCATTTCATAAATTTTCCTTGACAATGTCTCTATGGGTTTTAAATTTGGGATTTACTTGAATTATATTCTTATTTATATATACCATATATATTATGTTCATGTTGGATTAATTCCGGGTTATGACTCAAAGATTAAACTACGGGATTTTAACGTTGGCTTCGAAAACGAGTTTTACCTTGGGTTTATGATGTAATACAATTTGCCCGGAATATATATTTATGGTTTTAACTTGGGTTTTAAAAGTGGGGTTTTCCTTAGATTATATATGTTCATTATTCCGTTCAAATTTAGCATATAAGCTAAATTTGTTTAGCTTTGGTGTTAGGACCGGAAGCGCCCCGATAAAGGCCAACGATTCCAATCTCGACATCCGTAGATCGACTTCCATGTGTGAGTATTCCTTTCCCTCGATCTAGTTATGTTTAGTAGTATCATGCTAGGTTGGATATAACATAACTTAGAGTGAATACCAAGTAGTGGTTATGAACCTTAGGTGAGTTTTGAGGATTTATGATTGTGCTAAGACTTGAGGTGTTTGGTTATCTTGTGAGGTTGTTATAAGGCTTTAAGTTATAGGGTTGATCTTGTGAGCGTTTTGAGGCTCGAGGTTGGGGTTGTATGATCTTGTGGGATTTTGGAGTTTAGGTTTGGCTTATCCTAGCATGTGGTTTGATGGTTATGACCTTGTGAGATCGTGAGGACTAAGAGTTGTTATCCTAGCATGGTTATGGGTTATGATCTTGCGAGATCATTGGGCCTAGAAGTCTAAGGACTTCTAGCATGTGAGAGAGATGTTGATCGTGTGCCTTTTTACAAGCGTTGAGTGTCTTCCCGCGGGAAGCTGAGAGCGGGATATAGCGGGATTATCTTTGGGACGAGGTAAGTCTCCGGACTTACTTAGCTCGTATTCTTTGTATTAACATTATTGTGTGTTGGGTGGTGTGTGTTTATTATTTTACTGTTTATAACAACTAAACCGGAAATAGGATTACCGACCTTTATATTATTTGGCCCAAGTGTATGATAACGGGCGGTGACATCACTGCCTGGCTCCCCGTGAGAGCTAGGGGATCTCGGCGACTGGCCCGTGTTGGTTAGACGGTCGGAGGCATCCGACCGTTCCATTGCCGGAAGAAGGGACCGAGGCGAGTTTCGGAGGATTCTCGTGTCACAAAAGAAGTTGAACTAGAACGGGATATGACTTAATAAATAAAGATAATAAACCGGATTTGTGTGCTTTGAGTATGTTGTGTGACTATGTTGAATTAATTGTGTTTGTGCCCTTCCCTTTAATTCTAATGCTTCGAATGTGAGCTAACGGGTTTATACCGAATGTTGTAGTTTGCCTTGCAGGTTAGGAATGCGGTCGAGAGATCCGGAAGAGTGGGCAGCCGGGGTTCCGTACATTTTAGGAGGGGTTTTGGTTAGAGTCGGGTTGTGTTTTGTTCTTCGGTTATTGTGTTTTGTATGCCACGTGTATGGTGTTTAGTCTTTGTTTTGTATCTCGGCTGAAGTCTTTTGGTTGTTCGGTTTCGGGTTTCATTGCAATGCATAAAAATGTATTTCATTTTGACCTTTATTTGTGCCTTGTTGCAAGATCCGGTGAAATTGTTGTCAAGCTAAGGGTCAGGACCCACTGTGAGGTCCCAACCCGTAGCATCCCGAGTCCCGCGAATTCGGGGTGTTACAATGTGTAACCTATTTTTGTTACAGAGGATCCAAACTGGTTTTCCATGGCTTCACGTTCAGATATGTTCTTCACCATGATCTCTCATAAAGAGAATTATCTTCCGATCACGATTTGACTTATCTTTTTGTTCTGACTACGGTTCAACTCCTCCAACTCTAATGGTTCTTGTATCATCTGCCATGATTGTTTCTTCTTTTTCTTCAAGCATACAGCTTTTTCAAATATGACTTTCAGCCTTCAACATTATGATAAGTTTGTCTTTTTAGGCAAAGATGAAAAGTTGTGTTTTTCAGATCTGGCTTTTTAAAATGTTCATATCTATTGTGGCTAGAAGAAATGAAGAATTGAGAGCGGAGACACGTTTAAAAATACACCAACAACACACAAACAATTATCTTCGATTGTTTTCTCTTTGTTTGTGTTTGTTGGATGAGCACATCAGCAATAAAATAATTGGTCCTAACAAGGTGCGTTTACTGATTTTCTGATTGAAGCAAAGGGGGAAGGACGTTTAAGTCTTTTACACTATTAAAATCTATATCAAACTATTTTTACTAAACATGTAATCGATTTTTCTTTCAAAACTCAAATCCAAAAAAAATCCACTTCAATACCACAAACCACAATTACAATTTCACTAAGTACAGCCTAAGTATTAGCAGTAGATTTGTCTAGAAGTGAACTTGCCGTACCAACTTTTGGAATTTGGTTATGCGAATACACCGAGTGTTTGCACATCTTAGCATTGGGTAAGTCAAAACACCAAGTGTTAATAGTGTCTTAAGAACCTTCTATCTTGCCTTTAATAAAGGGTCTTATGTTGTAATTTGTGAATTTATTTAAATATGCTTTATTGATTTATTATGTATGTCAAACATTTTTCTATCACAATTATGTAGAACCAAGCCTCTTCCTTGTGAGCCATCAAATTTTTCCAAGCACTCGTCAATCAAAGAGTTTGATGTCAAACGACAAGAAGAGGAGGCTAGAAGTTGCACTACTTTTTGATTAACCTCTCTAAATTATACCCGTGTCTTGGCACGGGAATTACACTAATATCTATATAACTTACTAAAACAAAGGACACTAATGCCACATGTCAAGTAACGAGGGATGTCACATCAGATTTTTTGTAAAATATTAATAAAATGTCATTATTATATATCTTTAAAGTAATTACTAAATTGTTATTATTATTAATTATGTTTGGTTACAATTTTCATAAGATATCCATATAAACTCATTTGAGTAATCAATTTGTTATAATTCCGGTATTTATATTATATGCTTAAATTTGATTGAATGCTAGATATCCAAATTAATTTTGTATAATATAGGTAATTTGTAACTTTTTTAAGAAATCTTAGCTAATTTTTACTAAAAGTTTTGTAATTATAACTTACTCAATTATTATTTTACTAATCTTTAATATTATTTTAATTTTTTATATTTGAAATTTGAATCTTTTCTCACAAACTTTTAAGGACAAATTAGGTAAGTAGGCTTTTTTTTAATTTCAACTAGTAACTAGGCTTTTTTATATTTTGGTTAAGTAACTAGGGCCCAAATTAATTTTTACTGTGCAAACCCTAACATCTCAGCATTTCCAGCCTCCGAACACTTTCCTTTCTTATCTCTACCACTCGAAGCTGCGGATCACCACCGCCTTCTCTACTTCACACCATGGCCAAGCACTACCGCCCTGCTGTAATTCTTCTTCTTCCCGATCCATCCAACTCATGGTCTCTTCTCTGATCTTTGTTTATGTCTTGTTAATGGTAGGGCAAGAAGAAAGAAGGAAATGTTGCCAAGTATTTGACTCGCACTCAGGCTATCAAGCAACTCCCGCAAGTATGTTAAACGCAAATCTGGATCTAGCTTGCGGGTTCATGGACGAGGCGGGGAGGAGGTCCGGCATCCATGTACTAAAGTTCATACCAGAAGGCAGCATAGAGGAGCCCAAACCTTCTTCATTCCCCTGTTGGTCAGCAACCGAAGGCTCTAGCGTCCCGCCGATGGCCTACCATGGAGGATCTCCGCCGGAGAAGGAGCCCAAACCTTCTTTCATTCCCCTGCTGGTCGACGGTTAAAGAATCCAGGTAAATCTAAGGGGGGTGTATTCAATTAAGAGTCTATAGGAATTTTTTGGAGTTTAAAAGTATATGGGTATTGAATATAGATTTTTAAAAGTCCATATAAATCTGTAGGTATTCAATTAGGATTTAAAATTTTCCATAAAATTCCTATGGTATTTAAAAGTTTGTGGATTTTAGAAGAATCTGTTATTTCACTGATTTTGTAGGATTCTTCATTACTTTTATAACTATCTAAAATCCATAGAAATCTTCCCCAAACACATAAGATTTCCACATAATCTTTATTGACTCTATATAGAATTAAAATTTCCCACAGAATTTGCAAATCCTATGATTATTAAGAATCCGTCAAAATCTTTAAAAGTCACGATTGAATACACCCCCCTAAATCTAGATCTAGGAAAGCTGGTTGTTAAACTGGAAGAAGGCAAAGAGTCTGATTCCGAAATAATCGAGGTAAACTCGGTTGGTTAAGGAGAGGTGGGAGTATTCTTGGCCTCTGATCTCATCAACCTAATGTGATTTGGAGTAATCTGTGTAAGAATCGATGAATTGAGCAAATGCGTCTTCTATAGACGGCAAAGATTTAGGGTTAGTGAAGTGCATGGTTGGAAAGAAGGAGGTTGTTGTGTATGACATGTTTATTGCTTGTTCAGAACCAAATGATGTATCAAAAGTTGTCCCTTTTGAAAGAAATCAAGGTTGTTGAACATCAAAAGTTATCCCTTTCTAGAAGAAAGATGCATCAAGGATGGAGGAGCAGAGTGGGATAAATTTGCTCATATTCACTTGATTTCTATCGATGATGAGGATATCCAAAAGTCAACTTGAAGCCTCTTACTCTGTAAGTAATTATTAAAGGTCTTAAGTCCTCTCCTTGAAAGGCACAATCTCAAGTTCAAACAAAATATAAAATGTAAATGTATCAAGCTGTTTTGGAAAATTTCTGGTATGGCCTGTATAGAGAATGATCACATCTACTTGGTACGTTCTTAATAGAGATGGATTATGAGATTTGATTAGTGGTTATTCATGCATTTAAGTTTGTAGGTTAGACAAATTTGTTACATGAATAGGCTGATGGGTTTGTTTATTGGGAGTTAGGATTTTAAGTATATCAGGTGGTTTGATGCAATTTTTTATACTGTGTTTTTCAAACTACCAATTTTACGGGGTGGTTTTCTGTAATTTTTGTGTAGTATTTTTGTGGTCTACTCTGGTATCATAATTTGTATCATAACTTCTGGTATAATAATTTCTGGTATATAGAGCATGTGAGAAATTCTGGTATGAACAAATTCTGGTATGAAAAAAAATTCTGGTATGAAAAAGTTATGGTATAAAAAAATTTTGGTATGAAAAAGTTATGGTATAAAAAAATTTTGGTATAAGAAATTTTGGTATGAAAAAATTCTGGTATGAACATATTCTGGTATGAAAAAAATTCTGGTATGACAAAGTTATGGTATAAAAAAATTCTGGTATAAGAAATTCTAGTATGAAAAAATTCTGGTATATACTATGTACTTCTGGTATGTAATTATAGTATAAATTCATACTAGAAAATAAAATTTAAAAAAAAGTACAACAAAAGAAAAAAAAGTCAAAAGAAAGAATGTACATAGACAAAATTTTAGATTGATTTGTAATTGTAATGTCTTTTTCTTTTCTTTTTATTAAAATAGGGGTTAATTACTTTTACCTACCATTAAATGAAAGTGGTAAAAAATTATGGGGTACATTTACTAAATCATATTCTCAAAAAGGTCTAGTATGTCAAATTATCCCAACTTTTAACGCCTTACTCATTTGTACTGGCTAAGTTTTTTGGCAACAAAATTAATATGCATGAGCATAATTAGGGTAATTTATTTATAAGCTTAAAAAAGGGGTATGTTGTATAATAATTGAATTAAAGTCTAAATAATGAGACACTTCTTTATTCGCAGATATTTTATCATCGTGAGAATAATTGAATGGTTATTACAATGTTTCGTAAATATATCATTAGTTCATACATATACAAGCTCATGACATCCTATTCAAAAATTCAATATATAAATATATCCGCACAAGGTGCGGGTTATAAACTAGTAAATTAATAATTATCAAGACACGATAAATACTAGCAAGAGTTTAACCGTCTTAATTTTTTTTAAATCTATTTTGATGAATGTTTTCTTAGGACAAATGTATACTTATTCAACTAAACTTTTGTTTAACTATATGACTAATTTATATGTCTAAAAACTGTTCAAATATATTTGAAATTTATTCAAATATGTTAATTGTTCAACTATATTTGAATTATTCAACTAGTATGACCAATTATTCAAGTGTTAATTTATATATACAATTGTTCAACTAAATTTGTGTTCAACTATATGACTAATTTATATGTCTAACAATTTTTTGTTCAAAAATATATCTATGTGAATAATTGTTATTTGATCCAACGATTTTCTTTACACTTTTGACCCTAAGACCACTTCTCATATTATCAAAATCACACACACATATATACGGACACACACACACATAGGTTTTAGAGAGGAATGAGAACCTCTAAGAGCCGTTATATTAATAGATGAACGACCGCGTTCATTCCCTCGTCGCGCTAAGTATTTACTGCCTACACGGATGATAATATTTACTGATTGTGTAATAGGTAACAACGTATTTTTATGCATTCTTTGTTTCTATGAACACGCCTAAACCTATTACACGATTCATCTTGGTTAGCCTCACTCGTGTACTGTACTAATTATTCATGTTTCATTCGTGTATATTCATATATCATGCTTATGTTTGTTATATGAATTGTGTATATTATATTTTATTCACATGTGAGTCGTGTATGTAACTATATGCATGCTCGTGTTTGTTATATGAATTGTATATATTATATTTTGTTTTAGCCATCTTCTATATTGTTATATGAATTTTGCATATTATATTTGTTTTATCCTTTACTTATACATGCATGTGTGGTGGTGTGTTGTATTCATCATCTATATTGTTATATGAATTGTGCATAATATGTGTTGTCCTTTATTCATACGTGCATGTGTGGTGGTGTGTTGTATCCAAGTATGTACACGTGGCTAATTTATTCCAGCTAATTCTTACGGAGAGGTTCTCGTTCATCTCCATAGCTTCGGTGGTTTGGAGAGATTTCACAAACATAACCGATGATCTAATCAAGATCTTGGCTAGGCTTTGGTACAATAAATTAACTAAAGGGTTGGGTTAACAAGCAAATTATTGACATCTCATCGTGCATGGAACATCCAATTCTCATATGACCAACAACCTTATCCGAATTCAATGTGGAAAGTCCATTCTGAGTTACGTTGCGAACTCAAATTCCATCCCAGGGAGTTCGGTTCTACAATCTTAACTTAGTGAAGCATGAAAGAATTTTCTTAACAACTCCTTTGAGAAATTGCAAGTCTAGATGCAAGATTAAAATGATTGTTGGCTACGTGAGCGTGAAGTGTAAGGATTTTTTAAGGGAGGATGCGTTAGAAACGTCTATACGTTCATTGAAGGATTAGAGCGCAATAGACTTATAAGTGTCATTTATGGAAGGAAGTAAAGATAAACTATTGTTTTACTTTATCTTCATGTATCTCGACAAGTTGATTGGTTCAATCGTTACGACACCATGATTCTTTGATGTAAAATGCATATTTGTGCGCATGTGTTAAATTCAATCATTAAGATATTTACACATGATGCGAAGGGTTTTGGTTTTATGTTACCTAGAAGGAGGTTTTCACGACTTGACTCAAATGAGGAGGAATGTTAGAGATTTGGCGTCAAGTTTCCCTATGTTTTAAGTTAGTTGCCAAGACCAAGTGCATGTCGATGCTCACATGTGTGTCAATGGCTTGGATTGTGGGAGGTAAGGCCAAGTGACTGACACAATAGAGCATTGAGACAATTGTGAATGAAATGGAATTGGAAGTAAGCAAATGTAGAGCCAAGTGGCTAGGTTAGTCAATTGTGGCTTGACGTGGGCTTACTTGGATGAAGCTCAATGCAACTTGTGTGAGCTCATCTATGCCCGAGCGTCTTGATTTAGCCTTGGAAAAGCCTGAAAAATGGCAATTCCAGTACTCAACATAACTAGGCATGGTTAGTCATCGTAAGACGTACCTTACCCAAGTTTACTGCAACTTATGCTAACTCCGCTTGGGCTTAGAGTAGCTCACTTCAGCTGGGTCTTGAGTGTTTGATCTTCTCTTAGCCCGACACAACCTAGGCGAACCCTTGGCATGTCTCAACACAACTTGCGTCAACTTCTAGTAGGTCGGCAAAGCTCGTCGTAACTCATGCCTAGTGCAATCACAACTGTAATTTATGAACGACGAAACGAGCGGTTTCCTAATCACGGTTCTTAAAGTTCAAGTTTCTAATGATCTTAGAATTAGCTCAAGTATATTTTGTTATAGTTTGAGAAGAATCCAAACACAAATATCCATTGAGTTGCAAAAAGCTAACAATTGAGGTACTTGTGAGTTAAGCTAGTTTGAGCTAAGTTCATGAGTATTTGTGGACCTTGGAGCTTCATTTAGTGGTAATGAGTTAAGTAAAGCTCATTGGTGAGGATAAAGTTAGTCAAAAAAACTAGCTTTTTTTATGCTTCTTGATGACCCAATTAAGTTTGCCCCCTTGGAGCTTCGTCAAGTGCTTGAGCTTGGCTTAGCTCTAACTTATATGTCTTCACTTGTCTATATTTCTAAAACTGATGTAAAGCTCTTGTTCAGTCTGTGTGCGTACATGTTTGTTGATAAGGTCATCTTAGGGATGAGTACTTCTTTTATATGAAACTATATTATACTCAACGTGAAATGTTTGTTGATAGGTTCACCGTTTGATGCTACTTGGAGACTATAATCACTCTACTCGAATTGCCTTTGTCGAATTTGTGAATGTAAGTGTTTTTCCGTGTTTCATTTCTTTCAAGATGTTTAAAGATTTGTGTAATGTGTTTCTTACATAAGCAAACATTATTTTTTATTGACATCAAATTGTATGAGCCAATGAGGATAACTACTTCACCTATTGTTTTTTGTTAACATAAGTATTACACAAATGAGTTTTCTAGCTTGAAGTTCACACATAACCATGAGTATACCGGTTCCTTTATTACATGATTATTGTCTAGCAACTTTATATCTAATTAGATAAATAGGTTGAGTTTGTATGAGTATATGTATTAAGTACATATAAATTGAATTGTTATACCTATTCGTTATTTGAGCTCTTATCATAATTCCCATGTAAGTGTGGTTTGACTATAGTTTGTGTCCACAGGAGATAGCTTAAGTTCTGGTGAGAAATACTCATGAATGAGTATTGAATAATCCAATTGGAACTTTGAAGAGAAGATCAATGTAGAAAGGAGAAAAGAAGAAAAATGTGTGACCAACAATTTTTTTTGTCTTATTTTATATCTATAGGTATGAATCGGTGCAAATGATTTGGGAGTAGTCTCCGGATTGGCTTATGCATAGTTCCTCGAAATATTAAGAACACATTAAGTGATTACATTAAGAGAAATGTTTTTTGTGTTTGCACAGATCATAAGTGTTCATGAAGGAGTAAGATAGAAAACAAAGCCTCAAGGACACAACTCACATGTGTGATTATGCGGCAATGGAGAGGTAAAAATGAATGTCATTGATGTGGTTATGCATTCATTCTGATATGCATTTCCTTCTTTAACCTATGGGCCATACAAAGTTGGTTGCCCATTATTTGGAGAAGGGCCTGAAAATGTCACATGTGACCGGAAAAGATTAAGGAGTTGTGGTACTAAATAAAGACGGTCATAAACTAAAAATAGAACTAAAAATACAACAACACCCAAGTTTGTATATTCTTGATGGTAAATACTTTTTTTTTGAAATCGAAGTATCTTGTTGCCTTCATTCTGGTTCCAACTCTTTAGAGAAATTCAGTGCCACAAAAAAAAAGGAAAGGGAACTGAAAAACAGAGTAGGAGATAGAAATAGGATTAAAATACTCTAGAAAGGAGGATGAATAGAGTATGATAAATTTTCGCAGTACCAATACCAAGGTCTTGGAATGAATCTTAAGATCTTGAAATGGAACTCAAGATCTTGACTGATCTCAGAAACCAGTAAATTTGTTTACGAAAAATTTAAAATGTAAATGTAAATGCGGAAAGTATTGCACGATGGACACACGATATGTTTACGAAATTCAGCTCTTAACCAACCTACGTCTCCACCTAGGTTTTCCAACCTGTAGGATTTAACAAACTATTATTTCACTTCCTTAGAGTCTTAGATACAACCTAGAAGAACTTCCCTTCTTCTAACAATTTGTATCCTACCCCGCTACTATCTAGCCAACTCAGATCCTAGTGAAATAATAACCTAATTAAACCGTAGTGTAGATAAGGATACTCTTAGTATAACACTTATGATTTATCTTATAACGCTCTTTTGTTTTTCTTAATCTCTTAACTAGAAGTAAATCACAATTACAATGAATGAGAGACAAAACTAAATGATCAGCAAGAAGATCGAGTGCAATGAAGAATAGCTTTGCTTGTAGATCAATGCTTGAGTTGTTGTCTTCACTGCTTGCACCATTTCTTTTATAGGGCTGTAGGGCTGATTTTTTTGGCCATTTGAAGTTTAAATTCATCCCACAGAATCTGCACACAATCTTCAACAAACTATATCCAAAACAAATCCACATATATCCAAATATAAAAACAGATTTAAACAAAACAAATCTTTTCAGTTTGTAGATTAAAATATATTGATATTTGTATAGAATAATACCTTTCTTTGTCTTCCATCATTCCTACAAAAACATAATATATCTATATCGTATATATCTTCATCAAGGTGGAGTTATCAAGAACAACATATACAAGAAATTGCGACAATGACAACCGATATTAAGAAAGATTTACAACGAGCATTTCCCAAATTATTCTACGCCGTGAGTAAATTTCATGTACAACGAACATTTCCCATATTAATTTAGCACGACGCGTCTAGTATATGTACGGGAGTAATCAAGGGTTTCAAATGTACTATTTAAAAAAAATTAAAAACTAATCCATATTTATCTCCCAACACCAACCATCTAAGTGAAAGCGTTCCTAGACTACAAGTTGTGACATTAAGGTTGTGTAACAGCCGGTTTTTGGCTGTCACCGCCCCCGCGGTGATAGCGGCCTCCCCAACGGCAAGTTGTGTTTGTCACCGCCCAGCGGTGACAGTGTCCGCCCCTGCGGCAAGCCGCGGTTACGGCGGGGTTGAGCCGCGGGTGCGGTGGACCCACATAGCGCGCTGATATGTTTTTATCCCATTTTTATTTCTTTCCTAAAATAGAAGATCCGATCTTATATCTTATGGGCCGGCTTTCCTTTGATCTTGTAACCCTAAAACGTCCTTCCTTATCCTTTCCAACCGTTTTCCATAAATTCCCGCCTTCTCTTCCATTTCTCGTTTCATGCATACGTTTTTCTTCAACCTCGAGCAAAGGTGCAACCTTTCCCTTGTGTTCTCCTACTGAACGTGTAAGTTTTTCTTTCCTTTGATCTCTCTCACGTTCTTGAGCCTGTAGCATGCTTCTCCTTCTGTTTTCTTCTTCTTTTCTCTTTCTTTCCTATTCTTTCCCTTCATAAGAATCAAGATCGAGTCTTGATTCTTGTTGACCTTTCCGTCGTTAATATGTTGATGTTCACAGGCTCCTTGAGTTGAGTTGCGACGTGTGTGAAGAGTGATAGAACCATGCTCTGGCCTTTGCTGAGTTCTTTGTTATCAAAGGAGAAGACGCACCTTTTGTGCCAAAACCACCCCCGCAGAATTCCCTAGTGCCGCCCCTGCGAACCTGTCTGGCCGCCCCTACAGTTATCCTGCAGTTGCTCCCGTCTTTGGTGAGTTGTTTCTTTTCCTTGTTTCCTCGTTCCTTCCTTGAGTTGTGTTGGATATTGTTGACCCTTGAGAGTTTGTAAGACCAGGGATCGTGTCCCTAACTTGTGGAGATCTCTTAGAGATCATGGAGACTAGAAGCTTTAGACTTCTAGCAATCGTTCCATTCTGATTCGAGTTGCCTTGTTGTACAGGCTTTCCGTCCTTCCTTCCTTCGTGAAACTGAGTTGTTCCCTGACCCTTGTGTTACCTTTGAGCTAAGTAAGTCCCTTGGACTTACTTAGCTGTGTCCGTATATTAGTTTGATTGTACTGGCTTGCTTGTGTTGTTATTTATTGTGATAGCAGATAACCGGAATATGGTTGACCTTTTATACCTTAATTGGCCCAAGTGTAATATAACCGGGTGGTGACCGCTTGTCCAGTTCAGAATGGAGAAACTAGGAAGTGCTCTTGCGACCAGTCCAACAGGTGACAGAGGGATGCATCCGCTCTATTCCTGTTGGTGAAAGGGGACAGAGGTGAGATCATAGTGATTCTCGTGTGACAACATAAGTTGGATTAGTAAAATGAATAACGTAAATAAAGATAATAACTAGTTGAGTGCGAGCATGCTATATGTTTATGATACCTTATGTGTGTTTGTGCCTTTACTTTCTTTCTAATATCTAGAATGTTAGCTAACGGTTTATACCGATGTTTTACATGCCTTGCAGAATAAAAGTACTACTGAGTGATTCGGATGGTGTGGTCAGCCAGGGTTCCCGTACATTATAGGACGGGAGCGGGTTTGTATTTCAATTGTTATTTCCTTTGTTTTGAACACAGTTTCGAGTCTTTGACACTTCCCTTTGTTATAACCATTGGTTTTTATTAAGCTTTGGTTTTCATTTATTTGTGCCTTGTTGTAAGATCTGATGTTCTTGTTGCTACTCTGGGGGTCGGAACCCATTGTAAGGTCCTAGCCCGTTATGTTTTAAGTTCTCAGAACTTGGGGTGTTACAATAGGGTATCAAAGCTCTAGGTTGGCAACAATGGCACTCGCAATCTTCTAAAGGTCGAATAGATAAATAAACAAAAACAGCAAGGGGTCTACATTTTTAATAGGGGGTTTTGTTTTAAAACTTGTCAGTCTAGGATAGATGTATGGGCGACCACCACTACCTCCGCGGATCTCAAAAGTGTAGTTTCTTTTATGTTGGCCTTTATGTGTTTTTTCTGAATTTATGCTGTAGTGGTAGTATGGCCTTATATCTATATATATCCCTATCGCAGATGGCACGTACTAGAGCTACATTTGTTGAAGGGAGAGGAAGGGGTCGACTACCTTTTCCACCTGCCGTCCATGGACGAGGACATGCAGACAGACCTCCACTAGCTAGAGGTCGGGGCCAAGCCCCAACTGTTGATCCGCCTATCGCTGAGGCGTTCGTCGAAGAAGTCGTCGAGAGTGTTGTTCCTGAGGCTGGAAACGGGACCGCTGCTAGGTCCAGAGCACAAAGAGCATAATCGACCGAGTCCTGTTGAGTGTCCATCGGACATCTGTATAATGCAACTATGTTCAGACAGTCGAGGAGGCTATCATGACTAGAGGACCTGCAACAACACCGTCAGTACCCTCGAGATCAGCTGAGGTTTCGCAAAGAGTGACGCAGGTTGTTGCCCCACTTGTTAGAGCTGTTGAGATTGCTAGAGTTCCACACAAGGCGAGAGAGCCTAGACCCAACTATTGTTTGAAGTCTTTCAATCAGGTGAAGGTTCCCTCTTTTAAGAGAAAGACCAGATTGGAAGTGGAGCTTTGGCTAGGCCAATTGGATTTTGCTATAAAGGCGATCAATTGTCCAAAGGGTCGTCGAGTCAACATAGCACATACGTTGTAGCAAGATTAGGCTCATCACTGGTGGAGGACAATGTGCAGCAAGGTCACAAGTTATGAGCCGATGAAGACGGTGATCAGAGATTGCTATTTACCTGTAAATATGAGGAGAGATCGACTTAAGTCTTTCCTTGAAATTGGATATGAGGATATCCCTATTGTTGAGATTGTCAGCAAGTTTCAGGAGGAGTTATCTTTGCTAGGTCCGTCTGCACGACCTGAGGATCACCATGCTTATCTTTTCTCTCAAAGGTTGAGAGAGTCGACTCGCTCTTATCTTGCTGGTTTCCAATGTGACTCCTTGACGGACTACCAAGATAGAGCATCTGCTTACGAGAGAGATCGACCGGGTCAAAGGAGAGCTTCCCAGACAAGAGGTCTTGAGAAGAGGTAGAGGATTGGACCATCCAGTGCCAAAGCTGGAGCTTCCAGATTTGGGCGTAATCAGACACCGGGACGTTCTGGTTTCCAACAGTCTATGTAGATTTCTGACAGAGGACGACATTGCTTTAACTGCGGAGGCGTCGGACATATGAGAGTTGATTGTAAGAAGACTGCAATGACTTGCTTTTCTTGTGGCAAGCCCAGACATAGAGCTGCATTTTGCTGTGGGGGTAAGGCACCATCACAGCAAGGTTCATCACCTACTAGTGTTGCCGGATGTGGGCAGAGGCCACCTCAGTACCAACAACAGTAATAGCGAGCACCTGGTTTTACCGCTCATTAGGGTTCCGCTCAAGGACAGGGTAGAGGACGAGGTGGTGGTACTTCCGACACCACAGGTGCCTCAACTAGAGTTTTGGAGTTACGGAGTGTAGTAGAGCCGACAGCTCCAACGACCACATGTACCATTCATAATAATGGTTTTCCTATCAGAGTTCTTTTCCATACCGGTGCTACGCATTATTTTATATCTGATGCATGTGTAGATAGATTGGCCTTAGTTACCGTAGAGGGGTGGCCCTTATTTATAGGATTACCCGATAGGGATAAGATTATAGGTACACGAGAGGTTCGCGATTGCCCTATTAAATTGGGAGGTCACGATTGGCCAACTGACTTCTCCGTCATGTACTTAGTACATGAAGAAGTCATTCTGGGCATGGACTGGATGGATCGACATCAGGTTGTCTTGGACATCGGCAAGAGGACAGTGATGGTCACTACGAAGTCAGGCCATGTAGAGATTTTTTGAGGATGGGATCTCGGAAAGACCGGTACAGTCATCAATGTAGTTTGAGCTGCGAGACTTATCAGTCAGGGTTGCGATGCTTTTTGGTGCTATGCCATGAAGGATAGTACGAGTCCAACGCTGGAGGAGATTCCGGTAGCTTGCGAGTTTACCGGCGTTTTCAGAAAGCCATCAGGTTTACCTCCACAGAGGAGTGTAGACTTTGACAGTGATCTAGAGCCCGGGACGAGACCGATCTCGAAGGCTCCCTACCGCATGGCGCCTATCGAGAAGTTTGAGCTTAAGAAGCAGCTCGAGGAGTTAGTTGAGAAGGGCTTCATCCGCCCTAGTGTATCTCCTTGGGGCGCACCAGTAATCTTCGTCGGGAAGAAAGACGGGTCGATGAGGTTATTTATTAAATAACGAGAGCTTAACAAGGTGACAATCAAGAATAAATACACATTTCCCCGTATCGACGATCTGAGATACGGATATCACCAACTGAGGGTGAGAGAGCAAGACATAACCAAGATGGCAATTTCAGACCAGATACGGTCACTACAAGTTTTTATTGATGCCTTTCGGGCTCACAAATGCGCCCGCAGTGTTCATGGAGTTAATGAACAACATCTTCATCGATTTCCTAGACCATTTCGTGGTGGTCTTCATCAATGATATTTTGATGTACTCTCGTAGCAAAGAGGAGCATGTAGGACACTTAAGGATCGTACTCAAGTCCTGTAGATAAAGAGCTTTACGTTAAGCTCTCTAAGTGCGAGTTTTGGATGTCTGAGGTGGCCCTCCTTGGTCACATTGTTTCGCTGAAGGGATCAAGGTAGATCCGGCGAAGATCAATTTTGTAGCATCTTGGCCACCTCTTAGGAACGTTAAGGAGGTATGCAACTTCCTAGGATTGGCGGGCTACTACCGTCGTTTCGTGAAGGGCTTTTCAGTTATCACCGACCACTCACTTCCTTGCTGAGGAAGTCTACGAGATTTGTGTGGTCCGAGCCGTGCCTGTAGAGCTTTGAGGAGTTGAAGAGGAGGTTGACCACCGCTCCTATCTTAGCTCAGCTAGAGGGCATTGAGGACTTTGTGGTTTATAGCCATGCATCCAAGCTTGGCTTGAGATGTGCTCTGATGTAGAGGGGTAAAGTTATTACATACGTGTCGAGACAACTGAAGACGTATGAGGAGAATTACCCTACCCACGATCTCGAGTTAGCTGTTGTTGTTCACGCTTTGAAAATCTGGAAGCATTATCTGTACGGAGCTACGTGTCAGATATTCACAAGCCATAAGAGTTTGAAGTATATATTCACTCAGCGGGAGTTGAATAACCATCAGAGGAGATGGTTGAAGTTGATCAAGTACTTCGATCTTGAGATATTATACCACCCGGGGAAGGCGAATGTGGTGGTTGATGCCCTCAGTAGGAAGACTCCCCGGGGGATGGAAATCGCTCGGCTGACAACTCAACCTAAGTTACAACAAGACTTGGCATGGCTAGAAATGGATATCCACTTTTCGGATTCCGATAGATATTTGTCCACCTTGGAGGTGTTACCTAATCTATTGGTGGAAATCCGACGGAAGCAGGAGGGTTTCCCAGCTTTGACCCGGATCCGAGACAGGATGTCTCGAGGAGTGGCTCCTCAGTTTGCAATCGGTACTGATAGAGTTTTAAGACGCCAAGAGCGCATATGTTTGCCCTCAGATCAAGAACTGAGACACCAGATCCTACAAGAAGCTCACTCTACACCTTACTCAGTGCATCCCAGTGCGAGTAAGATGTTTCAGGATATCAGATGATCTTTTTGGTTGGGAGGTTTGAAGCCAAACGTGATGAGAAATGTAGCTCAATGTGCGACCTGTCAGTAGGTCAAGATCGAGCATCATCGACCAAGAGGAGAGTTGTACCCACTTCCCTTTCCTCAATGGAAATGGGTGGACATCCCTATGGACTTTGTTACCGGTTTGAGACCGAGTCGAGGCTTTGATGCCATCTGGGTTATACTAGCTCGACTGGCAAAGACCGCATGTTTCATCCCTATCAAGGAGACGTGACTTGTGAGTCGATTGGCAGAGGAGTTCACTAGACAGATAGTGGGACTTCATAGAGTACCTAGGACTATAGTCTTTGACAGAGACGGACGGTTCACCTCAAGGTTTTGGAAGCAAGTGTATGCCTCCCTAGGTACGAGTTTGCAGTTCACGATTTCTTATCATCCTCAGACCGATGGTCAGTCGGAGCAGACCATCCAAACTCTGGAGGATATACTGAGAGCCTACGTGTTAGATTGGGGGCAGGTGTGGCCAAATCACCTTCCCTTAGTGGAGTTTTCGTACAACAACAGTTGGCACACATCGATCAGAATGGCTCCTTATGAGGCTTTATACGGACAGAGATGTCGTACACCGCTGTGTTGGGATGAGCCCAGTAGTGCTAGTAGTGTAGCGCCTGAGCAGACACGGGATGACATGGCTCGAGTAGCGATGATCCGAGAGAGGATGTTAGCGGCACAGAGTCGCTAGAAGTCTTACGTGGATAAGAGGCACATACCTCTAGAGTTTAGAGTTTGAGCACAGGTATGGTTGAGAGTATCCCCAACATGAGGTGTTAGACGTTTTGGTGTCAAGGGAAAGCTGAGTCTCAGATACGTCGGACCTTTCGAGATCCTTGAGCGAGTTGGAGAGGCAACATACAGACTTGCTTTGCTACCGAGACTATAGGGTGTTCACCAGCCTTCCATGTGTCTCGGTTACGGGAGTACATACCAGACCCGAGACACATAGTTAGTCATGAGAATTTAGTGGTCGAGCCAAACCACACGTTCGTTGAGCATCCGGTAGCTGTCTTAGAGCGTAGTACAAGACGCTTGCGATCAAAGGGCATACCGATGATGAAGATTCAGTAGTCGATGCAAGGAGCTGATGAGGTGACTTGGGAGACAGAGGATAGTATCAAGAGGAACTATCCGGAGTTTTATACTGAGTTGGATGTGCCTATAGCGTAGACATTTGAGTTTTGGTTTTATTTCGTTGAGTTGTGTTATCGATTTTGTGACATTTTGAGTTATGTGCCCCGAGAGGAAATATATGAGTTGAGTTCAGTGTTTCTGCTTCACCCTTGTGGTTGTATGGTCTTGTGGTTCGTTGCAAGTTTCGGGACGTAACTTCTTTTTAGGGAGATCTGATGTAACAACCGGGTTTTGGCAATCACCGCCCTCGCAATGACAGCGGACGCCCCTGCGGCAAGTTGTGCCTGTCACCGCCCCTACGGCAAGCCCCGGCTGCGGGTGCGGTGGACACCCAAATCGTGTTGATCTGTTTTTATCCCATTTTTATTTATTTCCTAAGATAGAAGATCCAATCTTCTATCTTTTGGGCCGGCTTTCCTTTGATCTTGTAACCCTAAAACGTCCTTCCTTATCCTTTCCAACCGTTTTCTATAAATTTTATCCTTCTCTTCCTTTTTCCCATTTCTTGCATACGTTTTTCTTCAACCTCGAGCAAAGCTGCAACCTTTCCCTTGTGTTCTCATGTTGAACGTGAAAGTCTTGTTTTCCTTTGATCTTTCTCACGTTCTTGAGCCTGCAACATGCTTCTCCTTCTGTTTTCTTGTTCTTTTCTCTTTCATTCCTCTTCTTTCCCTTCACAAGAATCAAGATCGAGTCTTGATTCTTGTTGACCTTTTTGTCGTTGATATGTTGATGTTCACAGACTCCCTAAGTTGAGTTGTGACGTGTGTGAAGAGTGATAGAACCAAGCTTTGTCCTTTGTTGAGTTCCTTGTTGTCAATGGAGAAGACGCACCTTTTGTGCCGAAACCGTCCTCGCACCTACTCAGTGCCGCCCCCGTGGAATTCCCTAGTTCTGCTCCTGCGGTTTTCGTGCAGTTACTCCCGACTTTGGTGAGCTGCTTCTTTTTCTTGTTTCCTCGTTCCTTCCTTGAGTTGTGTTGGATGTTATTGACCCTTTAGAGTCTATAAGACTAGGGATCGTGTCCCTATCTTGTGGAGATCTCTTAGAGATCATGGAGACTAGAAGTTTTAAACTTCTAGCAATCGTTCTGTTACGATTCGAGTTGCCTTGTTGAACAGGCTTTTCATTCTTCCTTCCTTCGGAAAACTGAGTTGTTCGTTGACCCGTGTTACCTTTGAGTGAGGTAAGTCCCTTGAACTTACTTAGTTGCGTTCCGTATATTAGTTTGATTATATTGACTTGCTTGTGATTATTTATTGTGATAACGGATGACCGGAATAAGATTGACCTTTTATACCTTAATTGGCCCAAGTGTATTATAACCGGGCGGCGACCGCTTGTCAAATTCAGAATGGGAAAACTGGGAGGTGCTCTTGCGACCATTCCAGCTAGGTGACAGAGGGATGCATCCGCTCTATTCCTGTTGGTGAAAGGGGACAGAGGCGAGATCATAGTGATTTTCGTGTGACAACATAATTTGAATTAGTAAAGGGAATAACGTAAATAAAGATAATAACCGGTTGAGTGCGAGCATGCTATATGTTTATGATACCTTATGTGTGTTTGTGCCTATACTGTCTTACTGATATCTAAAATGTTAACGGTTTATACCGATGTTGTAGATGCCTTGCAGGGTATAGGTACTACTCAGTGATTCATATGGTGTGATCACTCGGGGTTCCCGTACATTATAAGACGGGATCGGGTTTATATTACAATTTTTGTTCTTTCCTTTGTTTTGAACTCGGCTGCGAGTTTTTGACGCTTCCCTTTGTTATAACCTTTGGTTTTTATTAAGTTTTGGTTTTCAATTATATGTGTCTTGCTGTAAGATCCGATGTTCTTGTTGCTACTCTGAGGGTCGGGACTCATTGTGAGGTCCTAGGCCATAACGCGTCGAGTTCCCAGAACTTGGGGTGTTACACGCTGATCTTAGTTCATTGATTTATCTTAGAGTCGTGCGGCCAAAGTTTTGGATTAACGTTGTCTATAACACTTAAAATGCACTTTTAACAATGTTATATCAACGTGGTGTATGTATAGGTTGTGTTTGATTGGCAGAAAAACACTAGTCTTAGTATTCACTAGTGTTTGTGGATGAATTTTCGGAAAACACTAGTTTTAGTGCTTTTTAAACACTAACGAGTGTTCGGTTGGACCACCAAACTACACTAGTGTTTCTTCTTATTACGTGCATATCATGTGGGGTAAATTAAAAGATCATCGTCATCAGTTTTCTTCGTTGAAGGGAGACAAAAAACTCAAAGGTGAAGATAGGCATTGGTGTCACTTGCTTCTGCATCCGTCCCCAACTGCTTCCACCTCCGTCCGTCTCTCACCGGTTCTACTTTCGTCCATCTCCCGCTGGTTCTTTTCTTCATCTCTCTTTCAAGGGTTTATGTTGTTGTGGTATTGGAATTTGTAGAAGACGATTGAAAACAAAAGGAAAGTATTTGGGCAAGTGGTAGAAAAGAAATTAGATTGTTCATCTTCCATTGTCCGTATTTATAAACTCACCAGCCGACCTTCCTTTTGCTTTCTCTTTCCAAGGTCTTCTTCAACCCCAAAACCTCTATTTTTAGACAAAAGCTCCACCAAATTAGAAGTATTGAATGTTGTCATTTGATTGAATATCCTGGATTTTGTTTTTCAACAATCGGCAATCATCTCTTCTTATTTGTGTACATGATATTGTCCTCGATTTTGGATTGTTCATCTTCTATTGTTGCATCATACCGTGATTTTAAATTTGGTTAGTCTTGGAAATTGATTGGTTTCATCTAGGTTTTGGTTTTGTGCCCTCGATTTTGGGGTTTGTTTGATGAAAAATTTAAAAACTATTCGGAGGAGAAAAGGATTGAAGATGGAGCACAAGAGAGGGGAGAAGGAAGATTGTCGATGGGGTCTTCTTCTTTTATGAGCATCACACGAACTAAAATTTCTCTTTCTATCGATGGAACAAGGTTGAGGTGAGAGAAGGTTCTTTAAATACTTGGTTATCAACGTAATTATGGGGAAAAAATAAGGGCGATAGAGACATTTTGCACAGAAAACACTAGTGTTTTTCATAAAACCCTTGCTCTTGTAAATGTTTCAAAAATAATTCTAAAAACACTAATCAGTCGTTTTTTTCGACTTGTCAAACATTCGTTTATTTTCTTACCCTCCTAAACACTCCTAAACATTTGAGTTTATGTCATGTCAAACACACCCATATTCTTTTGTAATTCGTTTATTAAAGATTCTACAAAATAATATCATAATACATTACTATGAACAATAAATTAATGAAGCACGTGTATTCGTTTGAATTTTATTAATTTTTTATAAAAACAAAGTTGTTAATAATGCCTACATTAATAATTTTAGTTACTTATTATATTTAACAAGGCCTAAAACTTTAAAGATTATTGTAGAACAAAAGATATATTATTTTAATTTTCACACAATTTATTTACCCTTATTGCACGATAATTGGGTGAACTAGTGTATTATCCGCACATTATGCGTGATTGATTTTAAAAAAACTTTTAATGTATACTTATAAATTAATATGTTAATATATACTTATAAATTAATATGTATATAAAAAAGATAAAGAAGTAAATAATTAAATTACCATCATTTTTTAAGTTTTCATATGTATATCTCTTGAATTTGTTCAATTTTATAAAAATGTTACGAAATACAATAGTGATGATCTTATCAAAAGTCGTAATATTTAAATACAAAAAATTAGTGCAACTTACAACAATAGGTGAATAGCTTTTTTTTTTACAAACTTAATGTAATTGTAAGTATAGTGCTTGGAATTTATATGAAAACCAAGCTTTACTTACTATATGAGAAAATTTAGGGCCTGTTTGATTTAAATTTCGAAAATAGAAATACAATGGAAACAAATTTAGTATATATGTGTATTATTATTTATGAAATTGTTTGGAATCGTTTTTTGGGTTTAAACTAATTGGAATAGAATTTATTGCTTTTAATACCCTATAAGAAAATAAAATGGGAGAATCAAATGCATTTTCTCTTAGGAGTTCAAAAAATACATTTATTTAGTCTAACATGAATATAAAAAGCATTTTTTAAAAAAGTCTAATACTAATACTTAATTCCCATGAGCAGTTCGTCGTAAAAATTAATTAGATCCGGAAAAAAAAAAAATATAAATGTTATTTATATATCTCTTTATACAATATAAGCGAGAGGAGCACCTTGCTACAGTAAACTGATTTGTCCACCTGGACAACCCACTTGTGCAGCTGCTGAGATTAATAGGATTGACAAAGAATGGGCCACTTTCACTGAGCTGCTACACGGCTTTTTGTGTGAGTAAGAGACAAACATGTTTGAGCCGCCATTGGCTGCGTCGTCGGTGCATTTACGCCATGTGTTTGAAACGTGTTGTCTCATCCCTTTGCCACCGGCGGGCCATTCACAATGACCGCGGTTGGCTTTCCAATGCTTCATCCTTAAATGCAGTCATAAAGGTATTCCAACTATCGTTAATTTGAGCATGATACACCGAAGACGAAGACGGTGAAGAAGAAGACGACGATATTGGGGATGATGAGGAAGAAGACGAGTCATACGATATTGAAGGATCACCACCATCACGTCGGATATGGAGCTTCTCCGCTGCCCGCCACCAACCCAACTCCACCCCTTAATCACAGTAAGTATAACCGTGTTTGGATCTGATAATATTAGATATTAGACTTGTTTACACATGTGATATGAGAGAGTAGCAGTGAAAATGGTAAAGTTGACATTCACTTTGTACAAGTGTTTTTCTTTGTTAATGATTTTGTGTAATTTCAGATGCATGAATCAAGGATGCCATAATGGAGCAATTTGGAGAAGTATCATCAGCTTCAAGTACAGTTACAAATTCTAATTCTTCACACATCTCGCATAATTGACTTTCACTTTTTATCATCATCATCATGTAAGTCTTCTATTAGATCAGCCCAATAAATAAGGATCAAAAATTCGTTTGTAATTTGATCCAAAGCTTAGCAACCATACATGGATTTTACCTGATAGACCACTAACGAATAACCTTGTTTCTTCCTTATATAGGTTAGTAAAGTGTTTTCTTACCACTAAGTTGTGCCTAAATCTACTTGGTACTTTTCCTCTGCGCTCATCACTAAGCATCTCATTGCACTGGAAATCATGATGGCTTCCTATAACAGATATTGTATTTGAATTGAGAAAGTAAATCTGGTGGAGTTGCTATGAATAGGTGCTTGATGGGGAAGAGAATGCTCTCGAGGTTTCAGACAGCACGCAGCAACAACCCGGCAAAGCAGAATACATTGGATGCCTTTGTCAAGCGTTGCAGTAGAAGCTAAGAGTTGGAATCTCATCCTAAAGCTGAAATTTTAAGCACTGGCCCGTTTGTAATCCAACACTTCAGTTTCCAAAAGTAGTTTCAAATGTACAGCTATCGTGGAATGAAAAACTGCTTATAAATGCACTGAGAGTTACCGGCTCTATTTCGTTTGGCACCCTTTGTTTTGTTTAATAAAAGAAAGGCTCCATATCTAGGCAAAAATGCAAAAGAAGATTCATTATTACAAAGAGTCTTACTCGGTATGCCACATAGTCTGGACAAATGAGACCTAAGCTGATGAACTCATGAACAGACTCCTAAGGCGAAAAGTCACCAAAATCAAGAAATAGTTCTCCGCAATCAAAATACGGATAACTGCCAGTGAGCGTCATTCTATCAAGGTCACATGAAACCAAGAAGCAAAGCCAAAGGACAAAAATATGTAAGACATCCACCCTGTTTCCAGTTCCAGCGCAAAGACATATCAACTTTTGGAGCCTTCTTACAATAGAAGTGTCCCTGAGATCAGTGGCGGAGACAAGGCTGAGATGTAACCAAAGTATCAGCTATACAACATACGGGTCAGAGGGTGAGGAACAAAGAAACATATAAGAGAAAGCAATACTACATACGGGTTACGGTTGAGAAATAAAGCAACATATAAAAATTTATTAGGAATCACATGGTTAGCGTATCCTCTGTATCAGTCTCTTGTTTATGTAACTCTGAAGCTTCAGTTTCGTTTTTAGATTACCCCCAACATGCATAACTCGATGCAACTTGATACTTAATTAAATAACATACGGATTGAAAATCAAGTCATCGCGTGTAACTAAACAACATACGGATTAAAAATCATGTCACGCGCGTGCTCTCTTCCTAGTAAATATAAAGTATTAGCACATAGCATACACATTTTTAAATTTAGTTGTACAATATAATATTAGATATAAAACTAACCCAACGATTTGAATCACGATTCTTTTAATAACTTTTTTTATAAATCGTAACAATATAGATCGATTGAAATTAACAAATCAAATTAATTTTAAACAAATATCTACCTTAGATCTTCTTGTACCATCATCGTTCACATGACCAATTGTAAAATTTTGACAATTACATTTATAAAAATATAATTTTTTAAAAAAAAATTCTTGTTAAAAAATGCCAGTAAGAACAGTCATAGTTATTTCTTTTAAAATATGTAATAATATTTAAAAAAATCGAATTTTTTTATTAAATAAATAGATTTTATGGTTAAAAAAAGTTCAACATTGTATTCGGTATTTCGAATACAAAAACAACGACGAGTTATTATCAAATAAACAAATCGAATTTTATATTAAAATTAAATTAAAAAGTGATACTTTAAAAAAAAAAGGTAGTTGTTTGATTTGACATTTTCTCATAAAAAGATTTGGAAATTTTTAGAAATTTATTTTATGAAAATGATAACATATAAAAAAAAGATTTGAAAATTTATTTTAGGAAATTGAATCAAGCTAAAAAGATTTTTACCGGTTGAAATATACCTTAAAAAAATGTTATAATCGAGTTTTTTTAGTAATAGAACTTTTTTATTAAGTTAATAGATTTTGGTTTAAAAAAAGTGCATCTAATACCGAATACAAAAAAAAATGACTCGAGTTTTTATTAAATAAACAAATTGAATTTTATATTAAAGAAAAAGATTGTTAAATAAAAAGTGATATTAAAAAAAAAAAAGGTAGTTATTTTTTTTTTTTGGAAAAATAATCCAAAATAATACCAACTATCAACATTGAACCGAAAATAATACGAACTTTGAAAATTACTATGAGCGATACAAACTATCAATGTATTTAACAAAAATAATACGTCATATATTTTCCGGCAAAAACCCTAACTCCGGCGATGACGTGGCAACCGGAAGGTTACATGTCATCAAATAAATGAGTTGAATGTGTGATGTGGATTTATTTTTAAAAAAATAATAATTTAATAATATTTAAAATATTAAAAAAGAAAAAAAATTATTTTTAAAATTCTAAATAATAACTTTTTAAAAAAACAATTGTACAAATATTTATTTTAAAAAAATAATTTTTTAAAAATAAAGTTTGAAATTTTTTTAAATAGATTGTAAAAAAAATGTAATAATATTTTTTTTTTGAAAAAATATAAAAATATTTTTTTTTAGAATTTTTTTAATTAAATTTATTTGCGGGATTTTTGTATAAAATGATATTTTAATTCTGGAAAAAAAAAGATCAAACTTTATTTAAATTTTTGAATATTTTTTTACAATTTAAATAAAAAAATAAATAATTCGAATAAAAAAAGATCAAACTTTATTTTTTTAAAATTCGAATTTTTTTTTTACAAATTATTTTTTTTAGGAAAAAAAATTACAAAAATTTGGGAAATTTTTTTTTAGGGATTAGGTTACAAGATTAAAAAAAATATTCGAATTTAAAAAAAAAAAATTTACAAAAAATATTTTTTTAAAAAATTTGTACAAATGTTTTTTTAAAAAATTATTATTTAAAATTTTAAAAATATTTATTTTTTAATATTTTAAATATTATTAAATTGATTTTTTGAAAAACAAAATCCACATCACACATTTAATGCATTTATTTGATGACATGTAACATTCCGCCTGCCACGTCATCGCCGGAGCTAGAGTTTTTGCCGGAAAAGTATGACGTATTATTATTGGTAAATACATTGATAGTTTGTATCGCTCCTGGTAAATTTCAAAGTTCGTATTATTTTCGGTTCAATGGTGATAGTTGGTATTATTTTGAGTTATTTTTCCTTTTTTTTTTGAAAGTTTGGTAAGTAACTCCCGGAAATAAGTCGTGGCTCGATACCCTCTCAATATCAGTTTAGATTTGCCATTTTCTCATAAAATCTTTTGGAAATTTAGAAATTTATTATAGGAAAATGGTAACATATAAAAAAAATATTTAGTAATATATTTTAGGAAATCGAATCAAGCTAAAAAAAGATTTGTACAGGTTAAATTCTACATTAAAAAATATATTGTAATCGAGTTTTCTCAGTAATCGATTTTTTTTAATAAATACACATCTTTTTGTTTAAAAAAAAAAGTGCAGCTTTGTATTCGGTATTTCGAAAACAACAAAAAATATCGATTTTTTTTTTAAAAAAAATTATTATAAAAAAATAAAAGATGAACATCATTGAATTTGAACAATACTTTAAAAAATAGTTGTAATCGAATTCTCTTAGTAATTGAATTTTTGTAAATGAAGAAATTTATAATCGATATTTCGTAAACACAAAAACTTATTTATATTTATATAGAGCAGATTTATATGAAAATTTCGAAACAGAAAGTGGAGGATGCAGAAGCGGTGAAAGAAGATAAAAAATAAAATCTATATATCATACTAAAACAGAACCCACTTCGTCCACAAGTCACGTATTAATGTTAGTCACATCAGCTTTTTTCTAACTTATTTACTATATTGCCACAAGATATTTACGGATTTGCCATAATATCTTTTATGATAAAAAAAATCATTAAAACTAATTAAAAAATCACCATCCCAAATCATCTTTAATCTAATAAATTATTATGCCACATCAATTTTACTTAAATATTAATTAAAATAAAAACAATTTTATATAAAAAACATAATAAGAAAATATCTAGATTTTGTTTTTATAATTTTCAAAAAACAATATAGGCACATTTTAATTTTTGAAATTTAATTTTTGAATTAATTTATAATTTCGAATTTTATATATCATATTTTGTTTTCTTATTTTAAAATTTTGAAAAGTTTGTTTTAATTAATTTTTTAATTTTGAACTTCATACATATATGTATATAATGTTTTTGTTTTTTTATTTTTAATTATTTATTTACGATATTGCCACAAGATATTTACGGATTTGCCATAATATCTTTTATAATAAAAAATTATTAAAACTAATAAACAATCACCATGCCACATCATCTTTAATCTAATAAATTATTATGCCACATCAATCTTATATCTATTAAAGCAGAAGCCTCTATTGCCACGTGTCAACGCCAGGTTTCTCGAAGCCTAAAAAATTATTTTAAAAGGGATTTCTTTATGTTAATATAATTTGAAAATTGATTTGTAAATTTTTTAAAAAATATTTAAATAAATATTTTTATAAATATAGTTTTTAAATTTTTACGAAATTTTTTTACCAACAAGCATATCTTAACAAATCAAATTAAAAATATAATTAATTGGAAGAGATAAATAATTAAAAGAGAATTAAAAATCATAATATTGATTATAATTTCATTTTTCAGATTTTTATTTTTACAAAAATATAAATAAATTTCTAAGTATTAAATATTTATTAAAACTGAACCCGCACAAAGTGCGGGTAATATACTAGTTTTACTTAAATATTAATTAAAATAAAAAAAATATTTATATCAAAAACTTAATAAATAAAAAATATCTAGATTTTTGTTTTTATAATTTTCAAAAAAAGAATGTAGGCACGTTTTAATTTTCAAAAATTAATCTTTGAGTTTATTTTATAATTTCGAATTTTATATATCATATTTTGTTTTCTTATTTTAAATTTTTGAAAATTTTTTTTAATTAATTTTTTAATTTTCAACTTCATATATATATATATAATGTTTTTGTTTTCTTATTTATAATTATTTATTTACGATATTTCCACATGATATTTACGGATTTGTCATAATATCTTTTATGAAAAAAATCATTAAAACTAATAAACAATCACCATGCCAAACCATCTTTAATCTAATAAATTATTATGCCATTTACTCAAATATTAACTAAAATAAAATAAAATTTATATCAAAAACAAAATAAAAAAATATCTAGAT
>BSUD01000007.1:111031321-111145811 GCA_033239045.1 Fagopyrum esculentum | reverse complement strand
CCTAATTAATCTGTGAACAGACTTATAAATCAAATTAGTTTTTTAATAACAAATTTATAAAGTGAAAACATACTAACCAACTAATTAGTTAAACAAAATTTTCATATATCTTTTTAAAAGTATTTGTTCCCTAAATTCTAGATTTATCTCATTTGAAATTATTCCGAAACAAAACTTGGCAAAATCTTTTCTAATCATATATCATAAAAATCAATAATTTCTTGAAAATTAGTTTCGATATTATCGCTTCAATATTGTTAAAATCGATAATTTCGATCTAATCTCTTAAATGTGTTTTTTTTCTAATCTTTTTACCAATCGGTAACTCCGGAGTTTATCTTATCTCATTTACCAAGTTAATCCCAATATTTTTTGCTGATATAATATCCTACCATTTTTCTAGATTATTTTAGTAACTTTGTATCCGGTTCTATTTTTATGTTTACATCTAATTTTCATTTATATTTTATCTTTTACCAATCCATAATTTTGAAATATTTTAAAATTATACTTTATTAAAATACAACACCAAATAAGGTGCGGGTAAAAATTTTGTTTCTTCAAAGTATACGTATTTTTATAACATCTTTTTTTTAGATGATATAAAAAAATTTACGTTTTAAGTCAATTTAACCTATAATTATTTTTTTCTATTAATTAATATTCACTACATATATATATAATTTTTTTTAGGTAAACCCGCACAAGGTGTGGGCATTAAACTAGTTAACCTAATAAATCTGAAGCTTTATTAATTTTTTTTTGTAAAAAACTAAAAGTATTAGGGTTTACAGTAGAGATAAATAATAAAGGATAAGAAAATATATATGGGTTATTTTTCAAGCTATTGAATCTCTTGTTCTTGTAAGTTGTTGAAACAACGGTTCTTGAAAACAAATCATGGAATGAATAAACAATAGCAAAACGAATGCAACGATTGACAATTCGTATAAAAATTAATGATAGTAAAAGGATAACAACGTAGGGAATAACCTAAAAATTCAGACGAATCAACTTTAAAATATCCGATCTTCAAATTATCACAACCCTGAAAAAGATGAAAAAATATGATCAATATTGGAAGACAAAAACTGAATGGAACAGGATGGGTATTTAGCGTGAGAGATAAATCGTGAAGGAGAGGTAAAACGTACAGGAAGAAGTTTAGGTTTTATGATTAACCAACATAAATTGTGGAATCAGTAGATTTTATTAGAATTTGATATTTTTTTATTTGATAAAACGTACAAGAGAAGTCTAGAATGTGATATACTTAACTTATTTTGGATTAATTTTTTAAATGATTAGTTAATTTTTTTTTAGATTTTTTTTTAGTAAAAAAGATTTATTGACTTAATTTGTGATTTAGTAAAAGATTTAATCCTAGAAAAATTGTGGGAGCGCCACATCAGTATTAGTGTAGTGTACTTTAATAGAATATATAGACGGGGATGCAATATGGATCAAAATTGATTAAAGCACTTCACAATAAATTTGTAATACATGGTAGCTCTTGTTGATACGTAGGGAAAAAATATTCCACGTTGATAACACACAATCAGGTGATACTATCATATAAGTATGTGAGTTTCTCCTTCTATTGCCAATTGATTTAGGATAAAACCCCGTGTTCTTGTATGTGTGCTTCACTTGAAGTGTGACCCCACGTCATTTGGTCCCGTGACGGATATAAGAAAAGTTAACATGATATCAGAGCAGGTAGAGAATTGAGATGTGAAACCCGTCGAAAAAGAAATTGTGGGGCCAAAAAGAGAATGAGATGCTCGACCCAAGAAAGAAAGAAAAAATGTGAATTTATACTTGAGAGGGGGAGTGTTGAGATGTAGGGAAAACTATCCCACATCGATAACACGCAATCACACAATCATGTGGTACTATTATATAAGCATTCGGGCTACTCCTTCTATTGTCAATTAATTTTAGGATACAACCCCTTGCGTTTATATGTGTGTCCTCCACCAGCCCCACGTCATCTGATCCCGGGACGGATATAAGAAAAGTTAACAATTTCATGGTTTTAATAAAACCCTTCCCTCTCTCTACGTGTCTCAACCTCTCTAGCATACTTCCCCTAGTCTTCCATCTTCTCCTCGCTCATCTCATAGTCTCATATTTCATGCACTTTTGTTTATAATAGTTACATCTGGCATTAAAATTCAATAAATCGAAAGGATGCCACAATTCAGTGAGAAAACAAATTTAAAATAGTTTCCTTTGACACGATCAATTGAGTTTCCTTTGACACGATCAATTGGGTTTGATCTTCTTTAGGTGCAAGGCTAATGTGAAATATCAATGTTCATCTAATTCTGATGATATGTGAGCCTGATGATATGTGAGCCGGATTGCACACCATTGGTTATGATTATGTACATACATCTTTTAACTTTACGTTTAATCGCACGAATTGTGTAGTTTACGTGTTTGATTGCAGGAGATATGATATGGTGGTTGTAGTCTATATATATATATCAACTTTATTTTTATATGATTATTAATTTGGTTTGGGTTAATTGAAATGACTAATAATTTTTTGGTTAAGCGGTTTGTTTTTTCAAATGAAGTTCTTTGTGAAGATTATCTAAGAACAAATCTACGGCTAAAAATATATAAACTGATTAGTTAAAATAAAAATTAAAAAGGTTGAGATTTAACCTTTTCTTTTTTTAATTGCCATATAAATCTTCTAATTCAAATATTAAAACTTCATTTTTATTTTAATCTATGTTGCTAGAAAGATATTCTTGGATTATAAAAAAAGGTTTTGTTGGGGTTAATTGATGCGAGATTGATGTCGTAGTTTTTCGATCTAGATTGAAGTCCACGAAAAGTTTGACAGACACAAATCTAGGATGATAATAGTAAGATTATTATAGAAGATGATAATGAATTGAAATTGATGGAAATATAGGAAGATAGAACCAATATATAAACTTGCAAAGAACCTTGACCAATTAGATCAAAATTGTAACACCCCAAGTTCTGGAACTCGAAGCATTATGGGTTAAGACCTCACAATGGATCCCAAACCTCAAAGTAGAAACGACACAACAGATCTTACAATAAGGCACAGACGAATAAAAACCAAAACTCAATATAAAACCAAAGGTTTAAACAAAAGGAAGCGTAAAAGACTCGCAACCGAGTTCAAAACAAAAGAAAAAGCAATAAACATAAACCCGAACCCGTCCTCTAATGTAAGGGAACCCCGGCTGACCACACCATCCGGATCACTCAGCAGCATCCTGAACTTGTGGAACATATACAACATCGGTATAAACCGTTAGCTAACTTTCTAGATATCGGAAAGAAAGAAAAAAAGACACAAACCCACATAAGGTAAAGAAAACATATAGCATGCTCACACCACAACCGGTTATTATCTTTCATTAGGTCATCTGATTACTAATTCAACTTATGGTTGCTACACGAGTATCGCTGCGATCTCGCCTCCGTCCCCTTTCACCAACAAGAATAGAACGTATGCATCCTTCTGTCACCTGCAGGACTGGTCGTGAAAGCACCTCCCACTTTCCCCATTCTGAACTGGACAAGCGATAACCCCCCGGTTATAATACACTTGAGCCAATTAAGGTATAACAAAGGTGAATTATATCCTGGTTATCAGTTATAACATGATAAGCAACACAAACAAGCCAATACAATCAAACCAATACGCGGAATGAAGCTAAGTAAGTCCAAGGGACTTACCTTACTCGAAGGTAAACTTAACACTCAACTAACACTCAGGAAAGCCTCAGGAAAGGGACACAAGGAAACCTGTTCACACAAGCATCACGAATCAAGAACCGAAATGAATGCTAGAAGTCTATAACTTCTAGTCTCCATGATCTCTAAGAGATCTACACAAGCTAAGGTCTCAACCTTAGTCTTACAGAACACTAAGGGTCAACAACATCCAGAAGGAACATGGAAAGGAACGAGAAAAGCAAGAAAGGAAGCAACTCACAAGAACGGGAGTTACTGTAGAAGAAACCGCGAGGGCGGCTGAACAAAGGCACGGGGGTGGCACGTGACAGAGGCGCAGGGGCGGCTCTGTGTAGGCGCGGGGGCGGACCTTCGACAGAAGCTACTGTCGGCTTCTTGATGACACCAGAACGACGACAAGGCCAAAGCTTGCTCTTTCAATACTCTTCACACTTCACAACTCAACCAAGGAAACATGTGAACATCAAAGGATCATCAACAGAACGCTCCACAAGAATCAAAGATCAAACTTGATTCTTGGAGAAGAAGAAAAGAGGAAACGAAAGGGAGAACGAAACAGAAGAGAAATAAGGTGCAAAAACACATGATCGTGATGAAGAACAAGGAAAGATGAACTTACACGTTCAGAAGATCACATGAAGCAAAGGTGACGGCTGCAACTCTGAAGGATGGAAGAAAGCGTAAGCAAGAAACGGGAAAAAGAGGGGAAAGAATGGGATTTATAGAAGAGGAAGAAAAGATAAAAGGAAGGACGTTCAAGGCTGCTGGGGCGGCCTCCTTCACCGCGGGGGCAGTGAAGGTGAAAACTAGGATCTTACAAAAAACCCTCAACAAAGAGTTATTTTAACCCTTCCTTCTTCAACCTTACACAAGCCTTCAAATTGAGACAAGCACAAGGAAGGAGTAGTTTGACTAGTAGCACCAATCTATAAAAAGATTAACACACACGAACAACCTAGCACGGACTTACAACAATTCAATCAAAGGCTTTTTATTGAATAGAAATGAATAAATGTAAATTACATAAACGAAGTAACAAGTATCTCACAATATTATGGAAACCAATTACCAATTACAACTAACTGAATTCTCTGCATCCTAGGTGTACTTATAGGCGAGATTTCCTAAAAGATAAAAGACTAAAAATAATCCCACAAAATATAGGATATAAAAATAAAACATTTAGAATGTTTAGATCTTAAAAGGTATGAAAAATTACTAACTAATAAAATAGTCAAATCTCGACTAAGATATGTCAAAATCTCGACTGGATGGTCGAGATTCTCCGTTAGGTGGAACCGAGATCTCCACTTGCTCTTTCTTGCTTCATTGATCATCTTCACTCATTTATGGATCCTCCACAATAAATATCAATATCACTAAATAAGACTTAGACACAAATAGAGTCTTCTTAGATGTTAAGGATGTCAATAAGCTAGAAACCTTTTCTTGTATAGATCTTGATCTTGAGCTACTGATAGATCCTTCCATGATAGAACTTGAAGATGATAGAGACTTCTTCTCCTTCAATGCTCTAGCTCTAGCTCTAGTGATTGGTCTATGTCTAGGAGGTGTTGAGGATTGTCCCTCATAATACTCTCCTTTTGAAAAGGATTCGTCCTCAAATCATCACCATGCTTATCACTAGTCATATAAGGACTCAGATCTCCTACACATTGAAGGTAGGACTTACATCATACTCCTCCAAAAGCTCCAATACATAAGCGTTGTTTCCAACCTTACGTAACACCTTAAATAGTCCATCTTCTCTTGGAGACAACTTCGACTTCCTCTTCTCCGGGAAACATTCCTTTCTTAGATGCAACCAATTACTAGATCGGTGGGCTTGAATAGCAATTACTTGTGATTTTTATTAGCCTTGGCCGCAACTAGCTATTCTTTCTCCTCTAGCCTTATACGTGTCTTCTCATGCAACTCCTTGATGAACTCAACCTGTTTTCCTGCATTAAAATCTACTCGCTCCTCTATAGTCAACGATATAAGATCAAAAGGGGTCAAAGGATTTAACCCATAGACACACTCAAAAGGCGTTAGGCTAGTAGAAGAATGAATGGTTTGGTTATATGCAAATTCAACATGAGGCAAGACATCTTCCCATGCATTCAAACTATCCTTTAAAACAGCTCGCAATATGGTAATTAAGGTCCTATTAGTAACCTCCGTTTGACCATCCGTTTGAGGATAACTAGAGGTTGAAAATAACAACCTAGTTCCTAGCTTTCCCTAAAGAGTCTTCCAAAAAAAAAACTGAGCAACTTAAAATCTCTATCACTCACAATATTCCTAGGTACTCCATGTAATCTAACAACTTCCCAAAAGAACAAGTTAGCAACATTATAAGCATCATTGGTCTTATGACAAGTAATAAAATGGGTCATGTTAGAGAATCGATCTACAACCACAAATACCGTCTCTCCCCTTCTTAGTCCTAGGTAATCCCACAACAAATTCCATACTAATGTCTATCCATGGAGATAAATGTGTAGGAAGAGGGGTATACAAACCATGTGGCTTTAATCTAGCCTTAGTTTTCAAACACACAACACATCTCTTAATCATGCTCTCTACATCTTTAAGCATATGAGGTCAATAAAAGTGTGAATACAACATGTGAAACGTCTTATCGATCCCTCCCAAAATGTCCCATCAAACCTCCCATATGAGTTTCCTCAACAAGTAAAAGTCTAAGAACATCTAAGAATGCACACTTTATCCATAAGAAACAAAAATCCTTCAAATAAATAGAATTTATCATGGAAATTTCGTGTCTAACAATGCTCGTAGATTTCACCAAAATCAATATCATCAACATATAAATCCTAAATGTAATAGAAACCTAAAACCTTAGAGTCTATAGCAGTGATCATAGAATGTCTCCTAGAAAGAACATCAACAACAACATTATACTTTCCTTTCTTATATACTTAATGATATATGGGAATGTTTCTATAAACTCCATCCATCTACCATGCCTCCTATCTAAATTTGTTTAACTCCTAAATGCTTTAAAGATTCATGATCAATTCTAAGGATGAATTGATTAGGCCAAAGATAATGTTGTCATGTCTTAAAAACTCGAAATAATGCATACAATTCCTTATCATGAGTCGAATAATTCAAGCATGCACCTTTTAACTTCTCACTGAAGAATACAAGTGGCTTACCTTCTTGTATCAACACTCCTTCAATGCCAATTTCTGACGCACCACACTCGACCTCGAATGGTTTAGTGAAGTTTGGAAGTGCTAGAAGAGGTGCATGTGATAACTGCCACTTCAACTCCTTAGATGCTTTCTCTTGAGCATCTCCCCACTCAAATTGCACTTGCTTCTTCGTGAGAAACGTGAGAGGATGCTATCATACTATAATCTCGTACAAAACGTCAATAAAAGGTTACTAACCCATGGAAGCTTCGAACATGCCCTACTGTGGGTGTAGGCCGCTCTTGGATGGCTTTAATATTCTCTTCATCCACTTCTAGACCTCTTGTACTCACTACAAAACCAAGAAAAATAACTTGATTAATACTAAACTCATATTTCTTAATATTAGCAAATAGAGATTCATTTCTAAGAGTTCCAAGTACTCCCCTTAAATACTCTTCATGCTCCTCAAGTGATTTGCTATAGATGAAGGTGTCGTCAAAGTAAACCACCACAAATTTGCCAATGTAGTGACATAGCACATGATTCATCAATCTCATGAATGTGCTAGGAGCATTAGTCAAGCCAAAAGTCATAATTAACCACTCATAAAGACCAAACTTAGTCTTGAATGTCGTCTTCCATTCATCTCCTTCCCACATCCTAATTTGATGATATCCACTCTAAAGATCAATTTTTGAGAACAAGGTGGATCCGCTAAGCTCATCTAGCATATCGTCCAATCTAGGGATGGAATGGAGAATACTTGATAGTGATGTAATAGATTGCTCTACAATCAACACACATTTGCCATATAGTATCCTTCTTAGGCACCAAAAGGATGTGAATTGCACATGGACTCAAGATTTCTCTCACATAGACTTTATCCAAAAGTTGTTGAACTTGATCTTGAATCTCTTGACTTTCCTGAGGGTTCATCCAATAAGCTGAACGATTAGGAAGTGTGGCACTTGGAATTAAGCCAATTTGATGCTCAATGCCTCGAAAAGGTGGAAATAATGCAGGAATCTTATCTGGAAAAACATCGCAAAACTCATCTTAAAGTTTTGATGGTTTAGGGTTAGGGTAAGGTAGCCTTGACTTCATAACTTAAAGTCACAAGGCATAGGCTCATGAGAATGGCATCCAAAGGAATATAATCATCAATGTATTCCTTTTTGGATGCTAGTATTTGAATAGGGCGAGATTTCAGCACTAGGGCGAGAAAATGATGTACTGGGCGAGATTCTGCACTGAGATGAGATTCTCCTTCACCGGGGCGAGATTTTCATTCGTTGAGTAAGATACTTCATTCCTAGGGAGATATTTTCCACTAGAATGAAAAAAGCCTTCACTAGGGCAATATTTCTCTTCTCTAGGGCGAGAATTTCCTTCCTTAGGGCGAGATTCTTCATTAGAGTGAGAAAATTCATCACTGGGACAAGGTTTTGAATCCCTCGGGCGAGATTTTGCCTTTATAGGGTGAGATTCTTTATTGGAGTGCTTTTCTCAATCCTTTCTATTGCCAAAGTATCGCTCCTTGCTTTTGTCCTTCTTTTTTCTCATAACTTTCCATAATCTGTAAAGACGTCATATGTTTCAAATTTAATATTTGACCCTTATACTCAAAAGAATGTCTATTAGTAAATTCATCATGCTTGACTCTTCTATCAAATTTCCATGAACGTCCTAATAGAATATGACATGCTTGCATGGGCACAATATCGTAAGTAATGGTATCCTCATAGCTACCTGAAGTGATGGTAACTCTAGCTATTCACCACAATCATTCATCCAATGTAACTTATATGGTCAAGGATGAGAAAATGTAGTAATTTGCAGTTTATCAATCAAATTGGTGCTAGCAATATTGCAACAACTACCTCCATCAATGATCATATTACACACTTTCCCTTTAACAATACATCTAATATGAAATAGATTCTCCCTTTGATTATCCTCCCATAGAGTTATCTTAGCATGCAATGTTCTCCTAGCAATCAATGAAATTTCCATGCTCAAACTTAATGCTTTCATCACTATCACTATCACTATCATGTTCAAGCAATGCAATAAGGTGGGTATGATCATGATCATGTTTTTCTTCACTTTTACATTGTCCATGTTGATTAATGAATAAAACTCTTTTATTAGGACAATCTCTCGTATAATGACCTCTACCTTGACATTTAAAGCATACAATATCTCTAGAATGTAAAGTAAAGTTAGACTTTCTCCATTTAGGATCACTTGAAGGCTCATTCAAGGATCGAGATTGAGGATGTGGTGGCGAGATTTTGTAGCTCCTTGGTCGGAACTTCGAGCCCTTTTGTTGTCCTTGGTCGAGGTTGAATTTCGGCCTTGAGCTCCGTGATTCCTATTATTATACTGTTTCCATGAACTTGTGGCTCAAAAGGTAGATTTAGTTGCTTGGCTTCTCCCTTTGGTATTCCTTTCAATTTTGATGGCCAAATGCAACAAATTTGTCATAGTATCATAAGGATATAAATCATTTTCAATTGTTAAGGAATGATGCAAAATACGTAAATAACAAGCCATTGTTGTCTCCTCATCCTCCATAATAATGACTTTCACCATTTCCATTTACATAGATGTGTAAACCTCTTTTGCACTAATAGATCCTTGCTTGAGGTTCTCCAATCTTTCCCTTAATTCTCTAGCATGGTGTAGAGGCACAAATCTAGCTCTCATTTACACTTTCATTTTCTCCCATGTGTTGATGTCCGGATCTAGCGTTCTTCTCCTTTCTTTGACAAGATGATCCCACCAAATTAGAGCATAGGCTTGAAATTCCAATGTAGCTAGTTGAATCTTTCTTTCCTCACTATAGTTATGGCAAGACCAAATTTGTTCGATTTTGGTTTTCCATTCCATAAACGCAAACACGCAAAGCAACAACAAACGTGTGAAGTTAGTGAAATCGAAATCTCCTTGTTTTCTCTCCCCCACATACTTCGTTGTGATATCGCAAGATAATTTGATGTAACTGCCTTGGATGGATTAATACTCCTTTAAAATCGATGACTAGCTTCAACTAGAAACTCCTTGGATGAATCAAGATGTCAACTTGGCTTGGAAGAAGGTTCTGGTGTTGAAAGATAGTTAAGGAAACCGCTGGTAGAGTTCTCTTCACACAATTGACACAAAGTAGAAAGAATATTGCAAGTAGACTCAACTAGTATGATAGAGAGTATAGATACTAACTAACACACCCAAAGAAATAGTTTCAACGTGTTTAGAGTAGAAAGAGGCAAGAAATTGGAACACAAGAGACTAAGAAGAGATTTTTATGTACCTTGCACTTATGCAATTAGAGAGAGAGATATCCGGTAGGTTTAATCTCGACAGAAGGTAAACCTCGGTCTGGATCTCGGCCGAGATAATCATTGCGGGGGTTGAGATTGGTCAAAAGTGTTGTGTTTTGGCTATGAACTGGATCAATGATGGTATGAAACTTTTTCTCTAGATGTTCTCTTGAACCTTGCACACTTGAATATCTCAACTTTTGCCTTAAAACATTTCGATAAAACTTGCAACAATAGCAAATCTCAGCCTTTATCTCGGGGCAAGATTTTGAATAGGGGGGGGGGGCAAGATTTTCGAACGTCAAGTGTTTGACGACAATCATCGAATATGATGTGGAATATACTCCACTCTTGATGATCCATTCTTAGTTGGATCGTAACAACTCTTGCTCAAGCTTCACCAAAACTTTGGGTTACAGTTTATGATATAAAGTATATACTAGGATAAGAAAGGGGAATAATTGTTTAGCTTTCTTGTGGAGGTAAAGGAACTAACGGGGTCGAGATATAGCTGATGAGGTTTGGCGTGGTATGACAAGATATGGATAGATATTCAGTTAGGATTTAAAAGATATGATAAAATCTTATCTGCTAGATGATATCTTAACAATAAGAACTTTGTCAAGAATCCAAGCCTTAGACACAAATAGAGTCTCCTTAGATGTTAAGGATGTCAATAACTTAGAAACCTCTTCTTGGATGGATCTTGATCTTGATCTAGTGATAGATCCTTCCATGATAGAACTTGATGATGTTGTAGACTCGTTCTCTTTCATTGCTCTTGTTCTACCTCTAGTGATTGGTCCATGTATAGGAGGTGCTAGGGGTGGTCCCTCATCATTAATTCTTGGGAGGACACGTGTCAAGAAATGTCTCTTTTAATATATACTAGTTTTAATACCGTGCTTGCATGGGTTAGACGATAATTGTGTTTGTATAAAAGTACTTGATAATTCATTATGTTGGGAATTGTGCTACCTGTTATGTGATTTTGTTGTAAAGTTGAATTTTTTCATATTATGAATGAAATTCAACCAAGAATCCAAACCCTGCAATAACAGTCGTGAAAGAGAAACCCGATACAATATCCACCGAGCTACTTGGATGTCAAAATTAGCATCGATCCAAGAGAGCATTATGGTTTACTATAATAAGAATTGTATTACATATTATGTGATGCTTGGAGAAAAATTGAACCAGAAAGTTGAGAACAATATGAGAATTACAACCTTTCAATAACAATCGAGAGAGAGGAGGGTACTATCCCTGAGGTTGCTCTAATCCCAAAGTCAATATCAATATAATTAAACATTATGGTTATATATATATATATATATATATATATATATATATATATGTAGAAAATTAATATCGATCTAAGAGAGCATTATGGATGATTATACTAAAATTGTATTACCTATTATGTGATGCTTGGTGTAAGGACAAACTTCTCGTGATATGAAAGGACAAAAATTAAACAAAAAGGTTAATGAAAAATTCCTTATAATAGTCAATTAATTAAAAATTTTGTAAAAAAGTTTTTTTTTAAAAAAATAAAGATAAGATACATCAATTAATTTATAGAGTAAAAGTGATTTTTGAAAAAAATATTAATTTTAAATTTAATAGCTAAGTATAATTAGGGTATTCTAGACAATAAGATCAAATACTTATTAAAAATTTACTTGAAAACAATATATGTGTTTCAATTCAATAGAATATAAATAATCACTCCATTAAACAGAATATGACTAAATAGTTGTATTCCAAAAATTACATATAAATTTGACAAACTTAGTTGTTTGATTGCTTAGTTGTTTGATTGTTATGTTACTTCTTATTAGATATATATATTAAAAAATGTTCTAAGTTAGTTTTAGAGGATAAAAATGATAATAATATATTTTATCTTTATTATATAACTTTTTTGTTCTCTTTATAAATATTTGGACATGGTGATAATACGTATTATTTTCTTGTTTTATTATTGTAATATAAGTTCAATTAAAATTATCGAAATAATTGTAATTGTAAGAATTTCAAACGTAATAAAATATATTTGAGACCTTAACAAAATAAAAAATATTAAAAATATATCGTTAGATAAATATAACTTAGTAACAAAAAAAAGTTAATTTATATATAAATATGATCAATAATATCGTAGCTTATAAATAGATCATGCTTATAGTCTACAATGACAATAGAAATAAATTAAAATAATAATTAAGTAGTAACTTATTTTAATCATATAATATCAAAGAAATTAAAATAATAATTAAATAGGTTCGATATTACAGATTAGACAAGGTATGAGAATAAAATTACAATTTACAATAGTCGGTATAAGTGTATGATTTACGTTATGCATTGACTTAAAATAATAAAAATAATTTGCGTGGAGCGGTAGTGTGTGAATCCGTTTTCCCCTCTCTCTACTTGTATATAAATATTCTTCCCTTGTTAGTAACAATCTTTCTCCTAATTCTTTCCTCGCAAACGAAAAGAAGAAATAAAACCTTTCTCTCTCCAAATACTCGCGATTATCGACATAAATAGCAATTACTGGGATTGTGGAAAAAGTGGAAGATCCGATCGATCAAGCGTCCTCCTCTCGCTGGTGGCTACTTTTCAGTTCTTACAAACACGACACCGTTTTGTCCATATCCGGTCATGGCATCCTACTGATTGTTTTTTCATTTCTTAGGCGGTGATGTGAGTTGCAGTCGAAGAGAGAGTAATATGATGCGCTAAACACGATTTCGCTGTCTACGTTCTTCACTGACGATTTGCAGTAAGTAAGAACTTCATCTTGATCTTCCGCTTCAATTTATTGATCTCCGCAGATGCAGTCTAATCCACGACTATAATTAAGGAAATTAAGATATTTCTTCTCATCATCCGCTTTGATTCTTTCCGATTCTTCTTTTTCATGGCCGCTCATATTGAGGTATTGGATCTAGTCGACGCGAATAAGTCGACGAGTTTTGAAGAAAACGAAACAAAACGCATCCGTATTGATTTCTGTTCACTGAAAGCGAGACTCGTATCAAATCTGGTATCTATTGATTTGGATTCATTCGTCCTTGCTTCTACTCGTAAATATCATTTCATTTTTAACTCTAAATTCTTCTTCTTCATTCTTAGCATCCGTATTGATTTCTTCAATTACTCCTACGATTTGTTTATTCGTATTATAATTTAATGTTTTCTTTCGTAGTTGAAGAAGATTACTAATTTGCCAACTGTTTTCCGAAATTCGAAACTTCCTGGATTTCTCTATTTTAATGCTCACATTCCCCTCCATGTGCTTTAGTATGCCTCACTGGTAACAGAATTTCATTGTATTTAGATCACTTTTATCAATTCCAGAAATCCAAGCTATTTTTTATTAATAAAAAAACTGACAAGATTTGTTCAAATCTCAGCTTCAGCTCTTAGCTATTCAGCTATGTCATCTTCAAACTCGCCGTGCGCGGCGTGCAAGTTCCTGAGGCGAAAATGCACCCAAGAATGTGTGTTTGCCCCGTACTTCCCTGCTGATCAGCCCCTGCGGTTCGCGAACGTGCACAAGGTGTTCGGAGCAAGCAACGTGGCCAAGATCCTGAACGAACTCGACAAGTCCCACCGCGAGGACGCGGTGAACTCGTTAGCGTACGAGGCAGAATACCGTCTCCGTGACCCGGTGTATGGCTGCGTAGGCGTCATCTCCTACCTCCAACACAACCTGAAGCAGCTCCAGATCAACCTTGACCTCGCCAAGAAAGAGCTGGCGTCTTTAGTTGGCCCGGTTGCCATGATGCAGATGCTCCAAACCCCTTTCCTTCAGGCCCAGCTGCACCCCAACCCTGGAGGTGGATCGGGTATGGTGCCTTATAATATGGCCCATATGATGGGGATGATGCCTGGTGGACCCGGGCAAGGTCAATTGATGATTGCGGATCATCAACAACAACAACATAATATTGGAGGGCAAATGGTTCAACAACAACAACCACAGCAATATGCCCACCATGTTCAGTTGCAAGAACATCAGAATCAGAATGGTATAATAGATCCACAGCAGCTGGCTGCAATGCAGGTGAGGGAAGAGCAGGAGATTATGAGAAACTTTGAGCAGCAACACATCCATGCCCAGCACCAACATCAGTTGCAGCAACAACAGGTCCTGAGGTATAACGGAAACGGGTACGAGACGGCGGGTGGTGTGGGAGAGTTTTGTCAGATGGGAACTCCGGCTCCCCCTCCTGAAATGTCATCTCCATCACCCTTGTTAGCGCTAGGAAACGGATTCGACGGTAACTCTTATCAGATGCAACAGCAACATGAGCAACCGCTGCTTATGCTTCAGCAACCACAACAGTCAGATTCCGAGGCCGTCCAGAACCTAAACCTGGAGCATCATCATCATCAGCAGGCCGAGCAGCTGTTTCATGAGCATCCAGCTGGTTCCGGGAGTGACCAAGGTAGGACCCCGGGTCAAGCTTGCTAGAGGTTCTCTTTCATATATATCCGGCCGATCAGATCTTTCTTCTTGAATAATATGGATTGCCGACCTGTTTTCTATCCCTAGGTATGAACTCTCCCTTTGTTCTTGTGGTTTTCTGTTTCTTTTCGTCAAAGCTAATTAAACGATTGGTTAAGCATGATTAGAAATAATCTTTTTGAGCAACAAGTAAAGATGAGTAGTTGATGAGAAGGATAAAATGTGTGCTTTTCTGCTGAAGAATATCTGGTGGACCTGTGGATGCTGATGCTTATAATTTTTTTTATATCTTCTTGTGTGGTGTTTGAATGCAGCTCAGCTCTTGCTTGTCTGCTTGGTTGCTTTTGCTTCTACGCACAAGGAAACATTTGACCACAGCACAAAATTATTGAAAGCTTACTAGAGATCTACTATAAGCCTCTTCTTGCATCCGTAAGTCAAAAATATCTATGTTCACATGTCATTAGGGTTACATAAAGGCGCTCAAACTGGGCAAACTAACAGTGCAGGATTTGCACCGTTTTTAATCTTTTTTTTATTTTAGCTACTAAGTTTTGTTTTTAGTCACACTATTATACCGAGTATGTTTCTTCATCCATCTTCTTGTTCAGATTACTTTTCAGAATATAATGATTATGGAAATTATCTACATGTTTTTGTTTTTATTCTCACTCTGGTCTGTTTAAAATGAAACTTTGTTTGAAGTTAATCCTTTAAGAAAGATAACGTTAACTGGGGAAATAGGCTTATCGGTTTTGATGCCTTTATAGTCGCCAACCGATTTTTAAATTTTACAAATTCCTTAATAAAAATTCATTCTTACAATATCGTTTTTAAAAGCTTGTGGGTTAATGCCTGGAGCATAACCCTTCGTCTTTAACAATATATGATGCACCCTTGGTCACGGAGCGGATCTAGATCGAGAGTGACCGTTCATTGTGTGCTTGCGTGAGTTGACCTAGATGGAGGCTACGCAATCATCGGGGACGGCGTTATTGCTATATCGACTAGGCAATCAGAGTCTGCATCCAAAACGCAACAAGAGTGGGAGTCCGTCTCAAGCTCCAGTTTCCTACGACATTCAAATGTTGCTCAAACGGTACTAATTTTAGCGGTGGAATTCAAACGTTATGGGGGCGCAGTCCTACCCCTAATGCGAGTGTGCCCATGCTCCAGTTTCCTGCAACACTCGTATGACGCCCTACATAGGGTTGCGGGGTGCACGTCCATTCCGCCATGGAGTCGCACTTGCAGTGCGTCCGGGAGTCCCACCCACAATGCATACATGCCCCATATTCTTGATTTGAATCCCTAGATCGTTTTTTTTTCTTGTGTGACAGAACAATATCTTTTTTTGACACGACGAGAATGAGATTGACTGAACGAAGATCACGGAAGGGCGACGCTTTGGATGGATCTAATTGTTAGGTTTAGATCTAAAAGAACTTGCTTATAAATGAAGTTGGCATCTTCTTTATATAGGAGGATGCTAATAATAATAATAATTAAAACTAGGAAAAACTGTTAATAAACCCTAAAAAAAAGGCCTAATTTGGTTAATAGACTTTTTTGAGTTTTACTTTTAGTAATTAGGCCATTTAGTTTTTTAATTAGGTAAATATACTCCAATCTTTTGTATTTTCTCTCAAACTCTAAACACTCTTCTATCAAGGGTACATTTACTAAAACTCAAAAAAGCCTAGTAAACCAAATTATTTCTCAAAAAAAATTAAAAGAATTGGATGAAGCAAGTTTTTTTTATGAGTTTTTGTTTTGTAGATTTACCTAATTTTTATTCTCTCTAATTGACTACCACTATTAAGGGGTATATTCACTTAATAAGTTTATATAATGGGTACTCTTAATATAGTAATAGTGGTAAAAGACCTAATTAGTCATTTTATCCTTAAAACTTCTTAATTATTAATATTATTAAAATATAATAATTAAAATGAACAAGTGCTGGTTTTAGAAGGCCGCTCATGGGTGTGTCACAAGCACAGGCGCCGGACGTCACCGATGCGGGAACTTCAACAAGCCTTAATTGGGTGCGATAGTGGTGCGCAACACAAGTGATGCCAATATTATGGTGGTATCGGTTCCGGAGATGGTGCAGGCAACCAAGGATTGTTTCCTTGGGAGATAAATAGCCTTGATCCGAGAGCCTGACTCATTGGGTCATCCAAGCATAAGCTCAGGGAAAACAGTGGATCAGGTGATAAGTGAATGTATCACTTCCATCACCGTACCGCCACCTAAAATTTCACGTGACTTGTCACCCATTTCTAACTTTTGTCCACCCGTAACTGTACTTCTAAGGGACGTATAGATCGGATTTTTTTTGGTAAAATTTAATGTGTTTTTCTAAGCTAGTATTCATCCAAATTATAAACAAAGTGAAATTATACAAGCTAAAGCTAAATATATGATTTTGGGAGAGTGTCTTTGAGTTAAGTTGAACACGTTATTTATACTTCGAGAGATGGTATAGACTACTTTTTATCGTTACTATTGAAAAATATGCTATATTATAATTAGAGAAGTTATCTTATTATTTTAGAATAGTTTTTAGTTTGTATTATCTTGTGTAATGTTTATTTTTCTCCCCTAAACCTATATATAAGGTGATAATAAACTCAGAATCAGGGTGGTTCTACCTCCAGCATTTGTGTGGTTTTATCCGTCATTCATGTGATCTTCTTCACCCTAAATCTATCATGTATTAGAGTAGGTTCGATTCGGGACCTCAACCTACTAATCATCACCAACTTATCGGCGTCCAAATCTACCTTTTCCACCGGCCACGATTTACTGGTGGTACCATCAACCTAATGTTGCCACCGATCTATTGGTGGTCCTAACTGTTGGCACCGATCTACATGGGGTGTCACATACCTCTTCTTGTTGTCAATGAAATGTTTCAGTCTTCAATGCCGTTACTCTACTGTGGCTTCGACTGTGGGCGTATTTGAAGATATGTTATATTATAATTAGAGAAGTTATCTTATTATTTTAGAAAAGTTTTTATTTTTATATTATGTTGTGTAATCTTTATTATTCTTCCTTAACCCTATAAATATGTTGATAGTAAGAATCAAGGTGGTTCTACCTCCACCATTTGTGTAGTTTTATCCACTATTTATGTGATCTTCTCCACCCTAAATCTATCAGTTTCCTACATTCCTATTGATTGATGTTCGTGATATTTACATACTTGATTATTTATTGATTTATTATAGTGATGATACTTATTCTATAGATTGCTTCTCTTATATTACTTTTCATCATCAACTTTACTATTATTTTGTCCCTTTGACAACATAAGCTAAATATCCACGATTTCCTTTTGTCTTAGTTGACTTGTCTATTGATACTACTATTATAAAAGTAGTCCTTGTGAATTCAACACTCAATTATTACGATTGACCTCGTCATACTAGCGGGTAGGTTTTAACCTATTACCAAACTTGGAGAATTATTGTTAACAATTTCAAAAAGGCCCTTTTAATCTCGTTATTCAAAAATGGCTTAGTTCTTGATTATCCACATCCAAACCCTCAGGTTGAATAATGGATAGTTTTTTATTTCGGAGGTTTAGGGTAGGTGGTTAGAGCTGTCAAAAGTTGACCCGACATGCTATGATCGAAGCTTTGTTTTGATGTTTTTCTTTTCCTTTTTGCTTGTTTGGGTTCTCTCATTACGGTTAGTCCGTTTGCCGATTTATTCAGCCTTTCGATCTATAGACATCGTATTGTCTAGTGCATCGAACCACTTTCCTTCTTAAATTTTTTTGACCCGAACCATGAAACCGACCCGACGAACCCGAATCCGATTTGGCCTCGAAAACTTCGAAAAAAAGATAATATTTGGAGCCGACCCACTTGTAACCCGAAGTAACCCAATCTAAATGACCCGGTTGCCCAAAGTAACCTGACCTAATATGTCCCGGTAGCCTGAAGTAACCCAACCTGAATGACGAAATAGCCCGAAGTATCTCGACCCGAATGGCCAGATAGTCCAAAGTAACACAACCCGAATGACTTGATAGCCCGAATAAACCCAGGCCCGATTGATTTGATTACCCGAAGTAACCCGACCTTAAACATCCCTATAGCCCAAATTATTCGACCCAATAACCTGAAGTAACCCGACCCAAAGTGACCCGATAACCCCGTCTATTTTAATGCATACAAATAGGGTAATTTAAGTTACATCGATAATTTTGAGTTAAATTGATAATTATTTACATGATTTACTAAGAGAGAAAATGTAACACCCGGATTTTTGGTTCCATTAACGAGAGACGTTAGAAGTCTTGAGCAACGGCTACCGCCTTTGCGGCTTAGAAGGCCCGCGACCACGTCCTGAACGTCCCGCGGGGTGGTGACACGATAGAGCGGGAGTTAGGTGTCTTTTCCGTCCGACATTTCATCTCCTAACTCTTTTATACCAACCACATTATGAGGGGGTGATTCTTGGGTTGTTTGACTCTTGGTCTCTTTCCCATTTACGCAGCCTTACCTCCCTTCCTTTTTCTTTTTTCACGTAACTCTCATTCCTATCTTCGTCATTCTCTTCTCTTCCTTCAACTCCTCCCATGGTGCTTCTTCTTCCTCTTGTGTGTGATGTCCAACAAAGGACGGACGGTAGATCCGAGTTACTGTAAGTGTGCTTTGATAGCATGTATTACAGTCTATATTTTGGGATTGGTTTAGACGTTTTATCTTCATAAATCTGCATGTATGGATGTATATTCTTTGATTATATTGTTGTTTTGTCTACCTTTGCGAGAATTGAGGTCTACACCTAGTTTCGTTGTAATTGTAGGTAAAATGGCACGTGTTGGACCGAAATGGAGCTAAGGAAGCTAAGGAGTCATTGAAGCTACATTCTGGAGCTTAGAGAAGATCTCAGGAATCATGGAAATGATTTAGAAGATTGATTTTGAATCAGATTCGAGATGATTCACATTCAGCTGAGACTCACCTCGGTCAGCTACAGTACTACCTCGACCGAGGTGATCTTGAGGAGCGTCCCGACCGAGGCGAACACCTTGTCACTAGCGAGATCTTTATTTTTGGCTGAGATCTTCTATTTTTGGAAGGAGAATATCATACATTTTTGGCTGGATTTTTGGAATGAAGATATTATATTTGGCTGATTTATTTTGAGAGATATGAATATATTTTCTAGGAAATTATCTTTTTAAGATATTTTATCTTTGGAAGATAATTCTCCTATATAAAGGGATGATTTTATACAATTCAGCCATGCTTGGAGCATCCTGGAATTTTCTGGAGTTTTGAAGGAAGTTTGAAGGAAGAGTTGAAGGAAGTTTGAAGGTTGAAGTTCAAGGAAGGAAGGAATCATAGTTGAAGTTGTCTTTTGAAGGAGTTTGTAAGATCTCCTTAGATTGCTTTTGGTTTTATTGTCATTTCTGCTTGTGACTTGAGGAACGCTGATTTGTTGTTTGATTCATTCAGTTTGAGACCTTTGTCTTAAATTTTTCTTGTTGAATATTGATTCCTTTCTAATAAATTTGATTATTGTTATCATGATGATTGTTGGCTAAGTTTCTTATGCAATTCTAGGGTGATTGGCTGAAAGTTGTGGGAAAGACGATGGTAGAATGATCTTAATCCCAGCAGGACCCTGAAAGCTCGAGCCTTTACCTTAACCGTAGAACACCTCGGTCAGTCATTGAACATCTCGGCCGGGAAGGAATATAACTGAACGAGGTGAACCTTTCCAGAACCTTATTTGAGTTAAGAGTTTAAGTTTGCCAAATCCTATCCTTATTACACCTTTCTTGGTTCAACGCAAGCCTAGGATGAGACTTACTCGGTGATTCCTTTGTTTGTTTACCCAAGATCATGAGTGTAGGTAATAAAGGTTTATCCTTTATTGGGGTTTGAGTGTGCCTTCATCCCATCTTTGTGAGTTAACCTGAGATTTACTCGGTAATGGTTGATTCTATTCCCTTGGGTGGTTTGTTGGTTTGAGATTATAGTTCCTTTTCTTAGTACCTTGAGACTTACCCGGTAAAAGGAGCTTGGGTTTAGGATAATGAGTAGTGAGACTTACCCGGTGATCTATTCCCACCTTGGAAACACCTTCCCTTGCAAACCTCAGCTTTGTCCACGTTATCTTTTGAGATCTTGAGTCGGAACCACAACTAGATGCTTTAATCCCTAGAATCTGCATTCCTTTTATCTGACTTTTATATCATCTTTGATTGCTTTAATTTGTGGTTATTAGTTATTTGACAACCCGATTACCGTGCTTTGTTTCACCATAGTCCCTATGTTCGACCCTTGGAATTCTTGCTTTTATTACAATTGATTCGTACACTGCGATTTCGCATATTGTTCAAGCATACTTCTTGGGTTATAAATTTTAAAGTTTGCACACACCTTTTGGAGCGAACAAGTTTTTGGCGTCGTTGCCGGGGACTTGGTCTAGACCAAGTTCGGTTTTGGTTGTCTTTCGGGGCTATTGCCCTTGTTGCTTTTGACCACTTTACTTGAGTGTTTTTGCATGATCTTTCCTTAGGTTTATGCGAAGAACTCGTGCTGGAAAGGAAATCGTTCCCTACAATCCCGAACCAGAAAAGACCTACAAGAGAAGATTGAAAGAAGCGAAGATGGCCAATCAAGACAATCGCGATCTTGAAGCCGAATTGAAGGAGGCATTGGAACATCTATGCCTCAGTGAGGAAGAACTGCAGCAAGAGAAAGACGAGACTCGCACCAGAATAGAAGGAATTGAAGCAGATATGGCCGCTCTAAGGGCCTAGTTTCTGCCTCGACCGATCCCAGATCCTCAACCGAGGCAAGACCGAGTTCATGTTTCCCCGGCCGAGATACACTTACCACCTCGGATGCCTATCTGAGACATTCTTTTTGCTAGAGTTCCACAAACCCTAGGACAGAAGATGAACCCTAATCAGCAAGTCTAGCGCCCAGGAGTCAACCTAGGTGATCCAGTTGAGAATGATTATGAACTTCGACCGCAAGTTGTAACCATGATTCGACAATGTCAATTTGGAGGTTTGGAGAGAGAGTCTCCGCATCAGCATTTGCAAAACCATGAGATTCTGATGGAGACTTTGAGACCTTCAAGAGTGGAGAATAACAACTACAAGTTGAGGCCTTTCTATTTCTCTTTGAAAGACAAGGCGCTTGCTTTGTATCAATCTCTTCCGGCAGGAAAATCAACACTTGAGAAGAGATGACGACGGAGTTTCTTACTAAGTTCTTTCCCCCCTCTAAGACTGCTGAATTGAGGGGAAATATCAATGCTTTTATTATGAAGGACAAGAAGAGTTTGTCCAAGTCATGAGAAAGATTCAAGGATCTTCTATTGGATTGCCCACATCATAGGATTCCAAAGATCGAGTTGTTGAAAATTTATTTCAAAGGTTTGGATGGAGCTACTTAATTCAATCTCTAACTACTTTCCGCCGGCACATTCATGGATATGCGAATAGATGAAGCTTGTGATTTCATTGAAAAGAAAGCTTTACACATGAAGAAGTACTCTCATCAAGGAACTGAAAATGGAGCAAGGAGAGTTAGCTTCCAAGACACATCATCAAATGGAGCTCAACTCACCTCGCTTAGCAATGAGGTAAAAGCATTGAAGGAGCTCTTAGTAGCTCAAACAAAGAAGGAGCAAGATGGAGGATATCAAGGAAGAAACAACTATCAAGGGCCGCGGAACAACAATTACAACAACAATAGAAACTCCAATAACAAAAATTGGAGATCTAATCAACACAATTTCGATAACCCTTATTCCCATGCTAATAATGCTTTTAACGCCCCCTCTTCTTCTTCTACTCCATTGAGAAGCGAGGAGCCTTCATCAAGTTCGTCCCAGCCAGAAAAGAAAGATGTAGTATTGGAGACAATTCTGATCAAGCCCAACGATATGGAGACATCGATGAATTCATTTTCGAAGGCACAAAAAGCCTTAGAGCAAAAATGCTTCAACAAGGCGAATGAAGCGCCAAGAGATCCAGGGAAGCTCCCAGCAAGGACAGAGAGCAACCTGACCGAAGGTATGGTCGTCTATACCCAATCAAAAGTAAATCCCGACTTAGCACTAAGAACAAGTATAGTGATTAAGTAAGGGTCGAACCCAAGAGAGTTAAGGTGTTTTAGATGCAATTACCGATTATAATGTCAAGTGATACAAAAAAAGGGGGGGGGGTTTGGTTGAATTGATGCACAAAACTTATGATAAAACGATTAATGCGATAAGTACGACAATAATGGATGAATCTACACTAGGTTGATTCTAAGAATGCAATTGCTACTTTGGTGAGTTCCTTTTACAAGTTTCCAAGTAAGCTCCCGTCTCGATCGTATATATGTGTTGAGCCAAACGGCATCAACACAACTTAACCTATTAAAGTTCCGTAAACCTACAAGAACAAATAACAGGTTGGCTTTCAAACAAAGACTAAGGGATATAAAGAGAAGAATAAAACCGTTAAACTTATCTTTATATTTGTGTTCCTTTTCTTTAAGTAATCACAACCCGTTATTACTTAAAGTTGCTATTAGATTAAAGACCCGAACCCGGAACCTATTAATCCTAGTTGTTTGCATGCACTTTAGAACCTAAGGTGATCAATTTCAAGCAATAGTAAACATGTAATTAGACAATGAAGATCAAGGAAACACAATGTAGCAAGGGTTTTAGCAACTCATTACAATGGAAACTTAGATTAAAAAGAACTTACAACAAAAGTAACAAAGCAGCTTCAAACCAACCCAATGTAGCAAGGAAGTTAGCAACTCATTACAATGGAAAACTCAAGTCTAAAATGGATTTTTGTGAGGAAAAGCATGGATGATTCTAGCAATCAGTCATGGACTATTTATACTACAAAAGACACTTAATTAGGAGTAAATAGTCGGCCTAAAACAGCCACCTTAAATGCCATAAAGGTGGTGTAAACAGCCGGAGTAAAGCTTCTGGCGTTAAACCGCAGGGGCGGCCTTCAAGAACCGCAGGGACGGTTTAGGCAGAATCGGTTGATCTTCTTCAGGGCCGCTGGGACGGCTACACAATTCCGCTGGAGCGGATCTTTAATGCACTTCAACGTTTGACCTTTCGCCTTCCTGACGTTTCTGATGTCAAGCTGCCGGGGCGTCCCTATGTCGACGCAGGGGCGTCGACACAGCCTCTTCGTCTTCCAGCTGTTAGCATGAAATATTGTGATACTTTAGGCACGTTTTCTAAGTGTATTTGATTCATATTGATAGTCTTTGATTGAACATTGTTACATTTGTGAGCTAGTTTGCCTATATTGTCGATATGGATGTCTACACTAGCTTTATGTTGATTATAGGTGATTGAGAGCCATTTCCGAACGGAATCGAGCAAAGATGAGTTGATTGAGTATGTCCACGGATTGAGGGCATTCTTAGGATAAAAATGGATGTCAACTTCAGGAATGCACGAGTTTAGGGAAGAATCACGTTCTTGCCCTAAACCACGCTCTAAAATACGGCCGTACTACGAATCACGTTCAGTTCCACGGCCGTGGAACCCTGCAGGAGAAGCGTGGTTCATTCCAGAAGCTTTTACGGTCGTGGAATCCATGGTTCAAACCGTGTTGATTTCCACGCTCTAAATGACGGTCGTGGAACCTTCCACGACCGTGAACTTGGCGATCTTTTTCGCCATATTTTGAAGCCATGATCGTTTGAAGATTGGGCCGGGCCGATATTTTATCTTGCCCTATAAAAAGACGGACGAAGGGAGATTCCGTCACCTCTGCTTGGACGCATTTAGACCTTCGCTTAGACGCACTCTTGCGACCTCGCTTTACACTTTCGCCTACGCCGCGACTTGGAGATTTTGGCGATTCTTGCAAAGGACGTAATTTGCGCTCATCCTTGGAGTTGCCCTAATCTCGCACTTTTGGTGGAGATTGCTGTTGAGTTTTCCGGATTGACGGAAGATCAAAGATTTGGAAGATTGTTGCAAGAAGACTTCTCTTCTTGTTTAGGTTTGATTTAGAAGACGGATTGACATCCCGTTCTTCCTTCTTACCTAAGATTTGTTTATTTGTTCTATTTTGGAATTAGTGACAATATTTGTTCTTGATTGTGACTTTGAGATTGGTTTGAAGTTTATTGAAGGTTTTCGGAAGTTTTCATCTTTCAATCTTTTAATCCTTGAAATTAATATCAATATGACTGTTATTGGCTAAAAACCCTTAACAATTCTAAGGTGAAGGGTTGATAGTTGTGGCTAAGATGATGATAGATCGATCGTGAATAGATTAGACCCTGAGAGTTAGAGAGAATCGTCGACGAACCCTAAATCACGGTTTGTTCTTGAGTTCCACGACCGTGGAATCTCAAGATCCAACCGTAATTTCCCTTAAGTTTACGAACCTGCTTTTACTTTAATACAAAGTTAAAGATTAGCTTTAACTTAGTCTTGGGTTGCCTTTTCTAGGTGGTAGTGAAGCCTCAACAACCTCTACCTCGATTGTGAGTGTCACAACCTCAATCGGTTAAGTTAGTCTTGATCCTTGGATTACAAGTTTGGGTATTTGACATTAATTCTTACCTTTAGAACCTTTCTATATTGAAGCCTCAACAACCTGTATAGAGAGTGTCTTGTAGGTGAGTCATATAAGGTTTTTGGAACTTCACCGTACGATTACCTTACATTAGCATATCTCAACTCTGTCTTTATATCAATAGTAAATCTTGAATCGATTGCCACAGCTGGATACTTGGATCTTTAAGATTGTTGTTTTCCCAATATTTGCAAAAACTCTCATACTTACTCGCTTGATAATCTGCAATTGAATTTGTTCCCACCCAAATCCCTGTGTTTGATACTCTGGAATTCTTGCTTAACTATATCGATCCGTACACTGCGGGTTTGCTTGCTTGATTCTAGTTTTATAATTAAAGCTTATTTGCACGCACGTTTAGGGGCGAACAAGTTTTTGGCGCCGTTGTCGGGGATTTGGTTTCGGCCGAATTCGGTTGCCGGTTGTCAAGTTTGGGAGCTTGCTCTCGTTATTTGATATCCTTTTGAGTGCATGCGCAGGTCTAGGAACACCGAAGATCTCTTACCTCTTCATCAAGAGCTAGAGAAAACTTTAAGGCAAAAGAGCAAGGAAAAGAAGATGGCTGAAGAACACGAACGTGATCTTCAAGCGGAGTTAGCGGAGAAAGAAGCTCAACTCCAATGGAATGAGAACATCCGCCGGGATGAAATGGGTCGTCATCAATCTGAAGTTAACGATCTAAAAGATATGATGTTCCAAATGAGGATAGAGCTAAGCGACCTTAAGAATAAGGGAAGCAAGAAATCCTCAAGAAGGGCATCAAGGTCTAGAAGAAGAAGTCATTCATCCGCTGATGATAGTGACTCTTCCATGCCACCGCTAGAAGAAATTGATCCCACGATCAATGTGAATCCTTTCCATCCACGGGGAGCTGCTAATCGCCGTATTCCACCTAGGAACGCAAGGATCGAACATGTGGATGATGAGCGAAGAACTCTTGGCCAACGGATGGATCCAACACAACAACCACGCCGTTTGGGCGTAAATTTTGATGCTGAAGATGTACAAGGGTTTAGCTTCAACCCTCAAGTTATTACTCTTGTTCGCCAAAACCAATTTGGCGGGACAAGCGCTGAATCTCCACACCAACACTTGCAAAATTTTGAGTGTATGATGGAGACAATGAGACCGAAGAATGCTACTACCAACAACTATAAGCTCAAGCCTTTCTTCTTCTCCTTGAAGGGGGAAAGCGTTGTCTTGGTACCAAGCTCTTCCTAGTGGGAAACTAGACACGTGGGAAGACCTTTCCGCGGAGTTCCTCACCAAATTCTTTCCGCCATCCAAAACGGCGGAACTTAGAGGTAAGATTAATGCTTTTTCCATGAGACCTAACGAAAGTTTGTTTCAATCTTGGGAAAGGTTTCAGGATTTGCTCTTGGATTGCCCTCATCATGGCATATCCAAACTTGCCTTGCTGGAGATATACTATAAGGGGCTGGATGCGGGAACGCAATTCAACCTCCAATCCCTCTCATGTGGAACATTCATGGACATGAGAGAAGATGACGCTTGGGACTTCATTGAGAAGCAAGCAAGAGTCATAGAGAAGTATTCCCACCGGAAAGTGGAGGGAAATCGTGTGGAGCAAGGAGCAAAGCTCACACATAAAGCTCAAAATCAGATTTTCTCCCTCAATAACAAGATCAAAGAGTTGAAGGAGGCTATCAAGACTAACTTCCCAAAGCAACAAGGGAAAGACGTTGGTTATTTGGGCAACAACAATGGCGGTGATAACACAAACCGCAACAACAACAATAACCGGAACAATTGGAATGGCAACAACAACAATAACAACAACCGGAACAACAATTGGAACAACAATAGGGGTTCAAGTAACAACAATTGGCGCTCCAATCAACAAAATTCCGGTAACTCTTATCCTTCCAATTCTAATTCACTAACTCCACCTTCCTCTTCCTCTACTCCTTTGAGAAGCCAGGGGCAAACATCAAATGGAGGAAACACTTCAGGAAAGGAGAAGCCCGATCCCATGTTGGAAACGATTTTGGGAAAGCTTCAAGGGTTGGAGAACCGCATCATTAAGGTTGATGATCAAATTTCCAAGGTTGATAAAGCTCAAAAGGTTTTAGAAAACCAAATGTTTAACCAAGCGGAGGAAGTTCCTAGGAATCAAGGGAAACTTCCAGGAAAGACGGAGGACAACCCTAAGGGAAGGGTTATGGCGATCACAACTAGGAGCGGAGTGACTACCACCGATCCGCAGCCTAAATTTGTTGAAGTCTCCGTAGAGAAAGACAAGGAGAAGGGGAAGGAGAAGGAAGATGTCTACGTTCCTCCTCCAGCTTACAAACCTCCCCTACCATTTCCTCAATCTAGAGCGAGAGCGCGCCTAGATAAACAATTTGGTAAGTTCATAGAACTCATGAGCAAGCTGCATATTAATATACCCTTTATCGATGCTATTGTAGGTATGCCGGCTTATGGCAAGTTCTTGAAGGAGCTCCTCTCTAACAAGAGGAAGCTAGAAGATTTCGGTGAGGTCAAGATGAGTTCGGATTCTTCGGATCTCATCAAAACCATGAAGGAGAAAATACCCCCAAAGTTGAAGGATCCGGGGTCATTTTGCATTCCCATATGAGTGGAAGATGTCACATATGACGCTTTATGTGACTTAGGAGCAAGTGTGAGCTTCATACCACTTGCATTGTGCAGGAAGATCGGTTTAGGCGATCCTAAACCGGTGAAGATGACGTTATACATGGCGGATCGATCCATCACTCGCCCCGTCAGTATTGTAGAAGACGTCCCGGTCAAGCTAGGTAAATTCTTTGTTCCAATTGATTTTGTCGTGCTTGATATTCCTGCAGATAGTCCGGTACCGATCATACTCGGAAGACCGTTTCTTGCAACTTCCGGCTGCATAGTCGATTGCAAGAATGGGAGACTCGCTTTTGATATAGGAGAAGAGAAAGTAGAGTTCGTTCTTTCCACTCTAGTGAAGGAGCCAATCTTTGATGAGGATATATTCGATGTCCAAGATGAAGAAGGGTTGTCTAGGGAGGAGGTAAGTGCGATTCTCTTTAACGATCCTTTACAAAAAGTTATCACTATGAGTCTAACCAATGTAGGGGAAGAAGAAGAGTGCAATAAGGCAATTGAAGCCTTAGAAGCACAAGAAGAGATGCATGAAGTGGAGTTTGAAAAACTCCACGATGAGGCTGAAAATGTGAGAATCCACGCCCACACATTATATTCCACGACCGTGGATTTCACAACCAAAACCGTGTCCCACTCCAGAGAGTTATTCGGTCGTGGAGAAGATGTGACAACCGTATTTCCCTTCCACGCCCTAAACCACGGCCGTGGAGGATATGGGGAACCCGTAATTTTGGCCGTGGAAAGGGGTGATCGAGACACTTCTTCAACTTCTTCTGATTCTTCTCCCACACACTCAACACCCTTAGACACTTCTAAGGAGACACCGGATGCTCCTCAAGGATCGTTGGAAGCTCCGAAAGCGATGGAACTAAAACCACTTCCTACTCATCTAAGGTACGCTTTTCTAGGACCTAATTCTACCTTTCCGGTTATTGTTAGTTCCGAACTAAGCATAGATGAACATAATCAGCTCATGATTGTCCTTAGGAAACATAGGAAAGCCTTAAGCTACACTATAGAGGACTTAGTAGGAATTAAACCCTCCCTATGCATGCATAAGATACTAATGGAGGAAGATTTTAGAACTTCAAGACAACCTCAAAGGCGGTTGAATCCGACCATGAAGGAGGTTGTCAAGAAGGAAATTCTTAAGCTTCTTGATGCAGGTATCATCTACCCTATCTCCGATAGTAAGTGGGTGAGTCCGGTTCAAGTAGTTCCGAAGAAGGGAGGAATGACGGTCATCACCAACAAGAACAACGAACTCATTCCTACCCGAACTGTGACGGGATGGCGGATGTGCATAGACTACCGCAAGCTCAACAATGCAACGCGGAAGGATCATTTCCCATTGCCATTCATTGATCAAATGCTTGAAAGGTTAGCACAACATTCACATTTTTGCTATGTTGACGGTTATAGTGGCTTCTTTCAGATTCCGATACACCCGGATGATCAAGAGAAGACCACATTCACGTGCCCGTGGGGTACGTTTGCTTATAGGAGAATGCCGTTCAGGCTTTGCAACGCCCCAGCCACCTTTCAACGGTGTATGATGGCCATCTTCTCCGAATACATAGAGGAAATAATGGAGGTCTTCATGGACGACTTCTCCGTATAAGGTTCCTCTTTTAACGATTGTCTTTCTAACCTTTCTCTTGTTTTGCAAAGGTGTGAAGACACTAACCTAGTTCTTAATTGGTAGAAGTGTCAATTCATGGTTAAGGAAGGAATCGTATTAGGTCACTTAGTCTCTAGTAGAGGGATAGAAGTAGATAAAGCTAAGATAGAGACCATAGAGAAACTTCCTCCCCCAACTTCGGTGAAAGGGATAAGAAGTTTCCTAGGACATGCTGGATTCTATAGACGTTTCATTAAGGACTTTTCTAAGATATCAAAACCGCTCACTAATCTATTGATGAAGGAGGCAGTTTTTGAGTTTTCACAGGAATGTTTGGATGCGTTTAACACAATTCGGCAAGCTCTAATTTCAGCACCTATTATCCAACCTCCGGATTGGACTCTTCCTTTTGAGGTTATGTGCGATGCTAGTGACATAGCTATTGGAGCTGTTCTTGGAGAACGAAAGGAAGGGCGAACTCATGCCATATACTATGCTAGCAAGACGCTAGATGAAGCGCAGCTCAACTACGCCACTACCGAAAAAGAGTTTTTAGCCATTGTCTATGCTATTGACAAGTTTCGCTCTTATCTTGTAGGTGCAAAGGTGATTGTCTACACGGATCATGCTGTGATCCGGTACCTCCTTGCGAAGAAAGATGCGAAGCCAAGGCTAATTAGATGAATTCTTCTCCTACAAGAATTCGATCTAGAGATCCGCGACAAGAAAGGTTCAGAAAATTCTGTTGCGGATCATTTGAGTCGCCTAACACATCTAGAGGACGACCATTTACCCATCGATGACTCCTTCCCGGACGAACACCTACACCTTATTGAAGAGTGCATCGATGTGATCTCCAAAGGTAACGAACCATGGTTTGCTGATTTTGTTAACTATTTGGTTTGCCAGGAGATACCGCCCGGACTATCCTACGCACAAAGGAAGAAGTTCTTTAAGGATGTCCGGGAATACTATTGGAACGAGCCTCTCCTTTTAAGAGAGGTCCGGATGGGATCATACGACGATGTGTGCCGGAAGATGAGATGCAAAGTGTCATCCGTCATTGTCATTCACTACCTTGTGGAGGACACGCTAGTTCGAACAAGACTAGCGCAAAGGTATTGCAATCTGGATTCTTTTGGCCTACTTTATTTAGAGATGTGCAATCCTTTGTTTCTTGCTGCGATGCTTGTCAAAGAACAGGCAATATCTCTAGAAGGAATGAGATGCCCCTCAACAACATCCAAGAGGTGGAGATTTTCGACATTTGGGGAGTTGATTTCATGGGACCATTCCCATCTTCTTGTGGAAACCAATACATACTATTGGCGGTGGATTACGTTTCTAGATGGATGGAAGCAATTGCCTCTCCCACAAATGATGTCATGGTGGTGGTCAAGTTCTTTAACAAGACCATCTTCCCGCGATTTGGGACGCCAAGGACTATCATTAGTGATGGAGGTTCTCACTTCATAGCCCGTCGCTTTGAAGCTCTTCTAGCTAAGTATGGGGTTACTCACAAGGTCGCTACCCCTTATCATCCACAAACAAGTGGACAAGTTGAAATCTCAAATAGGGAGATCAAAGGAATTCTGGAGAAGACGGTTTCAAGGACTAGGAAGGATTGGTCCTTGAAGCTTGACGATGCATTGTGGGCATACCGGACTGCGTACAAGACTCCCATAGGAACCACACCATACAACCTTGTGTATGGGAAGTCTTGTCACTTGCCGGTGGAGTTGGAGCATAAGGCGTTTTGGGCTATCAAGTGGCTAAACTTCAGCATGAAGGAAGCGGAAGAGAAGCGTCTCCTAGACCTTAGCGAGCTGGACAAACTCCGCTTGAACGCTTATGAAAACGCTAAGATCTATAAGGAGAGATCAAAGCGTTGACATGATAAGCATATCATTCCAAAGGACTTCAAGGAGGGAGATCAAGTTCTCCTCTTCAATTCAAGGCTTCGTCTCTTTCCAGGTAAGCTTAAATCTCGTTGGACGGGACCTTTTCTAATTAAGCGTATTTTCCCCCATGGTGCAGTTGAAGTATGGGGTGAAACGGGCGGAAGCTTTAAGGTGAACGGCCAACGACTCAAGAAGTATACGCCGGAACTCCAAACCGAAGAGTTCGCGCCTACCGCACTCGAATAAGTGCGAGTTTGGTCTAGCTACGGACCTTAAACAAAGCGCTTCTTGGGAGGCAACCCAAGGTATTGCATTTTGTTATTGTTTTCGATTCATAGTTTAGCTTAGTTTAGACGTTTTTCGCTTTATTTTGCCTCGATTTCTTCCGGTATGTTTGTGTTTTTGGATGTAGGAATGATGGAAAAGGAAAGGGAAGAGTGATGTTGAAGAAAAGTGATGAAACTTGGACTTTGGAGCTTTACAAAGAGTTCCACGGCCTAAACCACGGTCGTGACAGCTACAGTGACCGTAATTTCCAAAAGCCTTTGAAAAATCACCAAAACCACGGTTCCGTACAATTCCACGGCCGTGGAACACCCCGACAGACCGTGATTTTCAAAATTTTGCCTGTGACTATATAAACCACGTTCTTCACCAAAACACTCCACAAAATCCCCCTTCCACGACCTAAACGCCGAAATCCACGACCCTCTCTCAAATCCTTGTTTCTTAATCGTTTTTAACGATTCTTCTTCCTAAACTGAAGCAAATTCGACCACCAACAAGATCCAAGCGACAAATCGAGCGGAAATTCACCAAGGAACGCGCAATTCGGATTCTTAAATCCGAAAAATAGGTTTTTCCTCTCTTGTTGATCTTTGTCGATTTGGTTGGTTTTTGTTAGAGATTTTAGGAAGAACTGATTGAGATTGGAAGGAATTAGATTAGGGCTGCCTGTCTGTTGAGATTGAGTGTTGAATTTGGAGATTTGCGAATTTCTGAGACAAACCACGGTTCCTGGAAGAACCACGGCCGTGGAATTGCAAGAACAGCCCGTAATTTTCGATAGAAATGGACTTCGTGAGGAGAGTTTCGGGGAGGATTAAAGAGAAAAAGAATGATCAGAACAAGAAGAGGAAGGGTAATCCCTCTTTTTCCTCATCCTCTAGAGCACCACCACCCTCTTCCCCTTCACCTCCATCATCACCTTCATCACCCTCACCTCCTAGCCCTAGGGTACCGACCATTCATGAGGATCACCTCTACGCACTCGAGAGGATCAAGGAGAGGGCTGTGATTGGTCCTAGGTACTTGTTGTTAGAGGATCTAGCTCCTCTCAACATTATAGATGACCTTACTTGACTCTTAGATAGAGCCGGACTTGTTGTCTTCTCGGCTATCCGAGAAGATGCCTACGAGGAGATTACGAGGGAGGTAGTGACGTCCTTTCAGCATAGCCATGTAGATAGGACCGTTTCTTTCCGTCTTATGGAAAGAAACTATGACTTTTCCATCCGTGAGTTCGGGACCTTCTTCGGGTTTCATGAGACCTTTAACGGTCGATTTCCTAGTGGCGTTTACGCCAAGGACTTTTGGGAGGAGGTAGCGATGATTTACGCCAACGAGGACCGTTGGCAACCTGCTGACACCAAGGCTAGGTTGATGTACCACCTAGCCTTGAAGATTGCTCACCGTGTTCTTTTGGAGTGTCTCTTTCCTAGGATGGAGACGCCCTAAAAGATCAAGACGGATGAGCTCTTTTTGCTGTATTCCATGTTGTACGGGCGCCGAGCTGACTGTGCCACCCTCTTGGCTGCTACTATGAAGCTCAAGAACAAGAAGAAGGGCAACATCGGATATGGTGGGATAGTTACCCACCTTGCTAGGAGCTTGGGTGTTGATTTCTCTGCGTGCACCCGCATACCAGCTGTACCTCTAGGACTTCATGCCTTCATGACTAGGGGTCTCATCTTCCCCACACATAGAGGTCCGCCTTATGCGGCCATGCCTTGGTGAGCAGGACAGGTAGGGGTATAGAGTGGCTACCGGAGTACTCCATTATGGCGGGACGCCATAATTGGAAGAAGACGTTCGCTGCTATGCATGCAAACAGGATTGCAGCTCCCCCATATGTCCCACCACCAGTTGTTGAGGAGGAGGAGATGGGAGATCAGTTTGAGGGAGGAGGAGGAGCCGAGCAAGAGTTTGGCACGTTTCCGGATCAGCCGGATGCGGCCCCCGATGCACCTAGACGTTCTCCACGTCCAGCTAGAGCTGCAGGCTCGTCTTCTCGCCGCGCTAGCGTGAGTGAGAGACCTACATGGATGACCACGCCTCCTACATGGTATGTAGATCCACCTCCTTGGTCCACAGAGCAGTCAGCAGCACCAGCACCGTCTGACGCTCCAACATGGTACAACCAGGCTCCGGGATGGTATGAGCAGATGCCGGATTGAGCTACCGGACTTTCGGAGAGAGTAGGAGCATTGGAGATTCGAGCCAATGCTAGAGACGGACGCTTGGACGACCTCGATCACATGATGAGGGATGTCTACCGCCAGCAGTTTGGGCGGTTTTATGATCCGAGTTTCTCTCCATTCCCGCCTCCACCAGCGCCGCAGTGATTGATTGCATGACCGTTCGTTTTAGCCATTCCACCGCCACTTTGTGAGTTTCTTTTTCTTTTCTTTCTTTTCTTCCTTTCTTTTGAACATTAGGGACAATGTTCGTCCTAAGTATGGGGTGGGATGTACTAAAAGTTTGTAATAACTCTTACTCACTATGTTTGCTTCTATCGAGACTATCATTGCATGTTCATTATATTGTTGCACGTTTCATTATTGCATTGCATGAAAAAGAACTTGAAAAACCCATAAAAATTGAAAAATTTTGAAAATTTTGTGCTTCTAATGAATTGAGATGATTTCCATGATAATCGCTACTTGTGAATTGAGTTTGATGACAATTGCATGCTTAAACGATTAGTAAATTGAAAAGAAATTGAATGTGTTGATTGTGCCTCTTTTGCAAGTTTCATAATGTGATGAGTATTACCTAAATCATGTTGAGAAATTGAAGTTGAAATCACACTATAAGTTCTTATACTTCTTGTTGAGATGATTAAGGCAATTCGATTTTTCTTTCTTCTTTCTTTGATCATTTAGCTCCTCATTGAAATATTGACCTCCTTTACCTATCCGGGAATTTGGGGAAGTGAATGAAAAAGGCATGTTTGATTTGGGAGGGCCATGAGAGCAATTATTTGCAATCAAAAGAATAGAGAGAAATTATAGGTTTGGGGAAGTCAATCATGACGATGAGTAACTCGGCACCATTCACATAGCCGGGTGTTTGTGTCTTGCCAAAGTCGGATTGAGCGATATTCCTAGCGGATTATGGTATGTGCGCTAAGGGTTTGAGCCATCTTATGAAAATTGAGAAACGCCAATCTCTTAGGCTTCGGTTTTTGTGCACCTCTATCCATAACTCCAAAAGTAAAGTCGAAAAATGAAAGGAAGAGAGCGAAGCTCTAAGTTGAAGGTGTGCGGAAACCGCAAGAGAAGAAAAGAAAAGAGTAGTTGTCCATTTTCCCGGATTCATGCACCACATTCCCTAAAAGCTTCCTTCCCTTCCACATTCTAGACCTTTTCTTTGAAAGTCCTTAAGATCAAAAGAATGTTATATGACTTAGTGGTCTAAATTGAAGTTTCTTATGATTGATTTTGATAATGTTTGAAGGTTATGATGCTTGTATTGAAGTTCAATTGATTCATGAGTTTTTTTTGCTTTTTACTCTTTGATTAAGTGTATGAAAGTCTTATAAACGATTGAAGCAAGATTTGAGAATGATCTATTCTTTAGAAGGCACATTCATCCAAAAGAAGTATTGCTTTGAGAAGGTACACATATTTCATCCTAACTCTTGTTTTAAAAGCTTTTGAAAGACCTTGCTTAGGGACAAGCAAGTTGCAAGTATGGGGTTATTTGTTAGCATGAAATATTGTGATACTTTAGGCACGTTTTCTAAGTGTATTTGATTCATATTGATAGTCTTTGATTGAACATTGTTACATTTGTGAGCTAGTTTGCCTATATTGTCGATATGGATGTCTACACTAGCTTTATGTTGATTATAGGTGATTGAGAGCCATTTCCGAACGGAATCGAGCAAAGATGAGTTGATTGAGTATGTCCATGGATTGAGGGCATTCTTAGGAGCAAAATGGATGTCAACTTCAGGAATGCACGAGTTTAGGGAAGAATCACGTTCTTCCCCTAAACCACGCTCTAAAATACGGCCGTACTACGAATCACGTTCAGTTCCACGGCCGTGGAACCCTGCAGGAGAAGCGTGGTTCATTCCAGAAGCTTTTACGGTCGTGGAATCCATGGTTCAAACCGTGTTCATTTCCACGCTCTAAATTACAGTCGTGGAACCTTCCACGACTGTGATCTTGGCGATCTTTTTCGCCACATTTTGAAGCCACGATCTTTTGAAGATTGGGCCGGGCCGATATTTTATCTTGCCCTATAAAAAGACGGACGAAGGGAGATTCCGTCACCTCTGCTTGGACGCATTTAGACCTTTGCTTAGACGCACTTTTGCGACCTCGCTTTACACTTTCGCCTACGCCGCGACTTGGAGATTTTGGCGATTCTTGCAAAGGACGTAATTTGCGCTCATCCTTGGAGTTGCCCTAATCTCGCACTTTTGGTGGAGATTGCTGTTGAGTTTTCCGGATTGACGGAAGATCAAAGATTTGGAAGATTGTTGCAAGAAGACTTCTCTTCTTGTTTAGGTTTGATTTAGAAGACGGATTGACATCCCGTTCTTCCTTCTTACCTAAGAGTGACAATATTTGTTCTTGATTGTGACTTTGAGATTGGTTTGAAGTTTATTGAAGGTTTTCGGAAGTTTTCATCTTTCAATCTTTTAATCCTTAAAATTAATATCAATATGACTGTTATTGGCTAAAAACCCTTAACAATTCTAAGGTGAAGGGTTGATAGTTGTGGCTAAGATGATGATAGATCGATCGTGAACATATTAGACCCTGAGAGTTAGAGAGAATCGTCGACGAACCCTAAATCACGGTTTGTTCTTGAGTTCCACGACCGTGGAATCTCAAGATCCAACCGTAATTTCCCTTAAGTTTACGAACCTGCTTTTACTTTAATCCAAAGTTAAAGATTAGCTTTAACTTAGTCTTGGGTTGCCTTTTCTAGGTGGTAGTGAAGCCTCAACAACCTCTACCTCGATTGTGAGTGTCACAACCTCAATCGGTTAAGTTAGTCTTGATCCTTGGATTACAAGTTTGGGTATTTGACATTAATTCTTACCTTTAGAACCTTTCTATATTGAAGCCTCAACAACCTATATAGAGAGTGTCTTGTAGGTGAGTCATATAAGGTTTTTGGAACTTCACCGTACGATTACCTTACATTAGCATACCTTTGCATATCTCAACTCTGTCTTTATATCAATAGTAAATCTTGAATCGATTGCCACAGCTGGATACTTGGATCTTTAGGATTGTTGTTTTCCCAATATTTGCAAAAACTCTCATACTTACTCGCTTGATAATCTGCAATTGAATTTGTTCCCACCCAAATCCCTGTGTTCGATACTCTGGAATTCTTGCTTAACTATATCGATCCGTACACTGCGGGTTCGCTTGCTTGATTCTAGTTTTATAATTAAAGCTTATTTGCACGCACGTTCAGGGGCGAACACCAGCTCCCTGGTTGGAGCACAGGCAGGGGCGCAGTGGGAGGCGCAGGGGAGCTGGTCTTCATATCTTCAAGGCATGTCACCGCAGGGGCGCCAAGGAGTAGCGCAGGGGCGGTGACATACTTCATGGCCGGCGTTGGTGAAGGCGCAGGGAGCGTTCCAGTGGAGACGTTATCCGCAGGGCCGGCTGCAAGGACCCGTAGGGGCGGCTGCAAGGACCCGCAGGGGGGTGAGGCAACAAAAGCTTTGCTTCGTGATTGATCTTCACTCCTAAGTGCTTATAACTCCTTCTTTAGCTTCTTTTGATCTTCTTCTTTTGGACCGAACAGTTAGTAGGATAAACTGACACTAATGCAATAAAAAGACTCTAAAAACTACCCTAAATGATAGTGATTCCATCACCTATCAAACTCCCCCGTACATAGACCTTTTACTCGTCCCGAGTAAAACAAATGACATCAACTAGACTCAAAGGCCTCAGGAAGCATGAGTAAGCATAAAGATAATGGAAAACAAGAGAAAAGCCAAGAAAGAAAGAAGGAAAAGAGAGGAAATGTGAGAAAAAGAGATACTACCATCCTTATTGCTCCAAGAGTGACCTACCCGGACAACCTCCTTATGACTCCCCTTCTTATGTCGCCAAAACGCTGGAAGGGAAACCTACACTCGGTGTCGCTCATCTTGCCAAGGCGCCCTTTCGCGTTTTCACCTTGCCACTCTTCTTCTTTTCTCACTTTAACTCACATCACTCAAGTCCAATTTTGCACCAACCTAAGGTTGGTCGGACTACCTTCTTTTTACCTAAACCGCCCTTTTGGGTTTTCGGTTTATCCAAGGATTTTCATGCCTTTTTTCACTTCTTTGGTTTTTTTTCAAGGAAACTGAATTCAACAATGCAAAAACAAATGCCAAAAACAACTCAATGAACTGTACAAGCAATGATATATCTCTCCCCCATACTTGAAGTACACTTTGTCCTCAAAGTAAAAATGAGTCAAAGATAAATGCGGGAGAAGGGAAAGAAATGTATCCCTCACTGGGGTGGTCCGGATGGACCACCCCGACCCTCCTCCTGTGGGTAAGGGAAGTGGCTGAAGAAATGCTCCTGGCGGCGGTAGATGTCATCAATGCGGTCCTCCTGAGCAGACATCCGGCGACCAAAGGAGGTCTCAAAACTGGCCTGCCAAGCCAGCTGTTGAGCCTCCAACTGCTGCTGTTGGGCTGCCTGCCAGGCCTCCTGCCTCTGGTCGAAGTGTGAGGTCATGGAGGTGGCAAAAGTGTCCTGCTAGCTCTGTTGCTGCTCCAGCATAGTCCGCTGGTAATCGGACTGCCATGCCCAGTGCTGGGTCGTCATAGCCGCCATCTGAGCCTGAAGGCTCGCAGGGCCGGGTCCTCCTTTGGTGCCGCCGTGGGCATCTCCTCGTCATCCGGGATGGGCAGATGCTCCTCCTGATGGGCCCGGCTGGAGCTGGCAGCAAGCCTCTCCATAATGGCCACTAGTGGCCTCCTCGGCATGAAAGGATCCGCCGAAATGTAGAGTTCGGAGAGCTCACCTCCTAAAGGTAAAGGCCGTGGGAGGTAGGTGAGGTGGCTCCCATCTGCAAGGGAGATCCAAAATAGGTTCTCCCCGTCCCGCCGGAGGAGCTTGCACCTCCTAAGCATCCCCTTAGTGTAGAGAGGAGCTGTCATCCCATCCTCTAACTCGAACAAGTCCATCACTTGTGAGGCGATCAAAGAGATCACCCCACCGCCGAAAATATCCCTCGGCTCATTCCTCCTGATCCGCTTCAAAGCGGCGAGGAAGAGAGAGAGGCAATCCATCAGCTTCTCGCTATGTGGAAGGCAGGAGTAGAGCAGTTGGAGGTCCTTGAGAGCGACATTGTTTTCTTCTTTGTGTCCACAGAAGATACTCATGAGAATCTTTGAAATCAACCTCAAGCTGGGGTGAGTGAGTTTGTTGGAGTACTCACCCCCAGCATGGAATTCCGACCCGGTAGCTGCTTGCCAAAACTCACATAGGTCCGGGGCCGGGACTGGATCCCACCAGGTCTCTGAGGGGTTTAGAGTCAGCCCAAAAGCCTCCCGTAAATCGTTATAGTCAAGAGTGTACTTCACCTTATTAAACTTGAAGGTGAGGCCGGTACACACGTGGTCTTCCTTCTGCATTGTGAAGGTGGAGATAAACTATTTGTTGAGCTCCGGATATGTCGGAGTACTCTTCTAGAGGAAGTCTCCGAGCCCAGCATTCGCCAAAAATGCTTGCATGCTCTCTAGCATGCCTAGTTTCTCCAGAGTCGGGATATGCAGAAATCGAGTTGCATACACAACTCGATCCTACACAATCGTATAACGGTCCTTCTCTGTTTCGGTCATCTTGTATTTCCTTGGGGCTTCCATTCTTGAAAGTATTTTAAGCAAAGGATTAGCAAATGTGGAAATGAGGAAAAGAAAATGGCCTTTCTGTTGTGATTTCCGCAGGGGCGGCTGTGCATGCGCAGGGGCGGTGAAGCGTAGGGGCGGATGCTTGCAGCCGCAGGTGCGGGAGAAGTGCAGAGGCGATTTCTGAGGAGCAATGGAGAGGGTGTTGCTAAGGTTGCTCCGGTGACGTCCTTGGTGGTGTAGCCTCGCCGGTGATGTAGCTGGAGTGGAATGTATGAAATGGGTGAGGGGGAACGCCGTTTGGCTATGAGAGAGCACAGGGGTAGTGGGAGAAGGTGGCGCAGGGATGTCGACTGGTGGCTAGCTGTCGGAGGTGGCGCAGGGGCGTCGGCGAGGTTGGTTTTGGGCAGAGGGCGCATGGGCGTTGAGGGTGTTGCTGAAGGAAGGGAGTTTGGAGGGTTTGTGTTTGGTGAAGAAGGTTGGTGAGTGGTGCATGGTAGGTGTAGGCGTTTTTCGAGATCCTTTTTTTTTTCTGGGTAAACCCGCAGGGGCGAGGGTTTGACACCGCAAGGGCGGCGACAAGGGAGAGGGGCACGCAGACCCAGCGCCGGGGGCGGTGCTGGGAATTTGTGTCAAGGATGGCCGCCGCAAGGGCGTGGGGATGTCACCGTGGGGGCGGTGACAGGTGTGTTGCAGGCGCCGGCCCAGCGCCGGGGGCGGCGCTGGCCTGAGTGTCACCGCAGGGGCGGGAAACAAAACCGCAGGGGCGGATTACTTGACAGAAACTCCTCTTTTTATTCCTTCGGGTTGCCTCCCAAGAAGCGCCTTTGTTTTACGTCGTTGGCTCGACGTAAGATCTCTACTTCTCTGACTGTGCCTCCTCTAGTGCCATCTTGTCAATCGGATCGTTCTTGACTCCTTCAAGGTAAAGCTTTAGCCTTTGTCCGTTCACCTTAAACACCTTGTGTGTTTGGGGGTCATAGAGATCCACAGCCCCGTGAGGGTATACTTCGGCCACTATGAATGGCCGTGTCCATCTTGAATGCAGCTTACCTGCAAAGAGTTTTAAACGGGATTGAAAGAGAAGTACCTTATTACCTACCTTGAAGTCCTTCCGGAGGATGTTCCGGTCATGCCATGCTTTGGTATTTTCTTTGTATGTGGTAGCATGGTCATATGCATCTAGCCTTAGTTCTTCCAACTCTTGCAATTGGAGCTTCCGGAATTCTCCCACTTCTTCTATGCTCATGTTGTACTTCTTTACCGCCCACCAAGCTTTGTGCTCTAACTCAACCGGTAGGTGGCAGCTTCCCTAAACACGAGCCTAAAAGGGGACATTCCGATGGGAGTTTTGTAGGCTGTCCGATATGCCCATAGGGCGTCATTTAGCCTTACACTCCAATCCTTCCGCCCGGGAGAAACCGTCTTTTCAAGGATGGTCTTTATTTCCCGGTTGGACACCTCAGCTTGGCCGTTTGTTTGTGGATGATAAGCTGTTGACACTCTTTGGTGAACATGGTACTTCTTAAGGAGAGCCGTGATCGTCTTGTTGCAAAAATGGGTACCCCTATCACTGATTAAAGCTTTTGGGATTCCAAATCTTGCAAAGATATTTTCCTTTAGAAAAGCTGCAACTACTTTAAAATCATCAGTTTTGGTGGCCTTTGCTTCCACCCACTTGGAAACATAGTCCACCGCAAGCAAAATATATGTGTTCCCGAATGAAGTAAGAAACGGCCCCATGAAATCAATTCCCAAAACATCAAATATTTCACAAAATATAAGAGAGGATTGGGGCATTTCATGTCTCCTTGAAAGATTTCCTACCCTTTGGCATCTATCACACACTTTACAAAACGCAAAAGCGTCTCGAAAAATGTGTGGCCAAAAGAAACTGGCATCCAAAACTTTTTTTGCAGTTTTGTTTGCACCAAAGTGCCCTCCACATGCTTCAGAATGACAGAAGGTTAGGACGTATTGTACCTCATTGTCCGGAATGCAACGCCGGATCACTTGGTCATTACAATGCTTCCAATAGTAAGGATCGTCCCAAACGTAGTGTCGAGCTTCAGCTTTTACTTTCTCTCGTTGTGCCTTGGTGAAGTCAGGAGGATACTCCTTCCTGACAATGAAGTTCATAATGTCAGCAAACCAAGGCTTAAAAGATTGAAGCTTAAGACAAACCTCTGTCGACAAGTCCGCAAGGGTGCCTAGAGGGAGCCGCAGGGGCGGCTGGTGTGAGGCACGGGGGCGGTTACACAACAGAGAGTTGTGTAGAATGTATCGTGTTCGCTCCAAACGGTGTGTGCAAGCTTTAAATTTATAACCCTAGACTTAAGCTTAAAACAAGGATGCGAACCCGCAGTGTACGGGTCAATCGTAGTAAAAAGCAAGAAATTCCAGGGGTCGATCACAGGGACTCGGTGAAACAGAGTCAATACGGTGTGCTATGTTAAATCTAACCACAAAAGCAATTAACACAATCAAAGATGAATAAGATGTCAAATAAAGCAAACATGCAATTCTAGGGATTAAAGCATCTAGTTGTGGTTCCAACTCAAGATCTAAAGATAAACGGACAAAGCTGAGCTTTTTGCGAGGGGAAGGTGTTACTAAAGTGGAGTAGATCACCGGGTAAGTCTCACTACACACTAATCCTAAACCGTAACTCCTATTACCGGGTAAGTCTCAAGGAATTAAGATAAAGAACTATAACCTCAAACTAACACACCATCTAAGGGAATAGAATCAACCTTTACCGGGTAAGTCTCAGGCTAAGCTTGCTTTGGACCAGAAAGGTGTAATAAGAATAGGATTTGGCAAATTCTAACACTTAACTCTCAGTTTAGGGTCGGATAAGTCACCTCGGTCAGAAGAATTCCACCCCGGCCGAGATGTTCATCAACCGAACGAGATGCTTAGGTTAAGGTTAAAGACTCGAACTTTCAGGATCCTACTGGAATCTAAGACTATTCTATCATTGTTTTTCCCACAACCTTCAGCCAATCACCCTAGAATCACACAAGGAAATTAGCCACTTATCATCATAATGAAAGTATTAAAATATATGGGAAGAAGGTGAATATTTGAACAAAGAAGAATTTAATGAAAAGACTTCAATAACTGAATCAAATATCACAACAAAAGCGTTCCTTGGATAGCAATCCAAAAAGACAAGACAACAATTGAGGGAATTGAAGACAATCTTACAAAACCCTTCAAAAAGCTATAAAAGCTATGGTCTTCAATCTTCCTTCAACCTTCAAAAAGGTTCTTCAACTCTCTCCCAACTTGGAGTAGGATGCGGCTGCTGCGTAAATGACTCTCTTGCGCTGATAGCGGATGTTGGATTTGTGGAAAATCCAACCCTTTTTATAGGAAAAATAACCCTCCAAAGATAATAAATCTTAAGAAGATATTATCCCATAAATATAGGGAAAATATATGATTCTGCATATCTCCTTCCTTCCAGAAGCTCAGCCCAAAAATATAAGATCACTTTCCAAATTTAAAAGATCTCAGCCAAGAATAAAATATTCTCGCCGCGTCCTAGGTATTCGCCTCGGTCGAGTCGGCGTCTCTGGATCGCCTCGGTCGAGGTGAACCTCTGGTCAACCGAGGTGACTCAGAACTGAATGTAGAATCTCTCAAAACTGGTTCAAAGTAAATCTTTAATCCATGGCTATGCTTCCTGGATGTTTCCTTTTTGCTCCTCAATGTAGCTCCAAATGACTCATGACTCCTTTTGCTCCTTTTTGATGCAAAACGTACCATATTACCTGCAATTACAACGAAACTAGGTGTAGACCTCGATTCTCGCAAAGGTAGATGAAATGGTAGTAAAATCACATAATGTACATACAAACATGCAGATTATGAAAGATAAAACGTCCAAACAAGCCCCAAAATATAGACTATAATTCATGCTATCAAAATACCCCATACTTAGCCCTTGCTTGTCCCTAAGCAAGTTCCTCATATAGAAATCAAGATAGAATGGATTATAAGTCAAGAAAATCAATGAAAAGTCCTTCAAAAATATTTTATGGTGTGCAACTATCATAGATCACTCTAAGAGAGTACTTCCTGGAATTTAAAAACTCAATATGCTCAAAACATTTTATAAATATAGAAAAGTTGTTCATCTTTGCATAAAATCATAGAATGCATAATAAATCATAATTATCAAAATTAATCATGTATAATCCAATTTAAACCGCTAAGTCAATCAACAAGCTCAAGGTCTCAAGGGCTTCCCAAAAGAAAAGGTCAAGAAACGTGTAGGGTAGGGATGTATGTAAGGTAATGTGGTGCTAGAATCCGGGAAAAGGATGAACTTCACTTTCACTTTGACTTGCAACATCTTCCACCAATAAGCCTTGCTTATTTCACACTTTTTCTTTTTACTTTACTTTTTGGGATGCATGGACAGAGGTGCACAATAACCGAAGCCTAGGAAATCTGCAATCATCAATTTCTCGAGATGCATCAAACCTTTGATGCACATACCATGACCCGTTAGGAATATCGCTCAATCCGACTTTGGCAAGACACAAACACCCGGCTATGTGAATGGTGCCGAGTTACTCATCTTCATGATTGACTTCCCCAAACCTATTATTGCTTTCTAACGCTTTCACTTTCAGCCACCTTCAACTTTAACTTGCTTTCACCACTTGCTTGCTTCCAAATTCCCGGATAGGTGAAGGGAAGGCAACATGTATATGAGGGGCTAAGCATGATCAAGAAGAAGAAGAAGAAGAGAATGAATTGCCTTGGTCTTTCCAAGAAGAAAGTGAGAGAACTTATCCTGCGGTGTCAACCTTCAAATTCAACATAATTTGGATAAAAACAAAGTATTAAACATGCTAATAATTTCAAACAAAGCACTTAGCAACTTAAACATATTATAAAACCTTTCGAACACATAAAGGATTTAAAACCAGTCAGTAAACAAGATCTTCACTGAGATCATATCCAGATAAGTGACACAAAAATCGTTTTCGAAAACTCTCAGTTAACACACCTCGGTCGAGATGTTCTTGGTTCAACCGAGGTGAAACACCTCGTTTTGCCAGAACTGTCCCGGTCGAGGTCGAAAATTTTTTTTTAAAACCATTATTTTTTTCAGTTTCGACGTTTTTCTCAATCAAATAACCTGTAAGTATTTAGCAACTTAAACAAAGCATTTAGCAACTTAAACATATCAGAACTGTCCCCGGCAACGGCGCCAAAAACTTGTTCGCTCCAAACGGTGTGTGCAAGCTTTAAATTTATAACCCTAGACTTAAGCTTAAAACAAGGATGCGAACCCGCAGTGTACGGGTCAATCGTAGTAAAAAGCAAGAAATTCCAGGGGTCGATCACAGGGACTCGGTGAAACAAAGTCAATACGGTGTGCTATGTTAATTCTAACCACAAGAGCGATTAACACAATCAAAGATGAATAAGAAGTCAAATAAAGCAAACATGCAATTCTAGGGATTAAAGCATCTAGTTGTGGTTCCAACTCAAGATCTAAAGATAAACGGACAAAGCTGAGCTTTTTGCGAGGGGAAGGTGTTACTAAAGTGGAGTAGATCACCGGGTAAGTCTCACTACACACTAATCCTAAACCGTAACTCCTATTACCGGGTAAGTCTCAAGGAATTAAGATAAAGAACTATAACCTCAAACTAACACACCATCTAAGGGAATAGAATCAACCTTTACCGGGTAAGTCTCAGGCTAACTCACAAAGATGGGATGGAAGCACACTCAAACCCCAATAAAGGATAAACCTTTATTACCTACACTTATGATCGTCGATACACAAACTAAGGAATTACCGGGTAAGTCTCAGGCTAAGCTTGCTTTGGACCAGAAAGGTGTAATAAGAATAGGATTTGGCAAATTCTAACACTTAACTCTCAGTTTAGGGTCGGATAAGTCACCTCGGTCAGAAGAATTCCACCCCGGCCGAGATGTTCATCAACCGAACGAGATGCTTAGGTTAAGGTTAAAGACTCGAACTTTCAGGATCCTACTGGAATCTAAGACTATTCTATCATTGTTTTTCCCACAACCTTCAGCCAATCACCCTAGAATCACACAAGGAAATTAGCCACTTATCATCATAATGAAAGTATTAAAATATATGGGAAGAAGGTGAATATTTGAACAAAGAAGAATTTAATGAAAAGACTTCAATAACTGAATCAAATATCACAACAAAAGCGTTCCTTGGATAGCAATCCAAAAAGACAAGACAACAATTGAGGGAATTGAAGACAATCTTACAAAACCCTTCAAAAAGCTATAAAGCTATAGTCTTCAATCTTCCTTCAACCTTCAAAAAGGTTCTTCAAATCTCTCCCAAATTGGAGTAGCTGCTTCCTGCGTCGTATGCGAAATTCAATCGATGTATGCAGCCTCCGTAAGCGGATGTTGGATTTGTGGAAAATCCAACCCTTTTTATAGGAAAAATAACCCTCCAAAGATAATAAATCTTAAGAAGATATTATCCCATAAATATAGGTAAAATATATGATTCTGCATATCTCCTTCCTTCTAGAAGCTCAGCCCAAAAATATAAGATCACTTTCCAAATTTAAAAGATCTCAGCCAAGAATAAAATATTCTCGCCGCGTCCTAGGTGTTCGCCTCGGTCGAGTCGGCGTCTCTGGATCGCCTCGGTCGAGGTGAATCTCTGGTCAACCGAGGTGACTCAGAACTGAATGTAGAATCTCTCAAAACTGGTTCAAAGTAAATCTTTAATCCATGGCTATGCTTCCTGGATGTTTCCTTTTTGCTCCTCAATGTAGCTCCAAATGACTCATGACTCCTTTTGCTCCTTTTTGATGCAAAACGTACCATATTACCTGCAATTACAACGAAACTAGGTGTAGACCTCGATTCTCGCAAAGGTAGATGAAATGGTAGTAAAATCACATAATGTACATACAAACATGCAGATTATGAAAGATAAAACGTCCAAACAAGCCCCAAAATATAGACTATAATTCATGCTATCAAAATACCCCATACTTAGCCCTTGCTTGTCCCTAAGCAAGTTCCTCATATAGAAATCAAGATAGAATGGATTATAAGTCAAGAAAATCAATGAAAAGTCCTTCAAAAATATTTTATGGTGTGCAACTATCATAGATCACTCTAAGAGAGTACTTCCTGGAATTTAAAAACTCAATATGCTCAAAACATTTTATAAATATAGAAAAGTTGTTCATCTTTGCATAAAATCATAGAATGCATAATAAATCATAATTATCAAAATTAATCATGTATAATCCAATTTAAACCGCTAAGTCAATCAACAAGCTCAAGGTCTCAAGGGCTTCCCAAAAGAAAAGGTCAAGAAACGTGTAGGGTAGGGATGTATGTAAGGTAATGTGGTGCTAGAATCCGGGAAAAGGATGAACTTCACTTTCACTTTGACTTGCAACATCTTCCACCAATAAGCCTTGCTTATTTCACACTTTTTCTTTTTACTTTACTTTTTGGGATGCATGGACAGAGGTGCACAATAACCGAAGCCTAGGAAATCTGCAATCATCAATTTCTCGAGATGCATCAAACCTTTGATGCACATACCATGACCCGTTAGGAATATCGCTCAATCCGACTTTGGCAAGACACAAACACCCGGCTATGTGAATGGTGCCGAGTTACTCATCTTCATGATTGACTTCCCCAAACCTATTATTGCTTTCTAACGCTTTCACTTTCAGCCACCTTCAACTTTAACTTGCTTTCACCACTTGCTTGCTTCCAAATTCCCGGATAGGTGAAGGGAAGGCAACATGTATATGAGGGGCTAAGCATGATCAAGAAGAAGAAGAAGAAGAGAATGAATTGCCTTGGTCTTTCCAAGAAGAAAGTGAGAGAACTTATCCTGCGGTGTCAACCTTCAAATTCAACATAATTTGGATAAAAACAAAGTATTAAACATGCTAATAATTTCAAACAAAGCACTTAGCAACTTAAACATATTATAAAACCTTTCGAACACATAAAGGATTTAAAACCAGTCAGTAAACAAGATCTTCACTGAGATCATATCCAGATAAGTGACACAAAAATCGTTTTCGAAAACTCTCAGTTAACACACCTCGGTCGAGATGTTCTTGGTTCAACCGAGGTGAAACACCTCGTTTTGCCAGAACTGTCCCGGTCGAGGTCGAAAATTTTTTTTTAAAACCATTATTTTTTTCAGTTTCGACGTTTTTCTCAATCAAATAACCTGTAAGTATGCATGCAATCTCAGATAAACATATAAATGCAGAATGAAGCATAAATATGAGAATATCCGGTGAATATAATACATCAAAAGTCAAATAATACATCAAAGTCATCACGTAGTCACATAAGTACATCAAATACCCCATACTTGAGACAAACTGTCCCAGTGGGTATAATAAAAGTCTGAATAAAAGAGGACTCACCGGATAAAGAGCCGAACTGCATAAAAATAAATAAATAAAGCCTGCAGCTCCTCAGTAGTCCTGATCCGGTGGTGGTGGTGGTGGTACATAAGGATGCTGGGTCGGATCAAATGGATAGCCCATAGTCTGCTGGAACTGTAGCTCCATCATCCTACGCTGATAGTGCTGCCCCTCCAACATCTGCTGAGTCCAGCTGTCAAGGTGTCGGTGCTTGGCGGCAAACCTCTCGTGGATGTCCACTGTAAGGGCAGCATATGAGTCTATCATCTGCTCTGTCAAATCGTCGATCCGACGATGAGCCTCTGCATCTCTATGACGGCGTGTCCGACGCCTAGCAGATCTAGCAGGAGGTGCAGCAGGTGCAGGCTCAGTATCCTCCTCATCCTCATCTAAATCAATGATGGGAGGCGCGCTCGTCCCAACAGTATCAGTCCCTGTGTCCATCGGGACGCCGCCTCCTCTCTCATCAACAGTCTCATCGTCGTCATCCTCATCCTCAGCCTCCTCAGCCTGCTCTGCAGCTGCGGCAGCGGCAGCTGCTCCCTCTCTATAGTCCTCCATAAGTGGAACCCATGTTGCCTGCCAGAAATGTGGGTCGGCGACAGAGAACTGTGCAGACCATCTGATGCCCTGAGGTGCAGTCCGCTCCCAAGGCATGGCAACGTATGGAGTGGTCAACCCACGGGGAACAAGGATCCGCCGTGTAATCATCTCCTGCAGACCCAGCGGCTTCGGAGCCGCCGCCAATGTGCAAACGCTGAGGTCCATCCCGTGGTAAGTGGCGATGTGGGTGACTAGACCTCCACAGCAAATATCCCCCTTCGCCTTGGCCTTGATCTTGTGCAGATCCTCTGCCAAGAGCAAGCCAAAGTCGGGGAAACCTCCTGTGACCATGCAGTAAAGCGAAAAGAGCTCCCCCTGTCTGATCTTCTGGGGCGTCTCAGTACGCGCCAGAAGCATCTCACTAAAAATCCTATGGGCAAGTCTGAAGGCCGGGTGAAAGATGACCTTCTCCCTGGAATCTCCAGGGCGCCATCTGTCTGCATGAGTGGTAATGTGGGCTATCTGTCCCCAGAACTCCCTAGCTACTGATCGGGAGGGGAAGTCTACAGCGGTGGGGGCAGGAAAGCCAAAGATCTCTCTCCAGATCTCTAATGGAACTATGAAGTTCCGGCTCATCAGCCGGTACTTCACAGATCCCTCTGTGGGAAGGTAGGAGAAGGAGCTAACAAACTCGAGTGTCGGCTCTATGTAGGCTGGGGCTCGGATCTCAATGAACTGATCTAGCCCAACGGTAGCAATCATCCTCCTAAGGTCAGCATCTAACCCTAGGCAGTCAAAAGCGGACACCTCCAGAAATCGTGGTGCGATAACTGGATGGCCCGCTATCCTCTCATAGTCAACCCGGCATCTCTCGTGGATGGCCGGGCGGTAGGGACGGGACGAGGAAGGAGAAGGGGAAGGAGAAGATCTATCTCTCAGAGCTAAACGGCGATCGGAACTCATCTTCACAAACACACTGTCAGACCATCTCGGTTGCTGACAAACCTCAGAAATCACCTCGGTCGAGATGCAGTTCGACTGGACCGAGGCGTAGCAGTTACGATTTCTACTCTCTGATTTTCAGTTCTTTTCCCCCTAAAATCACTACAATTGCTTCCTAAGGGGTACTTATGGATTTCCTCAGCAAAATCAAGGGCAACCAAAGCCCAATAAGCAGTAAACAAGTGGGTTAGGGTTTTCGAACGGTTTTTACCTCGTTTCGGTCGAAACACTCAGATTTCTTGCAGATCCGTAGCTGCAATCGATCCTTCTACCCTTTAATTGCAATTTGGAAGGAGAAATCGTCGAAAACGAGCGAGAAATGGAGGAACGAGGTGCCTCTGTCCGCCGCGGTCGAAGTGCGTAAAAAATAAAAAGTGAAAAGTAATTTTTCCCTTTTTATACTGTTACGAGATCTGCTGTCACCTCGGTCGAGATGGTCTCGACTGGCCCGAGGTGGTCTGGACCGAGGCGGTTCTGCAGAAACCCTAGTCGCCTCGGTTGCCTCAAGAATCAACTCGGTCGAGGTGTTCTGACAGTGACCGAGGTGCCTCTTTCTTCTCAGAATCTCGAACTTCTCTCTTTCCAGGAGTGCTCCTTCCTGTTGTCTGTCCAGAACGCCAAAAACAAAGCAAAGCAAAGCAAAAACAAAAACTATCTAAGCTAGACTAGAAAATGGGAAAGAAGAGCAATACCTTGGGTTGCCTCCCAAGAAGCGTTTGATTTAAGGTCGCTAGCTGGACCATGATGCGTCTCAAAGGAGGTATATCGGTGCAACCTCCTCAACCGGCGTTTCCGGTTGGTACTTCTTAAGTCTATGACCGTTGACCTTGAAGCTTCTGCTAGTTTCGCCCCATATCTCAACTGCACCATGAGGGAAAACATGTTTCACAACATAAGGTCCGGTCCATCTAGATTTCAACTTACCTGGAAAAAGACGGAGGCGGGAGTTGAAGAGTAGAACTAAATCTCCCTCGTTAAGCTCCTTTGGAACAATGTGCTTGTCATGCCATCTCTTTGTCCTTTCCTTGTAGATTTTGGCATTCTCATAAGCGTTCAAACGCAGCTCTTCCAGCTCGTTAAGTTCCAAGAGTCGCTTCTCACCGGCCTCCTTGATGTCAAAGTTCAACCATTTGATAGCCCAATATGCCTTGTGCTCCAATTCAACGGGCAAATGGCAAGACTTCCCATATACCAAATTATAAGGGGTGGTACCTATGGGAGTCTTGAATGCGGTCCTGTACGCCCAAAGAGCATCGTCCAACTTCATGGACCAATCCTTCCTCGTTCTAGAGACGGTCTTTTCCAAAATTGCCTTGATTTCTCTGTTCGAGATCTCGACTTGACCACTAGTTTGAGGGTGATAAGCGGTCGATACTTTATGGGTTACCCCATACTTCGATAGAAGTGCTTTAAACTTCCGGTTGATGAAATGCGTCCCTCCATCGCTGATAATGATGCGTGGAGTTCCGAATCGTGGAAAGATAGTTCTATTCAAGAACTTCACAACCACCTTGGCGTCGTTAGTGGGGGAAGCAATGGCTTCAACCCATCTAGAGACGTAATCAACGGCAAGGAGAATGTAGAGGTTTCCTCCGGAGGATGGGAAAGGTCCCATGAAGTCAATCCCCCATACATCAAAGATTTCCACTTCTTGGATGTTATTAAGTGGCATCTCGTTCCTCCTCGATAAGTTCCCTGTTCTTTGGCATGCATCACAAGAAACAACAAAAGATTGCACATCCTTAAATAATGTAGGCCAAAAGAAACCGGAACGTAATACCTTAGCGCGTGTTTTATCGGTGCTAGCATGTCCTCCACAAGGAAGTGAATGACAATGCCTTATGACGCTATTTACTTCATCTTCCGGAATGCACCTTCGAAGCATCCCATCCGGTCCACGCTTGAATAGCAGCGGCTCATCCCAGTAGTAATGTCGTACTTCCTTGAAGAATCTCTTCTTTTGAGAGTACGTCAATCCGGGCGGTATTTCCTGGCAAACAAGATAATTCACAATATCAGCATACCAAGGACCTTTATTATCAGAGAGTTGGTGGAGGGAATGATCCGCCAACTGTGGGTGAATGTCAGAGAAAGGAGTAAGAAAGTTGTTATTCTCAGCAATCTCAGTTGACATCGTCTCGCTATCGACTTCGGTCGAGACGCAAAGGCGTTGACCGAGGTGTTCTTCAGACACCTCGCTCAGTCCAGAAAGTTCCTCGGTCGAGGTACTGCTACTGGATCCGAGGCTGGAAATCTTCGTTTCCTGGATCAGCTTCTCAGTTATGGCTCCTGGATCTTCTTCCAGTGCCTTTAAGCTCCGTATATCTGCATCACAAGAAGCATCTATACCTTCCTCCATTAAACTGAAGCTAATAACTCTTTCGAGTGGATCATTAATAAGGATAGAGCTCACCAATTCTCTTGATTCTTCCTCATCGTAGATGTTGAAGATGTCATCAGTTAGTTGCTCTCCTTTCATGGCTGCAAGTAGTGCGAACTCCACCTCATCGCCACCAACGTTGAATTTCAACTTGGCGTTCTTGCAATCCACATTGCAACCCGAAGTTGCTAGAAATGGTCTCCCGAGAATGATAGGAACAGGATAATCTGCGGGAATGTCAAGTACGACAAAATCTATGGGAAGATAGAAGTTACCTAACTTGACCGGAACATCCTCCAAAATGCCCACTGGATGGGTGATGGAGCGATCCGCCATGTAAAGTCGAATCTTGACCGGCTTGGGCTCTCCAAGACCGATCTTAGTGCATAGCTCCAGTGGGATGATGCTCACGCTGGCTCCTAGATCGCAAAGGGCTTCACAAGTGACATCCCCAACCTGAATGGGAATGCAAAATGAGCCCGGATCTCTCAACTTAGGCGGCATCTTTTCCTTCATGATCTTGATAAGTTCCGAAGACTTAGATGTCATCCTAACTTCACCTACATCCTCCAGCTTCCTCTTCCTTGATAGGATCTCCTTTAAGAACTTCCCATAGGCGGGCATACCTAAAATAGCATCAAGGAAAGGAATATTAATATGGAGCTTATTCATCAAGTCAAGGAACTTACCAAAGTGCTTGTCAAGATGTGCTCTGGCTCTGGACTGGGGGAATGGAAGTGGTGGTTTATATGCAGGAGGTGGAACGTAAGTTTCTGTGGTTCCTCCTACTTTCTGTTGCGCCGCCTCGGTTGGCATCTCGGTCGAGGTGTTCTTCGACTGGATCTGGACCGAGGTGGTCTGCGTCGAGCGAGGTACTGGATCTGCAGTTTTGAGTCCACTCCTCGTCGTGATGGCCATGCACTGGCCCTTAGGGTTAGTTTCCGTCTTTGCTGGAAGCTTCCCTGGATCTCTTGGCGCTTCATTCGCCCTATTAGCAAGTTGTTGTTCGAAGGACTTTTGGGCCCTCGAAAATGAAGTCATAGAATTCTCCATAGCACTAAGCTTGATCAAGATTGCCTCTAGGACTGCGTCCTTCTTTTCCGGCTGAGACGAACTTGATCCTTGCCCTTGGCTTTTCAATGGAGTAGAAGAAGAAGAAGAAGGAGAAGAGAGGAAAGGGTTAGAGGAATCATTAGAGTTGGAGTTTGAATAGTTGTTACCGTTGTTTTGGTTATTATTCGCTCTCCAATTGTTGCTATTGGATCCTCTATTGTTGTTGTAGTTGTTGTTTCGGGGTCCGTTGTTGTTGTTACGGTACCCGTTTTTGTTGTTGTTATTGTTGTTGTTCCTTTGCCCTTGCTCTTCCTGCTTAGTTTGAGCCATCAAGAGCTCCTTCAATTGCTTCACGTCGTTCTTCAAGGACGTGAGTTGGTTGTTGTTGGGTTGAGTCTCTTGAAAGTTGACTCTTTTAACTCCACCTTCAGCTCCTTGGTGGGTATACTTCTCCATATGTAAGGCTTGCTTCTCAATGAAGTCCCAAGCCTCGTCAACCGCCATGTCCATGAATGTACCGGCGGAGAGTAGTTGGAGATTGAACTGGGTGTTTCCGTCCAGCCCTTTGAAGTAGATCTCCAACAACTCTATCTTTGGAATCCCATGATGTGGGCAATCCAAAAGGATATCCTTGAACCGCTCCCATGATCTAGACAAGCTTTCCTTGTCCTTCATGATGAAAGCATTGATCTTCCCTCTCATTTCAGCAGTCTTTGAGGGGGGAAAGAATTTGGTCAAGAATTCCGTAGTCATCTCTTCCCATGTGCTGATTTTTCCTGCAGGAAGAGATTGATACCAAGTAAGAGCTCTATCTTTAAGAGAAAAGTAGAAAGGTCTTAGCTTGTAGTTATTGTTCTCAATTCTGGGAGGTCGCAAGGTCTCCATCAAGATTTCGTAGTTTTGAAGATGTTGATGCGGCGACTCCTTCTCTAGCCCTCCGAATTGGCATTGGCGAATCATGGCTAGAACTTGTGGTCTAAGTTCATAATCATGATCCGCTGGATCTCATAGGTTCACTCCTGGACGCCTCAGTTGTTGATTAGGGTCCATCCTTTGACCTAGGGTTTGTGGAATTCCTGCAAGAAGAACATCTCGGACCGGCATCCGAAGTGGATGTACATCGGCCGGGGCGTCAGGTACTGGGACCTGCCTCGGTCGAGGATCAATTACTGGATCCTGCATCGGTCGAAGTAGAATCTGGTTCCGAATTGCTGCAATCTCAGCTTCGATTGCTGCATTCCTGGCCTGATTCTCTTCCTTCTCTTGCCTTAGCTCTTCTTTACTGAGACGTAGCTGCTCCTGCGTCTCTCTTAACTGGGCCGCAAGATCGTGATCGTCTTGTTGGGCCATCTTTGCTTCTCTTAAGCGTCGCTTGTATGTCTTTTCTGGTTCGGGATCGTAAGGAACGATTTCCTTCCCAGTGCGGGTTCTTCGCATATACCTAAGAAAGAACCTGCAAAAGTCACTCAAGTAGAGTGGTTAGACAAAACGGGGCAAATGCCCCAAGAGCAAACCGTACCGGCTCGGTCTAGACCAAGTCCCCGGCAACGGCGCCAAAAACTTGTTCGCTCCAAACGGTGTGTGCAAGCTTTAAATTTATAACCCTAGACTTAAGCTTAAAACAAGGATGCGAACCCGCAGTGTACGGGTCAATCGTAGTAAAAAGCAAGAAATTCCAGGGGTCGATCACAGGGACTCGGTGAAACAGAGTCAATACGGTGTGCTATGTTAAATCTAACCACAAAAGCAATTAACACAATCAAAGATGAATAAGATGTCAAATAAAGCAAACATGCAATTCTAGGGATTAAAGCATCTAGTTGTGGTTCCAACTCAAGATCTAAAGATAAACGGACAAAGCTGAGATTTTTGCGAGGGGAAGGTGTTACTAAAGTGGAGTAGATCACCGGGTAAGTCTCACTACACACTAATCCTAAACCGTAACTCCTATTACCGGGTAAGTCTCAAGGAATTAAGATAAAGAACTATAACCTCAAACTAACACACCATCTAAGGGAATAGAATCAACCTTTACCGGGTAAGTCTCAGGCTAAGCTTGCTTTGGACCAGAAAGGTGTAATAAGAATAGGATTTGGCAAATTCTAACACTTAACTCTCAGTTTAGGGTCGGATAAGTCACCTCGGTCAGAAGAATTCCACCCCGGCCGAGATGTTCATCAACCGAACGAGATGCTTAGGTTAAGGTTAAAGACTCGAACTTTCAGGATCCTACTAGAATCTAAGACTATTCTATCATTGTTTTTCCCACAACCTTCAGCCAATCACCCTAGAATCACACAAGGAAATTAGCCACTCATCATCATAATGAAAGTATTAAAATATATGGGAAGAAGGTGAATATTTGAACAAAGAAGAATTTAATGAAAAGACTTCAATAACTGAATCAAATATCACAACAAAAGCGTTCCTTGGATAGCAATCCAAAAAGACAAGACAACAATTGAGGGAATTGAAGACAATCTTACAAAACCCTTCAAAAAGCTATAAAAGCTATGGTCTTCAATCTTCCTTCAACCTTCAAAAAGGTTCTTCAACTCTCTCCCAACTTGGAGTAGGATGCGGCTGCTGCGTAAATGACTCTCTTGCGCTGATAGCGGATGTTGGATTTGTGGAAAATCCAACCCTTTTTATAGGAAAAATAACCCTCCAAAGATAATAAATCTTAAGAAGATATTATCCCATAAATATAGGGAAAATATATGATTCTGCATATCTCCTTCCTTCCAGAAGCTCAGCCCAAAAATATAAGATCACTTTCCAAATTTAAAAGATCTCAGCCAAGAATAAAATATTCTCGCCGCGTCCTAGGTATTCGCCTCGGTCGAGTCGGCGTCTCTGGATCGCCTCGGTCGAGGTGAACCTCTGGTCAACCGAGGTGACTCAGAACTGAATGTAGAATCTCTCAAAACTGGTTCAAAGTAAATCTTTAATCCATGGCTATGCTTCCTGGATGTTTCCTTTTTGCTCCTCAATGTAGCTCCAAATGACTCATGACTCCTTTTGCTCCTTTTTGATGCAAAACGTACCATATTACCTGCAATTACAACGAAACTAGGTGTAGACCTCGATTCTCGCAAAGGTAGATGAAATGGTAGTAAAATCACATAATGTACATACAAACATGCAGATTATGAAAGATAAAACGTCCAAACAAGCCCCAAAATATAGACTATAATTCATGCTATCATATCGTCTGAAAAACTTCCGGCTATCTCTCTTTTTCCTGGATCTTCATCCTCTTGCACTAGTATGCTCAAATGGTCGGCCACCAGGTTCTCAGCTCCCTTGTTGTCCCTTATCTCTAGGTTAAACTCGCTTAAAAGAAGCACCCAACAGATCAATCATGGATTTGCCTCCTTCTTTGCCATGAGGTACCTAAGAGCTGCATGGTCCGTGAAGATAAGTACCTTTACTCCAAGTAGGTACTGCCGGAATTTCTCAAGGGAAAAAACTACCGCTAACATCTCCTTCTCGGTAGTAGAGTAATTCCTTTGTGCTCCATTGAGTGTCATAGACGCATAGTGGATCACATGGGAGGCCCGTCCGTCTTTTTGTCCTAAGACAACTCCAACGGCGTAGTCACTGGCGTTACACATGATTTTAAAAGGTTTATCCCAATCCGGAGAACGGATGATCAGTGCGGTGGTGAGACATGCCTTTAAAGTGTCGAAAGCCTTCTTGTAGTCCTCATCCACTAGGAAGGTGACATCTTTCTTGAGCAATTCAAACAGGGGTGTTGAGATCTTTGAAAAATCTTTGATGAACCGTCGGTAGAAATCTGCATGACCAAAAAAGATCGGATTTCCCGAACATTAGTAGGATAAGGTAAATTTTGAATAACATCAACCATTGCCTTATCTACCTCTATCCCTTTTGAGGATATTACATGTCCTAACATAATTCCTTGTTCGACCATGAAATGACATTTTTCCGAATTAAGAACTAAATTGGTTTCAGCATATTTTTCAAGAACAAGTTTCAAATGCCCTAAACATGCGTCAAAGCTGTCTCCATGGACGGTAAAATCATCCATGAAGACTTCAATGAAATTTTCTATGTATTCGGAGAAAATACTTATCATGCACCGTTGGAAAGTGCCTGGTGTGTTGCAAAGTCCAAATGGCATTCTGCGATATGAAAAAGTGCCAAATGGGCAAGTGAACGTCGTCTTCTCTTGATCTTCTGGTGCGATGGCTATTCGGAAATAGCCCGAATATCCATCCAGGAAACAGTAGTATTGATGCCCTGCAAGACGATCCAACATTTGATCAATAAAAGGTAATGGGAAATGGCCTTTTCGTGTTACCTTATTGAGCTTGCGGTAGTCAATGCAAACTCTCCATCCGGTTTGTGTTTTGCTTGGGACCATCTCTCCATGTTGATTTTCCACTAAAGTGATGCCTCCCTTCTTTGGAACTACTTGGGTTGGACTAACCCAAGTGCTATCCGAGATAGGAAAGATCATGTCCGCTTAGAGGAGCTTCAACACTTCCTTTTTGACCACATCCATCATTGGTGGGTTCAACCTCCTTTGAGGTTGCCTAGAGGGCTTGGCTTCGTCCTCAAGTAAAATCCTATGCATGCAAGTGGAAGGACTTATCCCTTTTATGTCCGCAATAGTCCATCCAAGGGCCGTCTTGTGCTCCATTAGTACGTTCACCAACTTATCTTCTTGTCCGGTGGTCAACTTGTTGGAGATAATCACCGGCAAGGTATTGTGTGCTCCAAGGAAAACGTACTTGAGGTGTGACGAAAGGTCCTTCAATTCTATTTTAGGTGTCTGCACTATGGACGGAACAAACTTCTCGCTTGGGGTTAGTAAAGTGGGCCCAATGGCCAAATTGGAGACAGGTAGCCTTTTATTCCCATCTAATTGGGCTAGGACCTCTTTCATGCTAGATGTTAACACATAATCTGATTTAAAACCATCAATGTCATGCTCAATCACATTTCTTAATTCATCCACGTCAGAGGTATCAAAAACATCTTGCACAAAAGGTTCAACAATGTCAATAACACATAGAGAATGATCATCGCTCGGAAATTTCATTGCATCATAGATGTCAAATTCCACTACTTCTCCATCAAACTCCATGGTCAATTTACCACTAACATAATCAATTTCAGTCCTAGCCATTTTCAGAAATGGCCTACCTAACAGAATGGGTGCAGCATGCGAGTCATTTTCCATATCCATTACAAAGAAATCAGCAGGAAAAATTAGGTTGTCTACTATCACTAATACATCTTCAATTGTCCCTTTCGGGTACACATTAGATCTATCAGCAAGTTGTACTACAATCCTAGTTTCCATTAGCGGCCCAAAGCTTTGTAAATCGAATATGGCAAGACATTAATAGAAGCACCGAGATCAAGCATTGCTTTGTCAAAGCGGGTTTCCGCTATAACACAAGGAATGCTTACCATGCCCGGATCGCTGCACTTCTTGGGCATTCTCCGTTGGAAAACTGCCGACACATGTTCACTCACTTGCACTTTCTGTTTCCCCTTTAGCTTTTGATTCCTCTTGATAGTGCAAAGTTCCTTCAAAAAACGAGCATACTTAGGGATACTTTTCACCAACTTAAGGAGAGGAATGTTTACCTCGCATTTAGAGAAAGTCTCAAAGAGGTCCTTGTCCTCTATGATTCTTCACTCCTTCAATGCTTCAGGAAAAGAAGCCGGTGGCTTCTCGGAGTAAAGTGACGGAAAGTTAGGCCGGACGTAGGTATCCTTTTTAGCAGGACCTTCTGTTGTGTTTTCCGCAGGGGCGCCAGCTTGAAGGCGCAGGGGCGGCTCAGGGGTTGTCACCGCAGGGGCGGGGGCAGCCAGCCGCAGGCGTGTCGTTCCTTCTGTGTTGGGCGCAACTGCAGCCGCAGGGGCGGTTGTGGGTACGGAAGAAACGACAAAAGGTTTGCTTTGTGATTATTTTGCTGGTTCTTATTGGATTTGCTTCCCGCTCCTTAATGTTAGGGCACTAACATTCTCCGTGGGGTTTATAAACGTCTGGGAAGGCAATCCTTCAGAGTGCCTTGATTCGGTCCTTGAAATAGCTTCCGCCATTTGACTAACCTGTTGCTCAAGGTTCTTGATGCTAGATTTTGTTGTTTGGACATGAGTAGCAAAGTGTTTAGTCAAAACTTGCAACATATCTTCAGTTGAGTGATACTTACCTTGGCGGGGTTGTTGTTGTTGGTTTTGTTGATCCCTCAAACGAAAATTCTGTTGGTCACGCCAATTTGGCATGAAATTCTGTGCATAAAGATCGTTCCTAGGTCTTTGCTGTTGTGGTTGTCCATAACCTATTGCGTTTGCTTCAGCATCGTTATCTTGAACTTGTGGACACATGTCCGTTGGATGATACGGGTCAGCACAAACTCCACAAGCTTTGAGCTGTTGCGGTGTTTCCATAAGTCTTAGCCTCTTCACCATTTCCTTCAATTCCGCTAGCTCGGTGGAAATCTCACTCTTCCCGGAGCTCACAGCATTAACTCCTTTCTTAGACGGGGTCCTTCCAAAGTTCCGAGTTCCTTCCGCTAGTTCCTGTATCTTTTCCAAAGCAAGGTCAGGAGTAGAGTTAAGAATATTACCTCCGAAAGCCGCATCGACGATCCTCCTTTCATTATCTAGCAAGCCATTGTACAAGTACAAGACTAGATCTTGAGTTGAATATCCGTGGAAAGGACAGCTGGATCGGAGGCGTGCAAACCTTTCGAAGTACTCGTAGAGAGTTTCGGTTGCCTCTTGCTCGATGTTGCTTATAGCTTTCTTCAAGCTATTGGCCTTTTTAGCTGGAAAGTATTTCTCCAAGAATGCTTTGTGAAGGTTCTCCTAAGTGTCAATACTCCCGGATGGAAGGTGGTAATACCAATCATCCGCCGAATCTTTGAGTGTGAAGCCGAATGCCCTCATCTTGATCTATTCTTCGGTAATGTTGGCCGGCTTCATGATCATGCACACAGTATGGAACTTCCCAAGGTGCTTGATGGGGTCTTCACCACTTAGCCCATGGAAGGGTGGAAACAAGTGAACGAGGCCCGGCTTGAGCTCAAAGTTGACTCCTTCCCCTAGTGCCGGTATAGTGACCACAAGAGGGTTTTGAGCCAAGGTGGGCTGCGTAAGTTGACGAAGGGTACGGTCAGCCATCTCTTATTGAAGTTGTTGTTGTCTTCGTTGCCGGATGTGTGTCCTCTCAATTTCTGGATCAAAAGAAGCAAAACCGGAATTAGTAGCACGGGTTTGAACCATAAAAATAGTTCAAACCAATAATCAATAATAACAATAAAACAAAAAAACTTCCCGGCAACGGTGCCAAAATTTGACCGAAGGTATTTCTATGGTCGTCTATACCCAATCAATAGTAAATCCCGACTTAGCACTAAGAACAAGTATAGTGATTAAGTAAGGATCGAACCCAAGAGAGTTAAGGTGTTTTAGATGCAATTACCGATTATAATGACAAGTAATACAAAAAAGGGGGGGTTTGGTTGAATTGATGTACAAAACTTATGAAAACGATTAATGCGACAAGTACGACAATAATGGATGAATCTACACTAGGTTGATTCTAAGCATGCAATTGCTACTTTGGTGAGTTCCTTTTACAAGTTTCCAAGTAATCTCCCGTCTCGATCGTATATATGTATTGAGCCAACCGGCATCAACACAACTTAACCTATTAAAGTTCCGTAAACCTACAAGAACAAATAACAGGTTAGCTTTCAAACAAAGACTAAGGGATATAAAGAGAAGAATAAAACCGTTAAACTTATCTTTATATTTGTGTTCCTTTTCTTTAAGTAATCATAACCCGTTATTACTTAAAGTTGCTACTTGATTAAAGACCCGAACCTGGAACCTATTAATCCTAGTTGTTTGCATGCACTTTAGAACCTAAGGTGATCAATCTCAAGCAATAGTAAACATGCAATTAGACAATGGAGATCAAGGAAACACAAAGTATTACTGAATGAAAACTTAGATTAAAAAGAACTTATAACCAAAGTAACAAACCAGCTTCAAACCAACCCAATGTAGCAAGGGAGTTAGCAACTCATTACAATGGAAAACTTAAGTCTAAAATGGATTTTTGTGAGAAAAATCATGGATGATTCTAGCAATCAGCCATGGACTATTTATACTACAAAAGACACTTAATTAGGAGTAAATAGCCGGCCTAAAACAGCCACCTTAAATGCCATAAAGGTGGTGTAAACAGCCAGAATAAAGCTTCTGGCGTTAAACCGTAGGGGCAGCCTTCAGGAACCGCAGGGGCGGTTTAGGCAAAATCGGTTGATCTTCTCCAGGGCCGCTGGGGCGGCTACACAATTCCGCTGGGGCGAATCTTTAATGCACTTCAACGTCTGACCTTTCGCCTTCTTGACGTTTCTGATGTCAAGCCGCCAGGGCGTCCCTATGTCGACGCAGGGGCGTTGACACAGCCTCTTTGTCTTCTAGCTCCCTGGTTGGAGCTCAGGCAGGGGCGCAGTGGGAGGCGCAGGGGAGCTGGTCTTCATATCTTCAGGGCAGGTCACCACAGGGGCGCCAAGGAGTGGCGCAGGGGCGGTGACATACTTCATGGCCGGCGCTGGTGAAGGCGTAAGGAGCGTTCCAGTGGAGACGTCATCCGCAGGGGCGGCTGCAAAGACCCGCAGGGGCGGTGAGGCAATAGAAGCTTTGCTTCGTGATTGATCTTCACTCCTAAGTGCTTATAACTCCTTCTTTAGCTTCTTTTGATCTTCTTCTTCTGGACCGAGGAGTTAGTAGCATAAACTGACACTAATGCAATAAAAAAACTCTAAAAACTACTCTAAATGATAGTGATTCCATCACCTATCACAACCCTAAGAGATAGATTATGTCAATCACAACACGTAGTGGGTTGAAAACTGTAGATCCAGTACCTCGGTCGAGCCGCGACCAGACGAACACTTTGGTCGAGGTGCCAACCGAGTCGGAGCCCTTGAAAGCCAAAGATAAACCTGAAGTTTATGTTCCACCTCCTGCATATAAACCACCACTTTCATTCCCTCAGTCAAGGGCGAGGGCGCATCTAGACAAGCATTTTGGTAAGTTTCTAGACCTTATGAATAAACTACATATTAACATCCCTTTCTTTGACGCCATTCTAGGGATTCCCACCTATGGGAAGTTTCTGAAAGAGATTCTATCAAGAAAGAGGAAGCTGGAAGATTTTGGAGAAGTAAGGATGACATCTAAGTCTTCGGATCTCATTCAAATCATGAAGGAGAAGATGCCACCTAAATTAAGGGATCCGGTTCATTTTGCATTTCTATTCAAGTTGGGGATGTAACTTATGATGCATTGTGTGATCTAGGAGCCAACGTGAGTATCATCCCGCTGGAGCTATGTGAGAAAGTCGGCCTTGGAGAGCCCAAGCCGGTAAAGATGACGCTATACATGGCGGATAGCTCCATTACCCGTCCCGTGGGTATTTTGGAAGACGTTCCCATCAAGTTAGGTAACTTCTACATACCTATAGACTTTGTTGTACTTGACATTCCCGCAGATTATCCCATTCCTATCATTCTCGGGAGACTATTTCTAGCAACTTCGGGTTGCAATGTGGATTGTAAGAACGCCAAGTTGAAATTTAACATTGGTGGAGATCATGTGGAGTTTGCATTGCTTGCTGCAATGAAAGGAGAGCCGCTGGAGGATAACATCTTCAACATCTATGATGAAGAAGAATCAAGAGAATTTGTGAGCTCTATCCTTATTAACGATCCTCTTGAAAAGGTTCTTAGTTTTAGTTGAATGGAGGAAGGTATAGATGTCTTTTGTGATGCAGATATACGGAGCTTAAAAGCATTGGAAGCAGATCCAGGAGCTAAGATTGAGAAACTGATCCAGGAGAAGAAAAGCAATTTAGGTTTTGGTCCCAATTCCAATACCTCGACCGAGGCACTTCGTGGACCAAGCGAGGTGTTCTTCTCTGAAGAACACTTTGGTCACCCACCTCGGACGCTGACCGAGATAGCAAGCGAGATGTTGTCAACTGAGGACAACAAACTTTCTGACTCGTTTTCTGAGAGTCACTTACAGTTGGTGGAGCACTAGTTCCACCAAGTTTCTAATGGTAAAGAACCTTGGTATGCTGATATTGTTAATTACCTTGTTTGTCAAGAAATACCGCCCGGATTGATGTACGCTCAAAGGAAGTTCTTCAAGGATGTACATCACCACTACTGGATTGAACCTCTACTGTTCAAGAGAGGTCCGGATGGGATGCTTTGACGATGCATTCCGGAGGATGAAGTTGCTAGTGTCATACAGCATTGCCACTCGCTTCCTTGTGGAGGACATGCTAGCGCTCACAAGACGTGCGCTAAGGTATTACATTCTGGTTTCTTTTGGCCTACATTATTTAAGAATGTGCAAACGTTTGTTGTTTCTTGTGATGCATGCCAAAGAACAAGAAACTTGTCAAGAAGGAACGAGATGTCACTCAACAATATTTAGGAGGTTGAAATTTTTGATGTATGGAGAGTTGATTTCATGGGACCTTTCCCATCATCCGCAAGGAACCTATACATTATCTTACTGTTAATTACGTCTCTAGATGGGTGGAAGCCATTGCCTTCCCCACTAATGACGCTATGGTAGTTGTGAAGTTCTTCAATTGGACTATCTTTCCAAGTTTTGGGACACCACGCATCATCATCAGCGATGGAGGTACACATTTCATCAACCGGAAGTTCAAACCACTTCTATCGAAGTATGGGGTAACCCACAAGGTAGCAACCCCTTATCACCCTCAAACTAGTGGGCAAGTTGAGATCTCGAATAGAAAAATCAAGGCAATTCTGGAAAAGACCGTCTCTAGGACGAGAAAGGATTGGTCCATGAAGTTGGATGGTGCTCTTTGGGCTTATAGGACCGCATTCAAGACTCCCATTGATACCACCCCTTACAATTTGGTATATGGGAAGTCTTGTCATCTACCCGTTGAGTGGGAGCACAAGGCATATTGGGCAATCAATTAGTTGAATTTCAACATAAAGGAAGCCGGAGAGAAGAGATTATTAGACATCAATGAGCTGAAGGAGTTGAGATTAAACGCCTACGAGAATGCCAAGATCTACAAGGAAAGAACGAAGAGATGGCATGACAAGCATATCATTCCTAAGGAGTTCAAAGAAGGAGATCTTGTTCTACTCTTCAATTCCCGCATCCGCCTCTTTCCATGTAAGTTGAAATCTAGATGGACAGGACCTTACGTTGTGAAAACTGTTTTTCCTTATGGCGCAGTTGAGATTTGGGGTGAAACAAGCGAAAGTTTTAAGGTCAATGGACATAGATTGAAGAAGTACCAACCAGAAGTCCCGACTGAGGAGATTGCATTACTATACCTTGTTTGAAGATGATGCACGGTCCAACTAGTGACCTAAAATCAAGCGCTTCTTGGGAGGCAACCCAAGGTATATTGCTTTCTTTTCCCTTTTTCTATCTTAGTTTTAGATAGTTTGCTTTGCTTTGTTTTTGCATCCTCTAGACAGGAACCATATACTTTCTAAGGAAGGATTACAGCTCATGATCTACACTGGAAGGAAAGAAGTTCGAGAAATTGAGAAGATGGAGTTTGATAGAGACACATCTCGATTGCTGTCACAACGCCTCGACCGAGATGTTCTTGGGCAACCGAGGCGACTAGGTCTGACATCCAGTCAGACACCTCGGTCCGGTCGGGACCACCTCGACCGAGGTGAAATCAAAATCAGCGAGGGGTATAAAAGGCGAGACGGTTTTCTCTCTCTTCATCTTTTCCCTCCCAAAGCGAACCTCTACCGCGGCGACCCTAATCCCTCAAATTCTCAGTTTTTGCCCGTTTTCTACGATTTTTGGCTTGATTACACCGGAGGAAGCAAGAGGATCAGTTTCTAAGCATCAAACAACAAGAAAAACGCTCCAAATCTGTAGAATCTAGGTATTTCGTTCCAACACCCTAACCTCCCCTTCTTTTACTGATTTTGCACAGATCTGGCTTTGGTTGCCGCTGTTTGTTGTTGAAAAAGATATAAGTACCCCTTAGGAAGCCTTTGGTAGTGATTTGAGGGAAAATAACTTATAAATTCAGAGAGTGTATACGAACAGCGCTTCGCCTCAGTCCAGTCGGCCGAGGTGTTCTCAGGGTAACCGATGTGTTCTTCATCCAGAAACATGAGTAGCAGATCTGTCGCAGTTGGTCTTAAGAGACAGACCTAGAAGCTCCCACTAGTCCTCTCCTTCTTCTGCTTCACAATATTCAATTCCGGTGATCCACGAGCAACACCAGACTAACTATGATCGTATTTGCGGGCATCCTATCGTTGCCCCGTATTTTCTTGACATTGCTGCCTTCGAGTGCCTTTGTGTGGTGGAGGACTTGAGGAAGATGATCTCCATAGTAGGGTTGGAGGAGTTCATGGAGGTTAGAGCGCCGGCTTATCTGGAGCCGACTTTGGAGTTTGTGAGCTCGGTGACGTACGTGCCGGAGCATCAGTGGATCAAGTACCGGTTGCTGAACCGGAAATATGTCGTGCCCATGGATCAGTTCAAGGAGATTTTCGGCTTCCCTACCCCGACAATTTCTTATTTTTCTTCCCGAGCCGTAGCTCTAGATTTCTGGGGCGAGATAGCCTATGTGACTAAGCATAGTGATAGGTGGAGACCCGGAGATTCCCAAGAGCGCATCATATTCCACCTTTCTTTCCGCCTAGCTCACAAGATTTTTAGTGAGACTCTTCTGGCGCGTACTGAGACGCCCCAGAAGGTCCGACAGGGGGAGTTGCAGAGCTTATTTTGTATGGTCACAGGAAGAGTTCCTGATTTTGCTGGTATGCTAGCTGACGACTTGCACACGATGAAGGGCAAATCGAAGGGAGATATCTGTTGTGGAGGGTTAGTCACCCACATCCATATCTCATACATGCAATGCCACACATATTCATTTATTATCTTTCAATTATGTTATTCCATTACTAATCAACTTATTTTGTAACACGAGGAGCCTCAAGAACCTCGTCCCATCCAACTAACACAGGAGTTTTGCATGGGGGTGATCATCACTCGTCCCCTCTTGTGAGATCATCTTCAGGGCACCTCCTTCTACCCGCAGGCGGAGGCAAGTGGTCACGACCCGTTATAATACACTTGGGCCATTTAATATCATAAATGGTCATCCTAGTCCGGTTTAGGTTATAAATGCACAATCATATGAACACTCGTATCCAATACCACGTCACAGCTTCCCCTTGGGGAAGAAATCAACGCCTGCAATAGCAAGGCATACAACATCACATACTACAAGGGTTAGGAGACTCGTCTCCATAACCAGAACCAACCTACAACCTCAATCTAAACCTCAAGATCATAACATGCTCACAAATGCCTAAGGCATATCCTCAACATCAACATGAGTGCCTAAGGCACATCTTTATCATACCACTCATCCTAACCAAGCTAGCCTAGCCAACATCTAAGCCAAGGCCAAAGGAAAGAAAGGAAGGAAACATACCAACAAGGTATGCCCTGTATGTATCAACAGAAGCAAGGAACTCCAAGCTGACCCAGTGAGGCGCAGGGGCGGCTCACTCAAGGCGCATGGGCGGCTCACAGGCAAGCGCAGGGGCAGCTGTTTGTGCAGAATGCTGGCCCCGACTTCTCTTCAATCTCTTTCTCGACTCTCTTCACTTCTTCATCAAACTACAACAACATACATACACATATACATATGTATGAACATCAGAAAATCTAGGAAAGGATCCACACAAGCTCAGCTTGTGATCCTAAGCTAGGAAAGAGAGAAAGAGGTAAAGAAGAAGAAAGAAAGAAGGAAGATGGAGAAGAAGGTCTCACCTCAGCAAAACCCTAGGCAGCAACCAAGAGCATCTACACACCTCACAACCTTATCACCATATCAACAACACTCAACATCATCCTCATGATCATCCAAGCTCCAAAAACCTCAACAAACTCTCAAAGCTATCTCACAAGATCAAACTAGATCAAGGAAGAGAAGAAGAAGGAGAAGAAGAACGTGCAGGGGAAAAGAGAGCTGAAGGAGATGAGGAAAACCCTCATATAGAAGCAAAGGATGGATTATAAGAGAAGCCAGCCGCAAAACACAAGTCAAAGAGTCAACGAAGGCGGTTGCAACCACACAGAACCGCAGGGGCGGTTCCTGTGAGGCACAGGGGCGCCTAGCCGCAGGGGCGGCCACCATGGTCCGCTGGGGCGGCTGACAGGGTCATCAAGGACTCAACTAAGGCTCATCAAGGCTCTTAGGCTCCAAGGACTAAGGCTCTTACACGAAAATCTCCCGAAACTCGCCTCCTCTTCCGTCTACCAATAGGAATAGATTAGTACTATCCGTTACCTACGGGCCTTGGTTGCAAGAGTACATTCTAGTCTCCTGTAGAACTAGACAAGTGGTCACCGCCCGATTATAATACACTTGGGTCAGTTAAGGTTATAAAGGGCGAATCCTATTCCGGTTATCCGTTATAAACATGATACACAACACAAACAAGCCAAAACACTCAAACCAATATACGGAATAAAGATAAGTAAGTCCAAGGGACTTACCTCACTCGAAGGTAATCAAATCCCAACAACAAATCAGGAACAACTCAATTTCCCTCAGGAAAGGAGCAAGGAGAGCCTGTTCACACAACCATCACGGATAAGGAACGAAACGGCTGCTAGAAGTCTATAACTTCTAATCTCATTGATCTCTAAGAGATCTCCACAAGCTAAGGGTTCAACCTTAGTCTTGCAGCACTCAGGAACAAGGAACATCCATAGGAGTCAAGGAAAGGAATGAGGAAAGCAAGGAAGGAAGCAAATCACAAGAACGGGAGTTACTGCAGAGGAAACCGCAGGGGCGGCTGGACAGGTGCAGGGGCGGGGATGTGCAGGCACGGGGCGGAAATCGTGACAGAACATTGTCGGAGTCTCTCTCGACAGAAACTTCTCATCAAGGGACCCAAAGCTCGAACTTTTGATCCAACCACGTCAAGACTCAACTAGAAGAGCCTGAGAACAGCAACACATCAACAACTGGGATGCAAACAAGAATCAAGGTTCAAACTTGATTCTTGGAGAAGAAGAAAAGGAAGAACAAAAGAAGAAAACAAAACAGAAGGAGAAGGCATGCAACAACTATATGAACGTGATAAAGAAACCAGAAGATGAACTTACACGTTCAACAAGGTCGCATGAAGCAAGGTGACGGCTGCAGCTCTCAAGGGTTTGAAGAAACGTAAGCAAAAAACGGGAAAAAGGATGAAAATGCGGGAATATATAGAGACAGACTAGAAAGATGGAAGGAAGGATGTTTAGGGTTAGGAGCAAGATAAGAAAACCGGCCCAATAGATAGAAGATCGAATCTTCTATCTATGGAAAGAAGATAAAACAAACGAAACAAAGATTGGGCACGATATGTAGTCAGCCGTAGGGGCAGGTGCGGCCTGCCGTAGGGATGGCACACTTCACCGCGGGGGCGGTGAAGGCGAAAGACTGGAATCTTACATCAGATCCCCCTAAAAAGAAGTTTCGTCCGAAACTTGCAAAAGCCCAACGATCATAACAACACACAGAAACAAAACTGAACTCATATATTCCCACTCGGGGCACGTAACTCAAAACGTCACAAAAAGTGTACGTGACGCAACAAAGGAAAAAAACTGAAACAACACGACTACGCTAAAGGTGCATCCAGCTCAACGTAAAACTCCGGATATTTCCTATGGATACTATCCTTTGTCTCCCAAGTCTCCTCATCGGTTCCTCGCATCGACCAGTGAATCTTCAACATCGGTATGTCCTTCGAACGCAAGCGTCTCGTACTACGCTCTAAGATAGCCACCAGGTGCTCTACAATCGTGTGGCCTGGATAGATCACTAGATCCTTGTGACTGACGATGTGTCTCGGGTCTGGTATGTACTCCCGTAACTGAGACACATGGAAGACTGGGTGAAACCCTCGAGTCTCGGTGGCAAAGCAAGTCTATATACTACCTCTTCAACTCGCTCAAGAATCTTAAACGGTCCAACATATGTGGAACTCAACTTCCCCTTGACACCGAAACGTCTAACGCCTCGTGTGAGGGACCCTCTCAACCAAACCTGAGCCCCAACTCTAAACTCTAGAGGTATGCGCCTCTTATCTGCATAAGACTTCTATCGACTCTGCGTTGCTAACATCCGCACTCGGATCACTGCTACTCGAGCCATGTCATCCTAAATCTGCTCAAGTGCTACTCCGCTAGCACTAATCGGCTCATCCCAACAAAATGGTGTACGATATCTCTGTCCGTATAAAGCCTCATAAGGAGCTATGCTGATCGATGCGTGCCAACTGTTGTTGTATGAAAACTCCACTAAGGGAAGGTGATATGGCTACACTTGTCCCTAGTCTAACACACAGGCTCTCAACATGTCCTCTAGAGTCTGGATGGTCCGCTCGGACTGACCATCGGTCTAAGGATGATAAGCGGTCGTAAATTGCAGACTCGTACCTAAGGCGGCATGAACCTGTTGGCAGAACCTGGATGTGAACCATCCGTCTCTATTAGAGACTATAGTCCTAGGTACTCCATGAAGTCTCAATATTTGTCTAGTGAACTCCTCTGTCAATCGACTCATTGGCCACGTTTTCTTGATCGGGATAAAACGTGCGGTCTTCGTCAGCCGATCCACTATGACCCAGATAACATCGAAACCTCTACTCGGTCTCAAACCGGTAACGAAATCCATAAAGATGTCCTCCCACTTCCATTGAGGAACGGGAAGTGAGTGTAGCTCACCTCCTAGTCTATAATGCTCGATCTTGACCTGTTGACAAGTCGCACACTGAGCTACATATCTCGTGACGTCTAGACCTCCCCACCATAAAGAGCATCTAATATCTTGATACATCTTACTCGCACCAGGGTGCACTGAGTAAGGTGAAGAGTGAGCCTCCTGAAGGATCCTCTGTCTCAACTCTCGATCTGAAGGCACACAAACACGCTCCTGACATCTCAAAACTCCATCAGCACCAACAGCAAACGACGGAGCCTCTCCTCGAGACATCCGGTCTCGGATCTACGTCAAAGCTGGGCAACTCTCCTGCTTTTGTCAGATCTCGGCCAACAGATCAGGTACTATCTCCAAGGTGAACTTGTTGTCATAATCTGGGAAGTGGATATCCATCTCTTTCCATGCAAGATCTCGCTGTAATTGTGGCTGAGCTGTCAGCCTAGCGATCGCCATCTCTCGGGGAGTCTTCCTACTAAGGGCATCAACTACCACTTCACCTTTCCCGGGTGGTATAAGATCTCTAAATCAAAATCCTTGATCAACTCCAACCATCTACACTAGCAGTTATTCAACTCCCACTGAGTGAATATGTACTTCAGACTCTTATGATCTGTGCATATCTGACGTGTAGCTCCGTACAAATAATGTCTCCAAATCTTCAAAGCATGAACCACAACAGCCAACTCCAGATCATGAGTAGGGTAATTCTTCTCGTACGTCTTCAACTGTCGAGACGCGTAAGCAATCATCTTACCCCTCTGCATCAGAACACATCCCAAGCCCAGCTTGGATGCGTCGTTGTAAACCACAAAATCCTCAATGCCCTCTGGCTGAGCTAGGATAGGAGCAGAGGTCAACCTCTTCTTCAGTTCCTCAAAAATCTGTAGGCATGGCTCGGACCATACGAACCTCATAGACTTCCTTAGCAAAGAATTGAGCAGTCGGGCAATAACTGAAAATCCCTCAACAAAACGCCGGTAGTACCCCGCCAATTTTAAGAAGTTGCGTACCTCCTTGACGTTCTTAGGTGCCTGCCAAGATGCTACTGACTCGATCTTCGCTAGATCTACCTTGATCCCTTCATCCAAAACGATATGACTAAGGAATGCTACCTCGGACATCCAAAACTCGCACTTAGAGAGCTTGGCAAAAAGCTCGATATCCTGTAAGACCTGAAGAACGATCCTCAAGTGTCCTACATGCTCTTCTCTAATATGAGAGTAAACCAGAATGTCGTCTATGAAGACAACTACAAACTGGTCTAGGAAGTCGATGAAGATGTTTTTCATCAACTCCATGAAGACTGCAGGCGCATTCGTGAGCCCAAATGGCATCACTACAAACTCGTAGTGTCCATATATGGTCCAAAATGTCATCTTGGCTATGTCCTGCTCTCTCACCCTCAGCTGGTGATATCTGGATCTCATATCGATCCTCGAAAACACTGAAGCTCCTTGCAACTGATCCAAACGGTCGTCGATACGGGGAAATGGGTACTTGTTCTTGATCGTCACCTTGTTCAGCTCTCTGTAGTCGATACATAACCTCATTGACCCGTCTTTCTTCCTGACGAAGAGAACTGGTGCGCCCCAAGAACATACACTAGGGAGGATGAAGCTCTTCTCTGCTAACTCCTCGAGTTGCTTCTTCAACTCAAGCATCTCGATAGGCGTCATACGATAAGGAGCCTTAGAGATCGGTCTCGTACCGGGCTCTATCTCAATGCCAAGGTCTACACTCTTATGTGGAGGTAAACCTAATGGATCTCAGAAGACGTCAACAAACTTGCAAGCTACTAGAATCTCCTCCAAAGCCGGACTCGTACCTTCATGGTATAGCACCAAAAAGCCTTGCAACCCTGACTGATAAGTCTCGAAGCTCGCACTGTACTGATGACTGTAGCAGTCTTCCCAAGATCCCATCCTCGGAAGATCTCAACATGGCCTGCATCTGTAGTTACTGTCACTGTCATCTTGCCGATGTCCAAAACTGCTCGATGTCGATCCATCCAATCCATACCCATAATAACTTCTTCACGTACTAAGTATATAACGAAGAAGTCAGCTGGCCAATCGCGACCTCCCAATCTAATAGGGCAATCGCGAACCTCTCGTGCACCTCGAATCTTACCCCATCAGGTAATCCTATAAAGAAGGGTCTACCTTCTACAATAATTAAGGCCAATCTATCTACACATGCATCAGATATAAAATAATGTGTAGCACTAGTATCGAAAAGAACTTTGACAGGAAAACCATTAATGTGAATGGTACTTGTGTCTGTTGGCGTTCTCGGCTCTACAACACTCCTCGACTCATACACTCTAGCTGATGCATCTCTGGTGTCTGCAGATCCACCAACACGTCGTCTACCTCTCCCCTGTCCCGTAGTGGAACCTTGAGGAGCGGTAGAACCAAAAACTCTATGTTGCTGCTATTGATATTAAGATCTTTGTCCACCTCTTGCAGCACTAGCAGGTGACCAACCCTGTTGAGATAGCGCCTTGCCCTGACGGAAAAATGCAGCTCTATGTCCGGGCTTGCCACAAGAAAAGCAAGTCATTGTTGGCTTCTTGCAATCAACTCGGATGTGTCCTGCACCTCCGCAGTTATGACACCACCGTCTTCATAACATGTATTATACTCTATATTTTGGGATTAGTTTAGACGTTTTATTTTCATAAATCTGCATGTATGCATGTATATTCTTTGATTATATTGTTGTTTTGTCTATCTTTGCGGGAATCGAGGTCTACACCTAGTTTCGTTGTAATCGTAGGTAAAATGACACGTTTTGCATCGAAATGGAGCTAAGGAAGCTAAGGAGTCATTGGAGTTACATTCTAGAGCTTTGAGAAGATCTCAGGAAGCATGGAAATGATATAGAGGATTAATTTTTGGACCAGATTTGAGATGATTTATATTCAGTTGAGATTCACCTCGGTCAGCTACAGTGCCACCTCGATCGAGGTGATCTTGAGGAGCGTCCCGACCGAGGCGAACACCCAGTCGCCGCCGAGATCTTTATTTTTGGCTGAGATCTTCTATTTTTGGAAGGAGGATATCATATATTTTTTACTGGATTTCTGGAAAGAAGATATTATATTTGGATGATTTATTTTGAGAGAAATGGATATATTTTCTAGAAAATTATCTTTTTAAAACATCTTATCTTTGGAAGATAATTCTCCTATATAAAGGGTTGGATTTTCCACAAGTTCAGCCATGCTTAGAGCATCCAGCAATTGAAGGATTTTTTGAAGAGTTGAAGGAAGTTTGAAGGTTGAAGTTGAAGGAAGGAAGGAATCATAGTTAGAGTTGGCTTTTGAAGGAGTTTGTAAGATTTTCTTAGATTGCTTTTGGTTGTTGTCTTTTCTGATTTGTGACTTGAGAAATGCTGATTTGTTACTTGTTTGATTCAGTTATTGAGACCTTTTTGTCAAGGTTTTCTTGTTTGAATATTGATTTTTTTCTTATAAATTTGATCATTGTTATCATGATGATTGTTGGCTAAGTTTCTTATGCGATTCTAGGGTGTTTGGTTGAAAGTTGTGGGAAAAACGATGATAGAATGATCTTAATCCAGCAGGACCCTGAAAGCTCGAGTCTTTACCTTAACCGTAGAACACCTTTGTCAGTCATTGAACATCTCGGCCGGGATGGGATATAACTGAACGAGGTGAACCTTTCCTGAACCTTATCTGAGTTAAGAGTTTAAGTTTGCCAAATCCTATCCTTATTACACCTTTCCTGGTTCAATGCAAGCCTAGGATGAGACTTACCGGGTGATACCTTTGTTTGTTTACCCAAGATCATGAGTGTAGGTAATAAAAGTTTGTCCTTTATTGGGGTTTGAGTGTGCCTTCATCCCATCCTTGTGAGTTAGCCTGAGACTTACCCGGTAAAGGTTGATTCTTATACCTTGGGTGGTGTGTTGGTTTGAGATTATAGCTCCTTTCCTTAGTACCTTGAGACTTACCCGGTAATAGGAGCTTTGGTTTGGGATAGTGAGTAGTGAGACTTACCCGGTGATCTATTCCCACCTTAGAAACACCTTCCCTTTGCAAACCTCAGCTTTGTCCGCATTATCCTTTGAGATCTTGAGTCGGAACCACAACTAGATGCTTTAATCCCTAGAATCCGCATTTCCTTTATCTGACTTTATATCATCTTTGATTGCTTTAATTTGTGGTCATTATTATTTGACAACCTGATTCCGTGCTTTGTTTCACCATAGTCCTTGTGTTCGACCCCTGAAATTCTTGCTTTTATTACAATTGATTCGTACACTGCAGGTTCGCATATTGTTCAAGCATACTTCTTGGGTTATAAATTTTAAAGCTTGCACACACCTTTTGGAGTGAACAAGTTTTTGGCGCCGTTGCCGGGGACTTGGTCTAGACCAAGTTCGGTTTTGGTTGTCTTTTGGAGTGATTGCCCTTGTTGCTTTTGACTACTCTACTTGAGTGTTTTCGCAGGATCTTTTCTTGGTTTTATGCGAAGAACTCGTGATGGAAAGGAAATCATTCCCTATGATCCCGAACCAGAAAAGACCTACAAGAGAAGATTGAAAGAAGCTAAGATGGTCAATCAAGACAATCACGATCTTGAAGCTGAATTGAAGGAGGCATTAGAACAACTACGCCTCAATAAGGAAGAACCGCAGCGAGAGAAGGACGAGACTCGTGCGAGAACATCAGGAATTGAAGCAGATATGGCCGCTCTAAGGGCCCTGTTTCTGCCTCAACCGATCCCAGACCCTCGACCGATGCAAGACCTAGTTCATGTTGCCCCGGCCGAGGTACACTTACCACCTCGGATGCCTATCCGAGATGTTCTTTTTGCTGGAGTCCCATAAACCCTAGGACAGAGGATGGACCCCAATCAGCAAGTCAGGCGCCCAGAAGTCAACCTAGGTGATCCAGCTGAGCATGATTATGAACTTCGACCGCAAGTTCTAACCATGATCCGACAATGTCAATTTGGAGGTTTGGAGAGAGAGTCTCCGCATCAGCATTTGCAAAACTATGAGATTCTTATGGAGACCTTGATACCTTTAAGACTGGAGAATAACAACTACAAGTTGAGGCCTTTCTATTTCTCTTTGAAAGACAAGGCGCTTGCTTGGTATCAATCTCTTCCTAGCCGGAAAAATCAACACTTAGGAAGAGATGACGACGGAGTTTCTAACTAAGTTCTTTCCTCCCTCTAAGATCGATGGAAATTTATTTCAAGGGTTTGGATGGAGCTACTCAATTCAAACTCCAACTACTTTCAACCGGCACATTCATGGATATGCCAATAGATGAAGCTTGGGATTTTATTGAAAAGCAAGCTTTACACATGGAGAAGTACTCCCATCAAGTAACTGAAAATGGAGTAAGGAGAGTTAGCTTCCAAGGCACATCATCAAATGAAGCTCAACTAACCTCGCTTAGCAATGAGGTAAAAGCATTGAAGGAGCTTTTAGTAGCTCAAACGAAGAAGGAGCAAGATGGAGGATATCAAGGAGGAAACAACTATCAAGGGCCACCGAACAACAATTACAACAACAATAGGAACTCCAACAACAACAATTGGAGATCTAACCAACAAAATCCCGGTAACCCTTATTCTCATGCTAATAATGCTTTTAATGCCCCCTCTTCTTCTTCTACTCCATTGAGAAGCCAGGAGCCTGGATCGAGTTCGTCCCAGCCAGAAAAGAAGGATGTTGTGCTGGAGGCAATTCTGATCAAGCTTAACGCTATGGAGACATCGATGACTTCATTTTCAAAGGCAAAAAAAACCTTAGAGCAACAATTCTTCAACAAGGCAAATGAAGAGCCAAGAGATCCAGGGAAGCTCCCAGCAAGGACAGAGAGCAACCCTAAGAGACAAATTATGGCAATTACAACACGAAGTGGATTGAAAACTGCAGATCTAGTACCTCGATCGAGCCACGACCAAATGAACACTTTTGTCGAGGTACCAACCGAGGCGGAGCCCCAAAAAGCGAAAGATAAATCTGAAGTTTATGTTCCACCTCCTGCTTATAAACCACCACGTCCATTCCCTCAGTCAAGGGCGAGGGCACATATAGACAAGCATTTCAGTAAGTTTCTACATATTAACATCCCTTTCCTTGATGTCATTCTAGGGATGCCCGCCTATGGGAAGTTTCTGAAAGAGATTCTATCAAGGAAAAGGAAGATGGAGGATTTTGGGGAAGTAAGGATGACATCTAAGTCTTCGGAGCTTATTCAAATCATGAAGGAGAAGATGCCACCTAATTAAGAGATCCCGGTTCATTTTGCATTCCCAATCAAGTTGGAGATGTAACCTATGATGCATTATAAGATCTAAGAGCCAGCGTGAGCATCATTCCGCTGGAGCTATGTGAGAAAGTCGGACTTGGAGAGCCCAAGCCGGTGAAGATGACGCTATACATGGCGGATCGCTCCATTTCCCGTTCCGTGGGTATTTTGGAAGATGTTCCCATCAAGTTAGGTAATTTCTACATACCTATAGACTTTGTTGTACTTGACATTCCCATAGATTATCCCATTCTTATCATGCTCGGGAGACTATTTCTAGCAACTTCGGGTTGCAATGTGGATTGTAAGAACGCCAAGTTGAAATTTAACATTGGTGGAGATCATGTGGAGTTTGCATTGCTTGCTGCAATGAAAGGAGAGCCGATGGAGGATAACATCTTCAACATCTATGATGAAGAAGAACCAAGAGAATTGGTAAGCTCTATCCTATTTGAAGATCCTCTTGAAAAAGTTCTTAGTTTTAGTTTAATGGAGGAAGGTATAGATGTCTCTTGTGATGCAGATATACGGAGCTTAAAAGCATTGGAAGCAGATCCAGGAGTTAAGATTGAGAAACTAATCTAGGAGAAGAAAAGCAATTTAGGTTTTGGTTCCAATTCCAGTACCTCGACCGAGGCACTTCCTGGACCAAGCGAGGTGTTCTTATCTGAAGAACATTTCGGTCACCCACCTCGGACACTGACCGAGACAACAAGAGAGATGATGTCAACTGAGACTTCTGAAAGTCTAGTTCTTCGATCTAATTCCACTTCACTAAAAGGAGAAAGCACATATCCACCTCAGAAAGCACTCCCAGTCGTTGAGCTTAAACCGCTTCCTAGTCACTTGAGGTATGCTTTCCTTGGTCCGTGTTACGTCTAGAAATAGATGCGCAATAAGCCTTAAATTTATACTCGTTATATTTTTCCTAACTCCTAGCGAACCCACAGTGTATGGGTCGTTTTGTAGCAAGGATAGTATTCCGAGATCGAACTCGAAGACTAAGGTGAAATCGAATTAACAAGTGAGCATAGATAGTGTAGAACTAGTCTAAGAAAGGAGAAAGGAATAAAGAAATGAGGATCTCAATGTTTTTGGTTTGGTTTTTAGGTGATCAATCAAAGATCACAATTCATGCAAAATAATAAATCAAACTAACAACTCAAGCTAGCAAAACAAACAAGTAACACAAACTCAAAGTATGTGATCAAAGAGAGAAAAATGGATTCTAGAGGTCAAGATTTCCGGTTATGGCATTGGACTCAAGATTCTAAAGATAAAGCTGCGGTGTTGGGAAAGGGTGTTTCACTAATGGAAGCAATTACCGGGTAGGTCTCTCACTTCGCTAATCCCGCATTAAACTCCTATTACCGGGTAGGTCTCAAGGGGTTAGACTAGGGAATTCTACACAAACCGGACTCCACTTAAGGGGCAACCCTCTCCTTACCGGGTAAGTCTCGAAAAAGGGAAGTCTCAAGCAATAATCCTAGCACACTCGATCCAATAGCGGCTTGTGAGGCTCACTACTACCTAGAGTTCATCATCTTAGGCATCTAAGGTCGGAAATCATCGGGTAGATCTCTTCCCTCACTTAGGTTGATAGCATTAGGTGATCCTAAGCTAAATTATGCTTAATAAACACTAGGATTTCAACAACCTAACATCCTAACATACACATTCATCAGTTAAAGAGCAACAGAGAGAAAAATCGGGTAGATCATGCCTAAATCGGCCGATCTGGCTGAAGAACAGCCCGATTTTTCTTTCTGGGTTAGGTTTTGTGCAAACAAATCATCCTAAACCAACATATAAGTCCATTCTATCATCACCCGAGCCATAACCATCAATCCATCACTCCAGAATCACAATAAACTAGCCAATAATATGCATATCAAGATCCAAAATCATCACACAAGCATACATGGTTCTCATAGATGGATGATGAAAGATAAGCAAGTAAAATCAATAAATCTCAGCTGAATCTAAGTTTTAGCAGAACTTACAACCCTTCAAATGAAGTTCCAAAACGTTCCTAACAATCCTTGCAATAGTTCTTCGATCAAAGACTCCAAAAATCACTCAAAAACTCACTCTTACTCCGATTTTGTGTTCTTCTTCTTCCTCTCAATTGGGAGAGTTTTTCTTCTTCTCCAAGTCTATCCCCAATAGAATGAGCTGTGAATGAGAGAATGTGGAGAGGAGAGATGCTCAGCAACAGCTTGCAGGCCCACTTATATTCTCCACCAAGAGCAAGGCCGGACAAAGAGATCGTGGGACACGTGGCTTAAGCTGTCAAAGGCCAAAAATCGACCCAGTCAAGAAAATCGGCCGATTTTCCTGAGTGTTGGTCCGATTTTCTTCAACAGAGACTTGTTATGATCATCTAGCCATGAGTTGCTCCATTGCTTGCACCAATAAGGGTCCTTGTGTCGTTCATTGCTCCAATTATGTTCCTTCAAAGCCTTGGATGTGTACCACCATGAGGCTTGACCCTCGAATGTATCGATTAATGTCCAAAAGATCCCCGAAATACCTACAAAACCGACAAAAGCTCGTGTAGACATCTTTTCTAGAAATATGCATGAATTAGACGTAAACGTTATGAACTAATGTCAAACCGTGCATGAATAACGGGAAAAACTATCTAATTGAATGCCTAAACTAACGTCATATTCACGTTATCAAAATACCCCATACTTAAGATTTCCTCGTCCCCGAGCAAGACCCAACTATAGACTAAGAGATGACATGATTTATGCATGCAGAAAAATAACAAAATCTTTTTGGAATTGTGCTTCTAACATTGGATCACCTTCATAGTCATGTTTCATAGCAATGGACAAGCAATCATGCATAAAATGAATGAAGGCATGGAAAGACAATTATACTTAACTAGAAAGCATGCATGAGAGATGAAAATGAAGAAGTCAAGATGATCATGAGTATGTCCAATCTAGATCACTAAGTCTTACACACATGCATTTAGGTCACAAGGACTTAGGAAAGAAAGGGCTAAGAAACGTTGTGATTAGGTGGGAATTTTTAAGTCATGTGATCCTAATCCGGGAAAGGAACTAACTCCACAATTTCATTTTTGCTCAACTTCCCAACAAGTGTATAATTTTCTCCATCTTTTCTTTGTTTTCTTTTCTTTTTCACTTATTTTTGAGACAATGGCATTGGTGTACAAAAGCCAAAACCTTGGTGATTAGCCGTCCTCGGGTTTTTTTATTTTTCGAGGTGCATCCACACCGGGCACACATACCAAAGCTCGTTAGGACTATCGGTTTATTTGACTTTGGCAAGGCACAAACACCCGATTATGTGAATGGTGCCGAGTTACTCGTCATTTAAACCAACGTCCCCAAACCTATATTTTTTCTACACTTTTCACAACAACTTTAGCACTTCATTCACATCATTCATTCATCAACAACTTCACCCCACACTTGCTTTTCACACATATCAACACACTATCATGCTCCTATTCCCGGATGGGTCAAAAGAATTTAAATTTTATATCAATTGAGGTGCTTAAACAACATGATCAAGATGAGAAGTAGAGAAAGATGAATTGCCTTTATCACTCCTAAATGATGTGCAAGAACTAGCATGTAATTTCGACTTTCAATCCTCAATCCAATCAAGGCAAGCATTCATGATCACAAATCATTCATGGGATTCAAGATAAGTACTTCAAGTCCACATATGCATTCATCTATTCGACACATAAGGCTATCCATAGCCAATTCACAAGACAATTTCATCATAAGGGTCAGTCCCAAGCTTAGAAGCACTATAATTTTTAAAATTTTCTAATTTTTTTGGATTTTTCGAAATATGTATGTACAATGCAAGACATAATGAAACATGTGACAATATTAAACTATCCTAGATGCTAATGATGCAAGTGATCATGAAAACCCCATCCCATACTTAGAAACACATTGTCCCCAATGTGCAAACTAAATAAAGAAGTGAAAGAGAGTCCTCACAATGTAAAATTGGTGATGCTTTGGTATTTCGGTTCACATCGAATGATGATGGTGGATGATCGATCAAGGATGGTAGAGAGCTCTTGATGTTCATTATGGTGTCGGAACCCGCGCTTGGCACCGCAAGCCGTCCAAGTTCCACGTCCGCTCCACCCATGCTTGATTGGAGATCATCACTTTCCTTGACAGAAGGAAAAATCGGCCCATAACCCAGGAAAATCGGCCGATTTCTATGAAGAACAATCCGATTTTCCTGGGTGCTTTCCTCCTCGTCCATGTGCTTGGATCTTGTACCTTCAACAGTTCATTGAGGTTTTCACATGCCCTCCAACATCTCATCACACATGACAATCAACAAGATCTAGCACCCAAAAACACGAAAGAAAAACAAAGTACACCAAGAGTAAGATCAAAAAACAAGAAAAACGAAAGGGAAAAATATGTACCAATGGGTTGCCTCCCATTAAGCGCTTCTTTAAGGTCATTAGCTTGACCAAATTCAGGAGCGTTTCACTCAAGGTGAAGTGGGACAACCACTTCCACCGGGGCTTCCGGGATGTACTTCTTCAAACGGTGCCAATTCACCTTAAACTTACCACAATGATCTCCTCCTATCTCCACCGCTCCATGAGGAAAGACCTTTTTCACAACATAGGGACCCGTCCATCTTGACTTGAGTTTTCCGGGGAAAAGCCGCAGCCTCGAGTTGAAGAGAAGCACTAAGTCACCCTCATTCAACTCCTTTAGGATGAGGCGCTTGTCATGCCAACGCTTGGTCCTCTCCTTGTAAATCTGGGCATTTTCATAAGCATCCAACCGGATTTCCTCAAGGGCGTTCATGTCTAGCAACCTCTTCGCACCGGCCTCCTTGAGGTCAAAATTCAGCCACCTTATGGCCCAATATGCTCTATGCTCCATCTCCACCAGAAGGTGGCAAGACTTGCCATAAACTAGCTTGTAAGGAGTGGTGCCAATCGGTGTCTTTAAAACGGTTCTATATGCCCACAAAGCATCATCGAGCTTCATAGCCCAATCTTTTCTCGTCCTAGAGACCGTCTTCTCAAGTATCCCTTTTATCTCCCGGTTGGAGATCTCCACTTGGCCACTAGTTTGGGGATGGTAAGGTGTTGCCACCTTATGAGTCACCCCATACTTAGCCAAAAGTGCCCCCAAAGTTCCTATTAGTGAAGTGCTTCCCTCCATCACTTATGATCACCCTTGGTGTTCCAAACCTAGGGAAGATCACTCGGTTGAAGAACCGCACCACAACCTTGGCATCATTTGTGGGAGAGGCGATTGCCTCCACCCATCTCGAAACATAGTCTACCGCCAATAGGATGTAGAGGTTGCCACATGAAGAAGGGAATGGTCCCATGAAGTCCACACCCCACACATCAAATATCTCTACCTCTTGTATGTTGGTCAAGGGCATCTCATTCCTCCTTGAGATGTTGCCCGTCCTTTGGCAAGCATCACAAGCTACCACAAAGTTTTACACATCCTTGAGCAAACTTGGCCAAAAGAAGCCCGATTGCAACACCTTAGCACATGTCTTGTGTGAGCTAGCATGCCCTCCACATGGCAAGGAATGACAATGGCGGATAACACTCTCCACCTCATCCTCCGGTATGCATCTTCTAAAGACTCCATCCGGCCCTCTCTTGAACAAAAGTGGTTCACTCCAATAGTAGTGCCTCACATCTTTGAAGAACTTCTTCCTTTGGGCATATGACAAACCGGGAGGCACTTCCTCGCACACAAGATAGTTCACAATGTCGGCGTACCATGGCTCACTTCCTCTAGACACTTGGAACAAGCACTCCTCCACCAATTTCAATTGCTCATCCCGGAAAGAGTCATCAATCGGGATGTCATCTCTCTCAAGCTCTAATGGTGGGAGTCTACTAAGGTGATCCGCCACAGAATTCTCGGACCCCTTCTTGTCCCGGATTTCCAAATCAAACTCTTGAAGAAGAAGGATCCACCGAATCAATCTAGGCTTGGCATCCTTCTTTGTAAGGAGATAACGGATCGCAGCATGATCCGTGTACACAATGCCCTTCGCTCCAACAAGATATGAGCGGAACTTCTCAAAGGCATACACCACCGCTAGCAACTCTTTCTCGGTTGTGGCATAGTTAAGTTGGGCATCATCTAGCGTCTTGCTAGCATAATAGATGGCATATGTGCGCCCATCTTTCTTTTGTCCTAAAACAGCCCCAACGGCCACATCACTTGCATCACACATCACTTCAAATGGTAAGCTCCAATCCGGGGGTTGCATGATAGGTGCGGAGATCAAAGCATTCTTCAACCTACAAAAAGCTTCAAGGAAATCCTTGGAGAAAACAAACTCAACATCTTTCATTAGTAGGTTAGTAAGAGGCTTAGAAATCTTAGAGAAATCTTTAATAAACCTCCGGTAAAAACCGGCATGCCCTAGAAAGCTCCTTACCCCTTTCACCGAGGTAGGTGGTGGCAACTTCTCTATCGTTTCAATCTTGGCCCTATCAATCTCAATGCCATGGTTGGACACCAAGTGTCCCAACACAATACCTTCACTTACCATGAAGTGACATTTTTCCCAATTCAAGACAAGATTTGTCTCCTCACATCTCTTAAGCACTAAAGACAAGTTAGCTAGGCAATCATCAAAAGAAGATCCATAAACGGAAAAATCATCCATAAACACCTCCATGATATTCTCAATATATTCAGAAAATATGGCCATCATACACCTTTGAAAGGTGGCGGGTGCATTACACAACCCAAATGGCATTCTCCTATATGCAAATGTACCCCAAGGACATGTGAATGTGGTTTTCTCTTGGTCATCGGGGTGGATAGAGATTTGGAAGAATCCACTATAGCCATCTAGGTAACAAAAATGAGAGTGTTGAGCTAATCTCTCTAGCATTTGGTCAATGAAAGGAAGAGGGAAATGATCTTTCCTAGAGGCCATATTTAGTTTCCTATAGTCAATACACATCCTCCATCCCGTAACCGTCCTAGTTGGGATTAGTTCATTGTTCTCATTAGTTACTACGGTCATCCCACCCTTCTTAGGAACCACATGTACGGGACTAACCCATTTACTATCCGAAATAGGGTAGATAATTCCCGCATCTAGCAACTTAATGATCTCTTTCTTGACTACCTCTTTCATTATAAGATTCAATCTTCTTTGATGTTCAATAGAGGGTTTATGGTTATCTTCCATCAATATCTTATGCATGCACAAAGAGGGCTTAATGCCAACAAGGTCATCAATGGTGTATCCTATTGCCTTTCTATGCAGTTTCAATTCATTCAACAATCTATTAAGCTCGTCATCATTCAAAGATGCATTCACAATCACCGGATAAGTAGAATTTGAACCAAGGAAAGCATACTTTAAATGAGAAGGAAGAGGTTTAAGATCAAGTTGAGGAGGACCTTTTTTGGTTGGAGATGATCCATACAATGTAGGTTGAGACGATTGCAAAGCCATGGAAGCCTCCCCTAAGTCCCTTGATGATTGCTCACAAACACTTGGATGATGCTCAAAAGACTCAAGAAAATCGGCCCAGTCAGGAAAATCGGCCGATTTTCCTGACTGTAGGTCGATCTCAGTTTCTGCATTTGCAAAATTGGATGGAACTTCAGGATAAGTCCAAAAATCGGCCGATCTGGCCCCCTCTGTCCGATTTTCCTGGGTGATTTTCTCTTCCTCTAGTACTTCAAATCCAACACTTGGTAGCTCATCCAATGCATTCAAGGCCTTGATTACTTCATTGCTACTCTCCTCAACTCCTTCCTCCATCAAACTTGAGCTAAGAACCTTCTCAAGTGGATCCTTAAGCAAGATTGAGCTCACAACCTCTCTAGACTCCTCTTCCTCAACAATGTTGAAGACATCTTCACCTAGGGCTGGCCCCTTCACCATTGTGGACAAATTAAACTTGATGTTCTCTTCTCCAATGTTGAAAGAGAGAATTCCATTCTTGCAATCCACCAAACATCCGGAGGTAGCTAGGAAAGGTCTCCCCAAGATGATAGGAACCGGATAGTCCGCCGGGATATCCAAAATAACGAAGTCTATGGGCACATAGAACTTCCCTAGTTGCACCGGAATGTCTTCCAAGATTCCAACCGTGTGAGTGATTAAACGGTCCGCCATGTAAAGGGTCATCTTGACCGGTTTTGGCTCTCCTAGCCCAACCTTGTTGCAAAGTGCAAGCGGGATGATGCTTACACTTGCCCCAAGATCACATAGGGCGTCATACTTCACTTCTCCCACTCCGATTGGCACACAAAAGGATCCCGGATCTCTTAGCTTGGGAGGCATCTCCTCCTTCATCATTTGAATCAACTCCGAGGACCTCTTTGTCATCCTCACTTCCCCATACTCCTCCAACTTCCTCTTGTTGGAGAGTATTTCCTTCAAGAACTTGCCATATGCCGGCATACCTAGAATAACATCCATGAACGGAATGTTAATATGCAATTTAGACATAAGTTCAAGGAATTTACCAAAGTGTTTGTCCAAACGAGCTCTTGCTCGTGATTGTGGGAATGGTAGTGGTGGCTTGTATGGAGGTGGCGCCACATATGATGGCTCATCATCCTTGCTCTTCCTCCATCTTCTTGCAATTGCTCTTCTTCATTCACCACTTGCTTCCCTTTGTCATTTCCCTTAGGTAAGGGATCCTTCATGCTTATCCCACTCCTTGTTGTAATAGCCAACACTTGGCCTCTTGGATTATCTTCGGTTCTTCCGGGAAGCTTTCCCGGATCTCTATGAGCATCACCCGCCTTTTGGAACACTTGTGTTTCCAAAACCTTTTGAGCCTTGGAAATAGAAGTCACCGTGCTCTCAAGACCACTCAACCTTCCAAGCAATTGCTCAAACATCATTTCGGTTCTATCCTTTGGAGGTTGGGTGAATCCGGGTGGAGGTTCTTGTGAAGCCTTTGGCGGTGGAGTTGTGCGTGTGGAAGCGGGAGGGTTCAAGGCTCCATCTGGGTTAGAATAGGAAAACCCGGGATGGTTATGGTTAGGCCGGTAATTGTTGAATTGCCGGTCATTGTTGAAGTTCCTTGGGCCTTGATAGTTGTTGTAATTGCCTCTTCCCATGTAGTTCACATCTTCCTCCTTGGAAGACAAATTTACTTGCACTTGCACTTGAGGGCTTGCTTGACTCTTCAAAGTTGTAGCACACAACTCCCTCAAAGATTTTAACTCATTGTTGATGGCATCAAGCTTGAAGTTGCTCATGGTGACTTCACTCACCTCATATGCTCCCGCTTTCCTCCCTTCACTCTTCCTATGGGAGTACTTCTCAATCACTAAAGCTTGTTTCTGTACAAACTCCCAAGCTTCATCTACATTCTTTTCCATGAAAGTCCCACCGGAAAGAGATTGGAGCTTGAATTGGCTATCTTCATCAAGTCCTTTGAAGTAGATCTCCAATAGCTCAATTTTCGGTATACCATGGTATGGACAATCTAGAAGAAGGTCTTTGAACCTCTCCTAAGACTTGAATAAACTCTCTATCCTTCATCACGAAGGCATTGATCTTCCCTCTTAGCTCGGTAGTCTTGGGAGGTGGGAAGAACTTAGTCAAGAACTCGGTTGTCATCTCCTCCCAAGTACTCACTCGCCCTTGTGGAATAGATTGATACCAAGCCAAGGCTTTATCCTTAAGTGAGAAGGATAAAGCCCTAAGCTTATGGTTGTTGCTCTCCAATCTAGGCGGTCTAAGAGTCTCCATCAAGATCTCATAGTTCATCAAGTGTTGATAAGGAGACTCTCCTTCCATCCCTCCAAATTGATTATACCGGATCATTTGTAGAACTTGAGGGCGGAGCTCGTAATTGTGGGTTGCGGGATCTCCTAAGTTCACACCCGGACGGTGTGCTCTTTGTGCCGGATCCATACGTCGCCCGAATGTTTGTGGCTCCTCGATAGCAATGGGCACAACCCAAACATTCACCGCCGACTGCGGTTGTGGTGGAGGAGGAGGTGGAGGTTGTTGACGATTAAGCTCTCCTTGCACAAGAGCTAGCCTAATCTCTTCAATCTCCCTCCTAGTTGCTTCTTGCCTCTCATTGGCAAGTCTCCTTTCTTCCTCCAAGAGCTCATCTCTTAGCCTAATTTGCTCTAAAGCCTCATCCAACTCAGCTTGGAGATCTCTTCCGGCCATCTCTTTCCCTTTTCTAATGCTCTTGGATCTAGATCTAAGGGTTTTCTCCAGTTCGGGATCGAATGGAGCTAAATCCTTGCCACGAGATCTTCGCATACACCTAAAGGGTGAGAGATGTCCTGAAAAGCAAAGACACACACCAAAAGAGATCAAAAGCAACAAGAAAGATCTACACTATAAACAATCACAAAAATGACTTGATCTAGACCTAGTCCCCGGCAACGGCGCCAAAAACTTGTTACATCTAGGAATAGATGCGCAATAAGCCTTAAATTTATACTCGTTATATTTTTCCTAACTCCTAGCGAACCCACAGTGTATGGGTCGTTTTGTAGCAAGGATAGTATTCTGAGATCGAACTCGAAGACTAAGGTGAAATCGAATCAATAAGTGAGCATATATAGTGTAGAACTAGTCTAAGAAAGGAGAAAGGAATAAAGAGATGAGGATCTCAATGTTTTTGGTTTGGTTTTTAGGTGTTCAATCAAAGATCACAATTCATGCAAAATAATAAATCAAACTAACAACTCAAGCTAGCAAAACAAACAAGTAACACAAACTCAAAGTATGTGATCAAAGAGAGAAAAATGGATTCTAGAGGTCAAGATTTCCGGTTATGGCATTGGACTCAAGATTCTAAAGATAAAGTTGCGGTGTTGGGAAAGGGTATTTCACTAATGGAAGCAATTACCGGGTAGGTCTCTCACTTCGCTAATCCCGCATCAAACTCCTATTACCGGGTAGGTCTCAAGGGGTTAGACTAGGGAATTCTACACAAACCGGACTCCACTTAAGGGGCAACCCTCTCCTTACCGGGTAAGTCTCGGAAAAGAGAAGTCTCAAGCAATAATCCTAGCACACTCGATCCAATAGCGGCTTGTGAGGCTCACTACTACCTAGAGTTCATCATCTTAGGCATCTAAGGTCGGAAATCATCGGGTAGATCTCTTCCCTCACTTAGGTTGATAGCATTAGGTGATCCTAAGCTAAATTATGCTTAATAAACACTAGGATTTCAACAACCTAACATCCTAACATACAGATTCATCAGTTAAAGAGAAACAGAGAGAAAAATCGGGTGGATCATGCCTAAATCGGCCGATCTGGCTGAAGAACAGCCCGATTTTCCTTTCTGGGTTAGGTTTTGTGCAAACAAATCATCCTAAACCAACATATAAGTCCATTCTATCATCACCCGAGCCATAACCATCAATCCATCACTCCAGAATCACAATAAACTAGCCAATAATATGCATATCAAGATCCAAAATCATCACACAAGCATACATGGTTCTCATAGATGGATGATGAAAGATAAGCAAGTAAAATCAATAAATCTCAGCTGAATCCAAGTTTTAGCAGAACTTACAACCCTTCAAATGAAGTTCCAAAACGTTCCTAACAATCCTTGCAATAGTTCTTCGATCAAAGACTCCAAAAATCACTCAAAAACTCACTCTCACTCCGATTTTGTGTTCTTCTTCTTCCTCTCAATTGGGAGAGTTTTTCTTCTTCTCCAAGTCTATCCCCAATGGAATGAGCTATGAATGAGAGAATGTGGAGAGGAGAGATGCTCAGCAACAGCTTGCAGGCCCACTTATATTCTCCACCAAGAGTAAGGCCGGACAAAGAGATCGTGGGACACGTGGCTTAAGCTGTCAAAGGCCAAAAATCGACCCAGTCAAGAAAATCGGCCGATTTTCCTGAGTGTTGGTCCGATTTTCTTCAACAGAGACTTGTTATGATCATCTAGCCATGAGTTGCTCCATTGCTTGCACCAATAAGGGTCCTTGTGTCGTTCATTGCTCCAATTATGTTCCTTCAAAGCCTTGGATGTGTACCACCATGAGGCTTGACCCTCGAATGTATCGATTAATGTCCAAAAGATCCCCAAAATACCTACAAAACCGACAAAAGCTCGTGTAGACGTCTTTTCTAGAAATATGCATGAATTAGACGTAAACGTTATGAACTAATGTCAAACCGTGCATGAATAACGGGAAAAACTATCTAATTGAATGCCTAAACTAACATCATAAATCACGTTATCAGTCCGGATTCTACTTATCCCGTTATCTTTAGTGCCTCCCTTTCTGAAACTGAATTGTCTAAACTGATGCATGTTCTGAGGAAACATCGAAATGCTTTGGGTTATACTATTGATGATCTTGTTGTTATTAAGCCTTCTTTTTGCATGCATAAGATACTAATGAAAGACGATCATAAGACTTTACGGGAACCTCGAAGACGGTTAAATCCGATCATGAAAGAGGTTGTGAAGAAGGAAATTCTTAAGTTGTTGGATGCAGGTATCATATGTCCCATATCGGATAGCAAGTAGGTGAGCCCAGTGCATGTAGTTCCGAAGAAAGGAGGGATGACTGTTGTGACGAATAAGAACAACGAGTTGATTCCAACTAGGACCGTTACGGGCTGAAGGATGTGCATTGATTATAGGAAGCTGAACGTGGCCACTCAGAAGGATCATTTCCCGCTTCCCTTCATCGACCAAATGCTTGAACGGTTAGCTCAACACTCCTATTTTTGCTATCTAGATGGTTATAGTGGCTTCTTTAAGATTCTTATCCATCCGGATGATCAAGAGAAGATCACTTTCACTTGTCCATGGGGTGCATTCGCTTATCGGAGGATGCCATTCGGATTGTGTAACGCACCCGCTACTTTTCAGCGTTGTATGATGGCTATCTTTTCCGAGTACATTGAGGAGATCATGGAGGTATTCATGGATGACTTTTCGGTATATGGTTCCTCTTTTGATGATTGTTTAGCTAACCTTTCTCTAGTGCTATAACGTTGTGAAGACACTAATCTTGTTTTGAATTGGGAGAAGTGTCACCTTATGGTTAACGAAGGAATTGTTTTAGGACACCTCGTTTCCAACCGAGGTATTAAGGTCGATCGAGCTAAGATCGACACTATTGAGAAACTTCATCCCCCTTGTTCTGTTAAGGGTGTGCGGAGTTTTTTCAGGCATGCAGGTTTCTATAGGAGGTTCATCAAGAATTTCTCAAAAATCTCTAAACCACTCACTAACCTTTTGAATAAGGATGTTGTTTTTGAGTTTTCGTAGGAATGCCTTGATGCTTTTTACAGGATAAAGGAAGTGTTGATTACCGCTCCCATCATTCAACCTCCCGATTGGACCTTGCCCTTTGAGATCATGTGTGATGCTAGTGATGTGGCCGTAAGAGCGGTACTTGGACAAAAGAAGGATGATCGGACCAATGTCATTTACTATGCTAGCAAGACACTAGATGAAGCTCAACTGAACTACGCCACCACCGAAAAGGAGTCTTGGCGGTTGTATATGCTTTTGAGAAGTTTCGCTCTTACTTAGTGGGAGCGAAAGTTATTGTTTACACTGACCATACAGCTATTCGTTTCTTGCTCGCTAAGAAAAATGCAAAGCCGCGTCTTATTCATTGGATTCTATTGCTTCAAGAGTTTGACCTAGAGATTCGCGATAAGAAGGGATTCGAGAATTCTGTTGCGGATCACCTCAGCCGGCTACCTCCCTCCTCGCTCAAGAAGGATGACCTACCCATAGATGATTCGTTACCCAATGAGCACTTGCATTTGTTGGAACGCTGGATAGATTTCTTTGTCTCACCCCATGATGAAGGTGAAGTATGGGGTGAGGACACCTTCCAGCATGTTTAAGGATGATGTACGGTCCAGCTAGCGACCTTAAATCAAGCGCTTATTGGGAGGCAACCCAAGGTATTTCTTTCTTTTCCCTTTTCTAGCTTAGTTTTAGATAGTTTGCTTCGCTTTGCTTTTGCGTCCTCTAGACAGGAACCAGGTACTTTCTAAGGAAGGATTATAGCTCGGGAGCTACACTGGAAGGACAGAAGTCAAGAAATTGAGAAGACAAAGCTTGACTGAGACACATCTCGGTTGCTGTCACAGCACCTCGACCGAAATGTTCTTGAGGCAACCGAGGTGACTAGGTCTGACACCAAGTCAAACTCCTCAACCGAGGTGAAATCAAATTCAACGAGGTGTATAAAAGGCAAAACGGTTTTCTCTCTCCTCACTTTTCCCTCCCAAGTGCGAACCTCGACCGCGGCGGTGCCCTAGCCTCAAATCTTCAAATCTTGCTCGTTTTCCACAATTTTTGTCTTGATTACACCGGAGGAAGCGATAGGATCAGTTTCCAAGCATCAAACAGATATGGAAACGTTCCAAATCTGCAGAATCGGGGTATCTCGTTCCAAAACCCTAATTTCTTCTTCTTTTACTGATTTCGCACAGATTTGACTTTGGTTGCCACTGTTTATTGCTGAGAAAGATATGAGTACCCCTTAGGAAGCCTTTGGTGGTAATTTGGGGGAAAAGAACTTACAGATTTGAGATTTGCGAACGAACATCCCTTCGCCTCGGTCCGGTCGGCTGTGTCTTGGCCGAGGTGTTCTTGAGGTAACCGAGGTGACTTGTCAGAAATCATGAGTAGCAGATCTGATCGCTAGCTGGTCTTAAGAGATAGACCTAGTAGTTCCCCCTAGTCCTCTCCTTCTTCTGCATCTCAATTTGCAATTCCGGTGATCCACGAGAGACACCAGGCTGATTATGATCGTATTTGCGGGCATCCTATCGTTGCCCTGCGTTTTCTAGATATTGCTGCCTTCAAGTGCCTAAGCATGTCCACGGGTCGGACCCGCCGGGTTGACGGGTCCGACCCGCCGGGTCATGGGTCCGGGGAGGGTGACCCGGACCCGGACCGTGTATCTGGCCGACCCGCCGGGTCACGGGTCAGACCCGGCGGGTCGACGGGTCGGCCAGCTCACTATTAAAAAAAAAAAAAGTGGAAATAAATTTTAAAAAATAAGAAAATAAATAGAATATAAAAATTGGACTTAAACTTAAAAAAGGAGAAGAAAATAAACTAATAAAAAATAGGACTTAAACTTAAAAAAGAAGAAAATAAACTAATAAAAAGAGGACTTAAACTTAAAAAAATTGGACTTGAACTTAAACTAATTTTTTTAAGTTTAAGTCCTCTTTTTATTAGTTTATTTTCTTCTTTTTTAAGTTTAAGTCCTCTTTTTATTAGTTTATTTTCTTCTTTTTAAGTTTAAGTCTTAAACTTTAAAAAAAAAAAGGGAAGAATTGGGCTTGAACCGGAATCCCGGTTGCCTACGTATCCTCTCGGGGAGGAAGAATCAAAGCCCACGTAGTTCTCTTACCTTTGTTTATATCCACGATTGGCCCTTACCTTAGTCGGACTCTCCCGCCGATACATCCGATGGTGTTTGTTGTCGCTCGTCGTCATCTTCGTCGCCTTCCTCCGCCGAGATATTGTTCTTTTGTGTTCGCATTTCTGCTTTCCTCCAATCGGCTAGGAGGACTTGTGTCTCCAACGTCTCGGGCAACATGTTTGATCTCGTCGGATCGAGCACCTTTCCACTCCGGCTAAAGGTTTGCTCAACCGCTACCGTTGAGGCGGGAACGGCGAGAATTTGTGCCGCGATCCTTGAGAGGGTAGGGAACCTCATTCTCTCCAGTCGGCTCCACCATTCTAATATGTTGAAATCCTCCTCTTCTTCGTCATTGGAAAACTCAAAAGAAATGGTTAGATATTCGTCGAGTTCCGAGTTGGAACTCGACGTGGTTTTTGCCCTTTTCGGGCCAAACAAATATCTAGCAATTGATTTAAATTTAGATGAACTTAATGATGAAGGACGAGGAGGGGGTTGAGAAGATTGACCTCGATCGGAAACACGATATTGAACCAATAATTCATCAAATAATTTTCTAACATTAGCAATTATGGTAGAAATATGACAATCGGGATATTGTTCTAAACTTAAAAATTCATAATATTTTTTTAAAAATTGTTTTAAACCATCCATTTTACGTCTAGGGTCTAACATAAATGCAACAAGAAAAACATCGGGAATGGTTATATAATAAGCTAACCATTTACTTCGCATTGAAAAAATAGCTTGTGAAATATTTTCAATTAAAAGACCTTGTTGAATTGCAAATGCAATATTAATTGCTACATAACAAAATATGTTTGAAGTTTGTGTATAAACATAACTAAAAGTGTTAGTAGCATCATAAAAATGTTTGAAAGCCTCCATTACATCTCTTGCTAAAACCCAAGATTCACCGAAAACAAAATCACCGTCAATATGTTGTGCGGCAAAACTACTTAAAAGTTCTCGATATTCATATGATTCGTAAATCATTTTGTAAGTAGAGTTCCATCTTGTACAAACATCTTTTGGAAATTTTTTAGGATAAATTATTTTGTTTACAAAATGCATACCATTAACTACGTACACTTTTTTTAGACCAAAGTTCATTAAGAATATTTCGAATAGGTTGTACTAAATCTCCAACATATGCTAAACCGTCTTGAAACACAAGTTTAAAATATGAGCGGCACACCTAATGTGAAAATTTTACCTCCAATTGTTGGCTTACAATAGTTGGTTAAATCTCTAATGGAAGCCGTGTTAGTGGAGGCGTTGTCAAACCCGATTGAAAAAACTCGTGAAACTAATCTATATTCTTCCAAAACATTTGCAATCAAACGGGCAATGTTTTGGGCGGTGTGTTGTTCGTTGAAAACTCTTAATGCTAAAACTCTTTTGTTTAAAATCCAAAATTTATCAACAAAATGACAAGTAATACCCATATATGAATTTTTTTGAAAACCGTCGGTCCAAATATCACTACAAATAGAAACTTGAATATCACCGTTGTCCATAAATAATTTAATCAATTCTTCTTTACAAATTTTATATTTATGCATCATTTTTCTTTTAGCGGTTTGGCGAGAAATCGGTTTATATGCAGGTTGAGCATGATTTTGCATCCAATTATTAAAACCAACATTTTGTGCAAAACTAAATGCTAAAAAATCTACGGCCAACATTTCCGAAAATGCATCCATAGAAGAAGAATGATCATATGTAAATAGAGAAGGAGGTTGGTTAGAAGTAGATGCGTACCCGGTAAGTTGTGTTTGCCCTCGTGCTAATCCCATTTTCTCGGGATGCTTGTTCCGGATATGCCTCTTGTAGTTCCCGTAGCCTTCTCCCTTTTTGTGCTTGTATTGTGCCGCACAAAAATTGCATTTGGCATAGAAAACTCCGTTGGCATCGGGAGCACCCTTTGTAAACCAAAATCGGAAGACCGCCGCCATTAGTTGAGTGTTGTTCAACGGCGGCTCCTCCGGCTCCGGCTCCTCCGTGAATTGGGTCTCGGACCCTTGGGTGTTGGGGAAAGTAGGTGATTCCGTGATATCCTCCTCTTCCTCGAAGATCTCGTGATCTCCACTTAATAAGTCTCGCCTTAAATCCGAACCGGTTGGAGGACCGCTAACGGAATGCCGTCCTCGAATAAAACCTTCGCCGGATGAAGGACCGGCACCGCTAACGGAACGTCTTCCTCGGCTAGACATTTTTTTTTAATAATAGAATGTAGTAGTAAGAGTGGTAAAATGAAAAATAAGAGAATGATAATATGAGATTAGGAAAGTAATTGAATGTAAGAGTTGGAAATTATGGAGAGATTGAGAGAGTGAATAGATGATTGAATGATGAGAATTGGTGTGAGATGATATGAATTGAGTTTGGGGTATTTATAGAATTGTTTTTAGGTTAGATTTATTAAATTATATTGTTTTTTTTTTGAAATTATAGCCGTTACGGGTCGACCCGGCGGGTCACGGGTAAGGATCTAACGACCCTTACCCGTACCCGCGACCCGGGGGAACCCGGACCCGCCGGGTCATGACCCGTGGACATGTTTACCAGTGCCTCCATGTGGCAGAGGACTTGAGGAAGATGATCTCCATGGTTGGACTGGAGGAGTTCCTGGAGATTAGAGCCCCGGCCTACTTGGAGCCGACTATGGATTTTGTGAGTTCCATCACTTACGTGTCGGAGCACAGTGAGATCAAGTATCGGTTGCTGAGCCGGAACTATATCGTACTGTTACGCTCAGGATATGTGCACAATAAGTCTTAAATTTATACTCGTTATATTTCTCCAACTCCTAGCGCACCCGCAGTGTACGGGACGTTCGTAGTGTGGATAGTATTCCGAGGTCGAACACAAAGACTAAGGTGAGATTGATTCGGTTTATGAATAAGTCTAGTGAAGGTCTAAGTTAAGAAATGAGCAAGGAATAAATAAATGAAAATCTCAATTGTTTTTAGTTGGTTTTTGGTGATCAATCAAAGATCACAATTCATGTAAAAGTAAACAATCAACTAAGCTAACGAATCAAAACAAGGAAACAAGCTAAACAAGATATAGATCAAAGAAAGAAAAGACGGATTCTAGGGATTGGAAGTTCCGGTTATGGCATAAGACTCAAGCTATCTATTCATTCTTTGGATTAACTATGTTGGGGTTAAATGTTTCTAAATTGGGATCAATCACCGGGTAAGTCTCATGATCTACTAGTCCATTCCCTAGTTCTCATTACCGGGTAAGTCTCTAAGAACCTAAGGGACGGAATTCTACTCAAACCGGAACGTTATCTAAGGATCCAACCTATCCTCACCGGGTAAGTCTCGGAAGGGTTAGTCTTAGGCTACCATCCAGCACACTTAATCCAATGGCGGCTTATTAGGCTCACCACTACCTAAGGGTTGTTATCTTTGGAATCTAAGGGTTAGGATTACCGGGTAAGTCTCTCCTATCACTTAGTTGCTAACACTAGGTCACCCTAGGATAGATTTAACTCAACAAACACTTAGGATTTCAACATCCTAGCAGTCTTAAGATTAGATCCACCGAACCAGGAAAATCACGGCTACGTTTATACACACAAGTCATCCAAAGGTATGTCTACGTTCATCCTATCATAGCCTTAGCCATAACCATCCTTTCCTTACCCTAGAGTCACATCTATTTAGCCTACAACATTCATAATAGAAATCGAAACAAACAAACACAAAATCATAACATCCATTTCAAGATGATGAAAGAAAAGAGATGAACAAATGAACTTAAATCAAAACCAAGCTGAAAATAGAATTAGAGCAACTTACAACCCTTCCAAAAGAAGGTTCAAAGGTTCATAAAACTCTAGAAATAGAATCCGGAAATCTTCACTACAAAAACTAGCAAGAGTGGCAATGGTGTGTGTGCTTCTTCTCCTCTTCAATGGAGTTCTTCTTCCTTCTTTTTGACACTTTCCTTCCTAGAAAATCTTCTTGTTGAGAGGATATTTTTGTTAGAGGAAATGGGTAATGGATGAGCTGCTCCAAGATGCTCCCAGCTGCTTCTCACAACCCATGAGGACCACTTTTATAACAAACTTGCATGAGTTGGCCATGAGAGTCGTGGCACAGCTGTCACAAGAATCTGGCAAAATCCACGGTTGATTCCACGGTCGTGGAGTGTCAGAGAATCGTGATTCTGTGCAGAAACTTCGCCTTTGATCATTAAGCTGTGATTTGGTGCATGGCTAGTGTTGGCAAGGTTCCATGAGTCCTCCTTAGCCCTTAATTTGTGTCCTAATGAGTCCGAGGGTGTGTCATCTAGATGAACGATCCTCAACGCATCGTTTTAGCTCCTAAGTTTCCCGAAATACCTATAAAACATGCACAAGTCCGTGTAGACGTCTATCTCGACAAAATACATGAATTGAGTGCAAAACGTCTTGAACTAATGCTAAACCATGCATGAATGAGTGAGAAATCTACCTAAATGATTACCTAAATCTAGATCATAAATCGTGTTATCACGTACCTATGGATCAGTTCAGGGAGATTTTCGGCTTCCCTACCCCCACAGTTTCTGACTTTCCCTCCCGAGCTATAGCTCGAGACTTATGGGGCGAGATATCCCATGTGACGGAGCATAGTGATAGATGGAGACCCGGAGATTCCCGGGAGCGCATCATTTTCCACCTCGCCTTCCGTCTCGCTCACAGGATATTTAGTGAGACTCTTCTAGCGCGTATTGAGACACCCCAGAAGGTCCGACAGGGGGAGTTGCTGAGCTTATTCTGTATGGTCACAGGGGGAGTTCCTGATTTTGCTGGGATGTTAGCTGAGGACTTGCATAAGATCAATGGCAAGTCGAAGGACGACATCTGTTGTGGAGGGTTGGTGACCACATTGTTGCTGCTATGGGTCTGGATCTGTCTACGTGTACATTTGTTGCAGCTACGAAGCCGTTGGGATTGTAGCAGATGATCACTAAACGTATTCTCATCCCTCGTGGTCTTAGCACGCCTTACATTGCCATGCCATGGGGGACGACAGCTCCACAGGACATTTTGTGGTCATCTCAGTTCTCTGTCTTCAATTGCCTATACTGATCCGCTACTGATGACGTTTCTGCTGATGACGAGAAGGGGTATGATGGAGGAGTTGCCATGGAGACCGGTACTGATACCGGTGGTCCTAGTGTTCCAGTTGTCGACCTTGATGATGAGGCGACAGAGGAGGAGAGAGCACCACCACCATCACCACCTCAGCGCAAATCCCGCAGACGCAGAGATCCCGAGGCCCAACGACGGATTGATGAGTTGACTGAGCAGGTGATTGACTCTTATACGGCTATGACGGTAGACATGTCCCAGGGCTTTGATGATGGGTGTAGATACACTGATGGTTGGATGCATCACATAGGGGAGAGCCAGCATTACCAGCGTCGCATGATGGAGATTCATTTCCAACAGATGATGGGCTATCCCTTTGATCCGAGCTAGCACCCCTACATTCCACCTCCACCACCACCAGCTGACAAGGATTAGAGCAGCGTGAACTTTCTTTCTTTATATTTATTATGCAGTTCAGCTAGGTCTGGTGAATATTCTGTTTCTTAAACTTATATTTGACCCATTGGGACAATTTGTCCCAAGTATGGGGTATTTGGATGTATTTGCTTGACTTATGTGTATGCTTGTATGACTCTTGGATATTATTGTCTTATTTATGCTATATGTGTTTATCTGTCATTACATGCATACATACAGGTTTTTGTTTGAAAAAAAAAATTTATGACCTCGACCAGGATGTTCATGGCCGATCGAGGTTGAACACCTCGGATGACACCAGAACACCTCGACCGAGGTGGGTTCTTAACTGAGAGATTTTCGAAAACGTTTTGTGCTTCTTCTCTGGATATGACCTCAATGATGATATTGTTTGCAGATTGGTTTATATGCTCGAAAGGTTTTATGATATGTTTAAGTTGCAAAATGCTTTGTTTGAAGTTTGAGCATGTTTAATACTTTGTTTTTATCAAAATTATGTTGGATTTGAAGGTTGACACCACATGATGAGTTCTATCACATTCTTCGTGGGATGATTAAGGCAATTCATTCTCTTCTTCTTGATCATGCTTTAGCCCCTCATATACATATTTGCCTCTCTTTACCTATCCGGGAATCTGGAAGCAAGCAAAGAAAAGCAAGTGAAAGTGAAGTTGAGATATTGGCTGAAAGTGTTAGAAAGAGACAATTAGGTTTGGGGAAGTCAATCATGATGATGAGTAACTCGGCGCCATTCACATAGTCGGGTGTTTGTGTCTTGCCAAAGTCGGATTGGGCGATATTCCTAACAGGTCATGGTATGTGCATCAAGGGTTTGAGGCATCTCGAGAAATTGATGATTGCTGATTGTCTAGGCTTCGGTTATTGTGCACCTCTGTCCATGCATCCCAAAAAGTAAAGTAAAAATAAGTAAGTCTTATTGGTGGAAAATGTTGAGATTCAAAGAAAGTGAAGTAAGATCCTTTTCCCGGATTCTAGCACCACGTACCCTATATACATCCCACCCTGACACGTTTCTTGACCTCTTTTGGAAGCCCTTGAGACCTCGAGCTTGTTGATTGACTTGGTGGTTTAAACTGGATTATACATGATTTATTTCGATAATATGATTTATTATGCATTCTATGATTTTGTGCAAAGATGAACAACTTTCTTATCTTTATAAAATGTTTTGATCATGTTTTGATTTTATTTGCCATGAAGCATTCTCTTAGAGTGATCTATGAGTGGAGCACACCACCAAAAGGTTTTAAAATATTTTTCATTGATCTTTCTTAATTATAATACATTCTATCTTGTATCTAAAATTTAGGACTTGCTTAGGGACAAGCAAGGGACAAGTGTGGGGTATTTTGCCGTCCTCTGCCAGAACTCTGCTGGAAACCAAAACGTCTCGACGTCTAACTACGCCCAAATACAGCTGCTCCAGCTCTAGTACTGGCTGATCCAGTATTCTATCTCTTCCCAGGACCTCCTGTCTGAGAAGCTCTCTTTTGACCCGGTCAGTCTCTCTCATAAGCAGAAGTTCTATCTTGATAGTCCGTCAAAGAATCACAACGGAAACCAGCAAGATAAGAGTGTGTCGACTCTCTCAACCTCCGAGAGAAAAGGTAAACATGCTGATCCTCAGGTGGTACAGACGGACCCAGCAACGGCAACTCATCCTGAAACTTGCTGATGATATCAGCAATAGGCAAATCCTCGAATCCAACCTCAAGGAAATCCTGAAGACGGTCTCTCCTCATAGATGTAGGGCAGTAGCGATCTTTGATCACTGTCTTCATCTGCTCATAACTGATGAACTTACTGCGAATGTTCCTCCACCAAGAATGAGCCTGATCCTTCAGCAGCGTCTGTGCTATGTTGACTCGACATCCCTCTGGGCAACCAATCACCTTCATAGCAGAATCCAACTGCCCAAGCCATAACTCAACCTCAAATCCAGTCTTTCCTAGGAAAGTAGGAACTTTCAGGTGGTCGAAAGCCTTCAACCAACTGTCGGGTTTTGGCTCTTTCGCCTCAGCCGGCGCTCTAACAACCTCAGCAACTCTAGTAGGCGGGGCAACAACCTGTGTAACTTTTTGTGAAACATCAGCCGATCTCGCAGGAACTAGCGGCACTGGTGCTGGTCCTCCAATCCTGATAGCCTCCTCGACTCTTTGCACATAGTCACGATATGCAAAAGCTCCAATAGACACTCGTGTGGACTTTGTCAATGGCACTCTTTGTGCTCCAGACTTAGCAGTGGTCCCGTTCCCGGCCTCAAGAACAGCACTCTCAGCAACTTCTTCAGCGAAAGCCTCAGTGACAGGCGGATCAGCAACTAGGGATTGACCCCGACCTCTAGCTAGTGGAGGTCTTTCAGCACGTCCTCGTCCACACACGGCAGGTGGAAGTGGTGGTCGACCCCTTTCTTGCCCTATAGCAGCGGTAGCTCTAGTGCGTGTCATCTGCTATAAGGATATATATATATATATATATATATATATATATATATATATATATATATATATATATATATATATATAATGCCATGCTACAGCTAAAGCAGAAAACAAGGAAAAACACATATAAAGGCATACATATAAGAAACTACACTATTGAGATCCGTGGAGGTAGTGGTGGTCGCCCGTACATCTATCCCAGACCGACAAGTTTAAAACAAAACCCCTTTTGAAAATGTTAGACCCCTTGCGGGTTCTAATTATTTGTCCATCCAACCTTTAGAAGATTTTGAGTTTCATTGTTGTCAACCTGCCTCTGATACCATATTGTAACACCCCAAGTTCTGGTAACTCGAAGCGTTACGGGCTAGGACCGCACAATGGGTCCCGACCCTCAAAGTAGCAACATCACAACGGATCCTACAATAATAAGGCACATACGAATGAAAACCAAAACTCAATATAAAAACCAAAGGTTTAAACAAAAGAAAGCGTAAAAGACTCGCAGTCGGGTTCAAAACAAAAAGGGAAAAACAATAACACAACATATACCCGATCCTGTCCTATAATGTACGAGAACCCCGGCTTACCACACCATCCGGATCACTCAGCAGCATTCTGAACCTCCGGAACATCTGCAACGACGGTATAAACCGTTAGCTAACATTCTAGATACTAGTAAGAGCGTAAAGGCACAAACACAGATAAGGTAAAGAAAACACATATCATGCTTGCACACAACCGGTTATTATCTTTCTTAAAGTTATCCATTATTATTTCAACTTCTTTTGTCACACGAGAATATCCCGAAACTCGCCTCTGCTTCCGTCTACCAATAGGAATAAATCAGTACTATCCGTTACCTATGGGCCTGGGTTGCAAGAGCACATTCTAGTCTCCTATAGAACTAGACAAGTGGTCACCACCCGGTTATAATAAACTTGGGTCAGTTAAGGTTATAAAGGGCGAATCCTATTCCGGTTATCCGTTATAAACATGATACACAACACAAACAAGCCAAAACACTCAAACCAATATACGAAATGAAGTTAAGTAAGTCCAAGGGACTTACCTCACTCGAAGGAAATCAAACCAGGAACAACTCAGGAACAACTCACTTTCCTCATGAAAGGAGCAAGGAAAGCCTGTTCACACAAGCATCACGGATCAGGAACAAAACGGCTGCTAGAAGTCTATAACTTCTAGTCTTAACGATCTCTAAGAGATCTTCACAAGCTAAGGGTTCAACCTTAGTCTTTCAGCATACTCGGGAACAATGAACATCCAGGAATCAAGGAAAGGAACGAGGAAAGCAAGGAAGGAAGCAACTCACAAGAAAGAGAGTTACTGCAGAGGAAACCGCAGGGGCTGCTGGACAGGCGCAGGGGCAGCAACACGCAGGGGGGATGTGCAGGCGCGGGGGTGGAAATCATGACAGAACACTGTCGAAGTCTCTCTCGACAGAAACTTCTCAACAAGGGATACAAAGCTCGAAATTTTGATCCCACCACGTCAAGACTCAACCAGAAGAGCCTGAGAACAACAACACATCAACAACTGGGATGCAAACAAGAATCAAGGTTCAAACTTGATTCTTGAAGAAGAAGAAAAGGAAGATGAAAAGAAGAAAACGAAACAGAAGGTGAAGGCATGCAATAACTGCATGAACGTGATGAAGAAACCAAAAGAGATGAACTTACACGTTCAGCAAGATCGCAGGAAGCAAGGTGACGGTTGCAACTCTCAAGGGTTTGAAGAAACGTAAGCAAGAAACGGGAAAAAGGAGGAAAATGCCGGATTATATAGAGACGGGCTGGAAAGATAGAAGTAAGGACGTTTAGGGTTAGGAACAAGATAAGAAAACCGGCCCAATAGATAGAAGATCGGATCTTCTATCTGTGGAAAGAAGATAAAACGGACGAAAGAAAGATCGGGCGCAATTTGTAGTCAGTCGCAGGGGCAGCTGATCCTACCGGGGGTGCGGCCTGCCGCAGGGGCGGCACACTTCACCGCGGGGCGGTGAAGGCGAAAGACTGGGGTCTTGCACGCGTTGTGGAAAGCAGTAATCAAATGGAGCTCCCACAATATTTTGACCAATAAATCTTTATTTTTTAAGCTAGATAATCTTTATTTATTAAATTAACATAATGTTATTGAAAGATTGTACGCAACTTTTTTTTTCCGACCAACCTATTTTTTAGACAAAAAAATATTTATTTTTAAACTATTTTTTTTAAGATAGGGAATCTTTTGTTATCAGGATCATCCATTTTACGTTAATTTTTTTTTAAGGATTTTGTTATCCCACATCGATTAGCTATTAAAGTTTTTAAAACTTGTATAAATAGGGAGTCTAAAGAGTGTACAAATAATACATTTCTTAACATTTTTGTTAAGTTCAACTATAATTATTATTCATATCGGAATAATATTTTATTTTTGGTATCGTTAACCTACAATTATGTGGGTCATAATGTTCTTCCCTAAAGCAATCATACCCCTAAAGTTTTATTTTTAGGGAAGAGTAATCGTACCCCTGGGAAGATTTTATTTTTGGAAACGTTAACCTACAATTATGTGGGTCATAATGTTCTTTCCCAAAGTAATCTTGACCTTTTGTTATTACGTTAAATATTTTCTTGGCCTTTGGTTATTACGTTAAATATTTTCACGTTAAGTAACCGTACCTCTAAAATTTTATTTTTAGGGAATATTTTTTTCTTTTTTCCTTTTTTTCAAATGAATATCAAAATGATCTATTTAGTTAAATTTTTCGAGGCTTTTTGTTGTCCCACATCGATTAGCTACTAAGCTTGATGGTTTCAAAACTTGTATAAATAGGGAGTCTATATACTCGCTGACGTGGCGCGCTATGAAGACAGTATTTCTAAAATAGAGCTACCACAATTAACTCTATTAAATCTTTTCTTTTTAAGTCCAAAAATATTTTTGTAACCGATTTGTTTTGAAAATATCTTTACTCCTAATAAAACTTTTAAGCCAGAGAATATTTATTTTGTAAACTATTTTTTTAAGCGTTTTTTTACTAGACTAACCGTCTGTTATTGAATGATTGTATGCAACTTTTTTTTTTATTCCAACCAACCTATTTTTTGACACAAAAATCTTTATTTTTAAACTATTTTTTTTAAGTTAGGGAATCTTTTTGTTATCAGTCTCATCTATTTACGTTAAATTTTTTGAATGATTTTGTTATCCCACATCGATTAGCTAATAAAGTTAATAGCTTAAAAACTTGTATAAATACGGAGTTTAAAGAGTATACAAATAATACATTGCTTAGCCTTTTGTTTAAGTTCAACTATAATTATTATTCATATCGAAATAATATTTTATTTTTGAGATCGTTAACCTATAATTATGTGGGTCATAATGTTCTTCCCTAAAGTAATCGTACCCCTAAAGTTTTATTTTTAGGGAAGAGTAATCGTACCCTAAAGTTTTATTTTTAGAGAAGATTTTATTTTTCGGGAAGATTTTATTTTTAGGAACGTTAACCTACAAATTACGTGGGTCATAATATTCTTTCTTAAAGTAATCTTGGCATTTGGTTATTACGTTAAATATCTTCACGTTACTTTTATATAAATAACTGTTCACCTAAAATTTTATTTTTAGGGTAGATTTTCTTTTCAAATGAATATCAAAATGATCTATTTAGTTAAATCTTTTGAGGGTTTTTGTTGTCCTACATCGATTAGCTACTAAACTTGATGATTTTAGAACTTGTATAAATAGTAAGTCTAAAGAGTATACAAATAATACATTCTTGGCGTTTGACTAATGTTTTATTTTTTGGATCGTTAACCTACAATTATGTGGGTTGTAACTGCGCCCCTCGAGTTTTTTTTAGGCAGCCTTATCTATTTACGTTAAATATTTTCAAGATTTTGACTATACAAATAATACATTTTTTGCCAATAAATCTTTATTTTTTAAACTATTTTTTAAACCATATAATTTGTTGTTAACAAATTAACAATATGTTCTATTTCACGTTACTTTTTATTGTTAGAATCAATCTATTTTTGGGATAATTTTTTAATGAAAAATAAGTGTACTCCGGTTTTTTTTGTTAGTTTTCGAATTCTAATTACGTTAAATATTTTCACTTTATTTTGGTTAAATAATCGTACCCCTAAAGTTTATTTTTTAGAAAAGATTTTTTTTAAAAATAATTATTGGGCTTTAAATGATTATTAGGCTGATCTATTTAAGTTAAACTTTTTGAGAGATTTTGTTATCCCACATCGATTAACTACTAAAGTTGATGGTTTTAGAACTTGTATAAATAGGGAGTCTAACGATTATACGAATATTTATTGGCCTTTTGGTTAAGTTCAAGTATAATTATTATTCATTAGAAATAATATTTTATTTTTGGATCGTTAAGTTACAATAATTATAAGGTTATAATGTTCTTTTCTAAAATAATCGTACCCCTAAAATTCTATTTTTAAGAAGATTTAATTTTTGGGATCGTTAACCTACAATTATGTGGGTCAAAATGTTCTTTCATAAAGTAATTTAGGCTTTTTGGTTAAGTTCGATTTCTATTTACGTTAAATATTTTCACGTTACTTTTATACAAATAACCGTACCCGTAAAGTTTTATTTTTACGGAAGTTTTTTTTTCTTTTTTCAAATTAATATCAAAATGATCTCTTTAGTTAAATATTTTGAGGGTTTTTGTTGTCCCACATCGATTAGCTTCTAAGCTCAATGGTTTTAGAACTTGTATAAAAAAGGGAGTCTAAAGAATATACAATGTTTTATTTTTTGGATCATTAACTTACAATTATGTCGGTCGTAATTGTGTCCCTCGAGTTTTTTTAGGCAGCCTTATCTATTTACGTTAAATATTTTCAAGATTTTGACTATATAAATAATACATTTTTGCAAATAAATCTGTATTTTTTAAACTATTTTTTAAGTCACAGAATCTTTTGTTAACAAATTAACAATATATTAGTGGAACTATTTCACCTTACTTTTTATTTTTGAAACCAATCTATTTTGGGATAATTTTTTAAATAAAAATAAATGTACTCCGATCTTTTCAGTTAGTTTTCGATTTCTTTTTACGTTAAATATTTTCACGTTATTTTGGTTAAGTAATCGTACCCCTAAAGTTTATTTTTGAAACCAATCTATTTTTGGGAAATTCCGGTTGGTACCCCTGTGGTATGGGGTATTCCGGATTTTGCCAATGACTTTTTTCAAGTTCGGTTGGTACCCCTCAGTTTTTACCTAATTCCGGAATTTGCCCAATCGTTAAAAAACTCGTTAATATTAACGTTTTCTATTAATAAAATTAAGGGAAAGGAAATAAAAAACATAAGAAAATTGAATAGAAATTAAAAAAAATAAAACGTATCAAAAATTTTTTTTATAATTTTTGTAATTGTAAATTTTTGATACAAAAGTAAAATAAATGAATGTTAAAAACTCGTTAACATTAATATTTTTATTAAAATATAAAGGAAAATAAAATTGAAAAGAAATAAAAACAAAAACAAAATCCAAAATTATAAGAAATTCTTAAATTGTATAAAAAAGTTACAGAAATAAGAAATATATTTAATATGTACATTTTTTTTATTTCTTTTCAAATTTTTTTGTTTTTTTATTTCTTTTCAATTTCCCTTTGTTTTTTTATTTATTTTCAATTTCCTTTCCCTAGTTTTTTTAATAGAAAACATTAATGTTAACGAGTTTTTTAACGGTTGGGCAAATTCCGGAATTATGTGAAAACTGAGGGGTACCAACCGAACTTGAAAAAAGTCATGGGCATAATCCGGAATACCCCATACTACGGGGGTACCAAACGGAATTTTCCTTATTTTTTTCAAATGATTATTAGGCTGATCTATTTACGTTAAACTTTTTGAGGAATTTTGTTATCTCACGTCGATTAGCTACTAAGGTTGATGATTTTAGAACTTGTATAAATAGGGAGTCTAAGGATTATACGAAGAATACATTTTTTGGCCTTTTGGTTAGTTCAAGTATAATTATTATTCATATCGGAATAGTATTTTATTTTTGGGATCACTAACCTACAATTATGTGGCCATAACGTTCTTTTCTAAAGTAATCGTACCCTTAAAGTTTTATTTTTAGGGAAGATTTTATTTTTGGATCGTTAATAGCAGTAATCTTGGTTAAGTTCGATTTCTATTTACGTAAAATATTTTCACGTTACTTTTATATAAGTAACCGTATCCCTAAAGTTTTATTTTTAGGGAAGATTTTTTTTCTTTTTTTTGAAATGAAATGATCTATTTAGTTAAATTTTTTGAGGGTTTTTGTTATTCCACGTCAATTAGTTATTAAGCTTGATGGTTTTAGAACTTGTATAGATAGAGAGTTTAAAGAGTATACAAATAATACATTTTTTGGCGTTTTGGTTAAGTTCAGCTATAGTTACTATTCACATCTGAATATTTTTCACGTGGCGCATCTACGGTTTTTTTCCAGATTAAATCTTTTATCAAATTACAAATTAAGCCAATAAATATTTTTTTATTAAACTATAATTATTTTGTAAATATGGAATTTGCTATCCCACGTCGATTATCAAGAAAACATGACCCTTTGAGAAGTTGTATAAATAATCACAACAAGTTTGAAAATTAATGTTATTTTCTGAGTTTACAATTATTTCGTTTTCTATCAATAATATCATGCGATCATAAATTTTGAGTTTACACTTATATCAAGTTTATCTTCTTCTTTTCCAGAATCGGACTGCCGCACATGTTTTCGAGGTTTCACGAGAAATGTTATCTTTTGGATTTGTATTATATTGTATTTGCACAATTTTATTTATTTTTTAAATTAATGTTTTTTGTATATATTTTTGCATTACATATATGTCGTTTATTATTTGACATTTATTAAAATCAAATATCTATTTTTTTATATTTATTAATATTGTGGTTTTTATAATATAGATATAGTGAACACTTTTGGTTTGGTATGCTCCCAGATGTAGTTATATTTATATGACGAACTAGGTCAATAATTATGTTGCTATGAAGGGTGTGTGCAAGGATATGAGAGGATATTTGGGAGATCTCCAGTTTGGAGTTGGTGTTTCAGGTGGTGCAGAGGTTATTCTACATAGTGTTAATAGAGTTCTGAGTGATCGCTATGACGATGGTTCTTTAGCTATGTTGACGGTGGATTTTTCCAATGCCTTCAACTTGGTTGATAGGACTATTTTGCTTATGGAGGTTAGAGAGAAATGCCCGTCTATCTTCTTATGGGTTGATTTCTTGTATGGTCAGGCTGTCCGGTTGTACATTGGAGATAGATTTATCTGGTCGGCTACTGGTGTGCAACAAGGAGACCCTTTGGGGCCCCTCCTCTTCTCTCTTGTCTTGCACCCGCTTTTGCATAGGATTAGAGACAATTGCAAGTCTATTCTACATGCTTGGTATCTTGATGATGGCACCATTATTGGTCGGTCTGAGGAGGTGGCTAGAGCTCTTGATATCATTCGTGAGTTTGGTCCGGATTTAGGCCTCATGCTGAATGTTCGTAAAACTGAGCTCTTTTGGCCTTCATGCGATGGGTCGAAAGTTAGAGATGGACTATTTCCACATGACATTGCAAGACCGGCGTTGGGAGTTAAGTTGCTAGGTGGGGCCGTGAGTAGAGATGAGGAGTTTGTTAGAGAGCTTGTCATGAAGAGAGTTGTTTAGGCGGTTGAGTTGATGCATCTTCTTCCACATTTGAGAGATCCTCAGAGTGATCTTCTTCTGCTTCGTTCTTGTATGGGTGTTGCTAAGATGTATTTTGGCCTTAGGACTTGTCATCCGGAGCATTGGGAGAGTGCAGCAGCTTATTTTGATGTTGGGCTCCGTAGATCAGTTGAGGATATTGTAGTTTGTGGGGGCCCGTTTTTTGGAGATCTTCAGTGGCGACTTGCATCTTTGCCTATTCGTTTTGGAGGGCTTGGTTTATATTCTGCTATGGAGACGTCTTTCTTTGCTTTTGTTGCCTCTAGGGCCCAGTCTTGGGACCTTCAAGACCACATTTTGCGGGATAGTGGAGTTGTAGAAATGGGCTCTGAGTTTTATGGAGCTTTGGGCAATCTTCAGACTTCTATTCCTGGTTTCGATCTTTCTGTCTTTACTGTCAAGAACACCGTCCCCCCTAAAGCCCAACATGCTTTGGCGAGTGCTTTTTTCAGTAAGACCGTGCAGGAGGTGGAAGTTACTTTTAATTTGACCCTTAGACAAAAAAGCGGTTTTCAAGTGTCTTTTATCCACACATAGCCAAGATTTCCTTCTTGCCATACCCATTGATGAACTTGGGCAATGAATGTCCCCGATTGAGCATCGTTCGGTTCTTAAGTATCGCCTTATGATTCCTCTATACCCGGTTGATGAGATTTTTCCTATGCCCAATTGTTGGAGGATTCTAGATTCTTTTGGGGAGCATGCAGTCATTGTAAAGAGCTTCCTGGCTTCAAATATAGGCATGATTTGGTCCGTGATGTGTTGTGTGATGTGTTTAGGAGGGCGGGGGTTTCGGTTAAGAAGGAGGCGCCTGTGTCCTTCTTGACTGACCCACGTGAAGGAAGATCCACCTTGAGGCCGGCGGATATCTTGGTGTTTGGATGGGCGGGTGGAAAGCATGCTTGCATCGATTTGACTGGAGTTTCCCCACTTGTCTGTTTGGGTAGTGGGCCTTTTGTGGTGGGTAAGGCGGCGGTTAGTGCGGCTTCTGCTAAGGTGACCAAACATGAGAAAGCTTGTATTGAAAATCAACATGTGTTTCTTCCGTTCGCTTTCGACACCTTTGGTTTCCTTGCGCCCGATGCTATTGAAGTTCTCAAGAGGGTGCAACGGGTTTTGCATGGAAACGTTATGTCTCCTAGGTCGTCTGATGTTGTTTTTAGGAGAATCGGATTTGCTATTCAGAAAGGTTTGGCGGCACAACTTGTTGCCCGTCTTCCTTCTAGTTCGATGTAAATTTGGGTTCATGGAATAACATTATAATAATTACATAAAAAATCAACAAAATATAATAATAAAATGACATCTATAAAAAATTATTCACACGAAAGAAATACAAAAAAGTACATTTTCAAATACCCGTCCAAGTCACGACACTAAGGGTGTGTTTGGTAAGAGATGGAGGTTATTTTGAAGATTAGTCTAGATGGAATTTAAAAGGGGTTAAAATTTATATGAAATTTATTAGGAATTATTTGATATAAATAATCTACGTCAAGTTGTTTGGTTGAAAATCTTTTAATAGGTTTAATTGATATTAATTTGTGGATCTCCTTTAACCTTGGTAATATAAGGTTATTTTTTGGCCATTTTTAATCTCAATTAATCCCTTTTATATTTTTTTTATAATCTCCATCTCCAACCAAACACTTGCACAATTTTAATCTCCAAAATTTAATCTAAATAAATCTCCTTTAATCTCCAACCAAACACAGCCTAAACTAGTTTAGTTTATAAACTCAAAAAATCACAAAACTTTGCTAAACTGCCCTAAAGTTAACACCAGACATTTTAATTTTCCATAACTAAACACGCTCTCAAGCCAAAGAAACTTGGGTATCCACCGATTAGAGCCCTCTCTCTCACCGATTTATTAAACCCTAAATTGGTTTCAACATTCAATTTCTCCAAATTTGGTTTCAGCTTCTATGGCAGAAACGGATTCCAGGTTCTATTACGACATGTTTGTTGAAGGTTCCATTATATTCTCAAATGTTCTATTCAATTTCTGAAGTTCGCGTGTACTTCATTTTCTACGTTTAGGGTTTTGGTTGAAAACAATGGCCATGTTGATAAAAATCAATCTTACACTGAGATTATCGTCGTACGCCATGGGGAAACTGAGTGGAACTCCCTTGGAAAAATGCAGGTATGATGGCTTGATTTTAGCAAACAGTTCAGGCTATGTTGGAATTGGTGACAAGTAGTAGAGTTGTATGATTTTCGTTCATTTTTATTGTGTATAGGGACACTTGGATGTGGATTTAAATGAGATAGGGAGACAACAAGCTGCTGCTGTGAGTGAAAACTGTCTTTTACTTTAACTGATGTTTATTTATATAGTCTTCATCTTTACCTTATGATCGTTTATGCTAGGCCGCTGATAGATTATCAAGGGAGACAAACATTTCTGCTATCTACTCATCTGACTTGAAAAGAGCTTTTGAAACTGCTACCATTATAGCAAGTAAATTTCCAGGGATTCAGGTTAGTATATCTTATTTATGCTGTTTCGGTGACATTTTTGTGCCACCTACAGTCTAGCTATGGAGGAGTAAACTAGTAATATGCTGTGTTTATTCAGACTGTGATTCCTGTTTTATGTGGGAAGACATATTTGAAACATGTCATTTTTTTTTGGGGGGGCTCAAATTGGTCCATGTCCCTAAACTTTGTGGAAACTTACAAATAAGGCTTGATTCAAAGTTTGTTTGTTACAAAATCTAATAGTTCAAGGACTTTAGTTGACCATAACAGTAAATTGATGAATGTGTATATGATTTCGTCAAATTCAGGACCATTAATGGACCATGTTAAATTCATCTTAAACATTGGGCTAGGTTGCTAGTGCGTGTTTGCTTGTTTGTAAATTTCTCCATTGTTTGCGAGCATGATGAATTTTTCTCCATTTTCTAAGTAGTGAAATCATCAAAGTCGGATGTCAAATCCCTTCGCTGAAAGGAGCTTGCACAATTGGTGTTGGCTTGATCTGGACTGAATTCCCCCTGGAATCGAACTTCCAACGTTAAAAGTTTATAGAATTTGGAGATATTTTAGCTAGTTTAAAGCATTTCCCTTACCACTGGTCTCTTTTGTCATTTTATCCGTAGGTTATTACAGATCAAGATTTGCGAGAGAGACATTTAGGTGATCTTCAAGGAAATGTTTTGCAGGCTCAAGAACTGATGAAAATTTGTCCAGAAGCTTATAAAGCATTGATTTCATCAAGTTTGGATCAACAAATTCCTGTGAGCATCATATAACCTCACTACCTTGATAGTACTTCCCATATCATGCACAATAGACAATTTACATTGCATGAATAAAATAGCAGTTTAAGGGTGTATGACTACCATTGCTGATATCAAGTTTCTTACTGCTTTTTATAATGACTGATCTGGAATATGCTCTCTGTTTCATGAAGTTAGATTGCCTCTTAATATTTGTTCCCTGAGCTTCTGGAGTCATAACTGTATCGTACGCAGGGTGGTGGTGAAAGCCTCAATCAGCTGTATCAACGTTGCACATCTGCTGTACAGAGAATTGGGGATAAACACAGAGGTACACTGCTCCTATTATGTTCTGGATTTACCTTCCGAGTTACGGCATTCATTTTTCATATTTGGCTGAGAATCTCAGAAAAATTGACCAAAATATTATTCTTAGTTTGCTTCCAAACTTTAGGTTCAGTAGATGAGCAATGAATATATGAATTCAACCCATTTGTGTTTCTCATGATTTTTTGTGGTTACATGCATTGCAGGAGAGCGCGTAATGGTTGTAACTCATGGAGGATCAATTAGATCACTATACAAGCGTGCTTCACCAAGTGGACGCCCAGGAAAGGTACTAAACGCATCCATCAGCATACTCCACATAGCCAATGGTGGTGTATGGTCATTGAAATCATGGAACGATGTCAGCCACCTCAACGAGATCAGTCTTTTGAAGTCAGGATTTGGTGGAGATAGTACTTCTGGTTAGCATTCAACTAGATCATTTCCCCTTTTGCAGATGAAGGTCTGTTTTAGTTCAAGATATTCCGTATCAGATATACAGGCATTACTTCACTGAATGCGCGGGGGCAATACTTGACGGTTCCAAGAACTGAAGATGTTCTTGACACCTTCTGATAGCTTAAATAAGGCATAAATGTGTCAATTGCTGCAAAATTCGCATTTCTACTGATGAGATTTGGCGGGTTTGCCTTAACACTGATTTGAATACTCTGTTGAAGTTCCAACTTATGCATCTTATAATGACAGAACAAGAAGCGAGGCTTTATTTAAAATCTCCATATACAAACTTACGATCTAATCGTGGAAATGAAAGACGACGGAAACTACAGTATTTTTCCTTCACACATAACAAAAGCCAAATGATGGACAGGTGCAGGGAGCCCCTGTGAACAAAATGCAGTATGTACCATAAGAATTAGGTTGATGATCCCCTGACATTGGAAATCAAAGGTCCTTCAGAAGAAATTACGAGCAGTGGTGGAGAAGGTGGTGGTGGTTGCTGGGGTGATGGCCGGGGAGGGATGGAGATCGATCTCTTGTGTCCAGGCAGATCGTTCTTGGACGTGGAGGTGCCAATAGGTGTTAGCAACCACGTCTGGGTCGAGCGAAAGCCCATCCCCTGCTGGAGATGCATTCATAGGAGACGCCACCCTACATATTCATGCACAGACTAATGAGTTCGGGTTCAATCTATATGGACTTTATTCTCTTCTTAATCAATAAATCCATATATGCAACCAAATATAGATGAGGATGCGTGGACTTACGTATCAGAGGTTACGTTTGTTCAACATAGATAACACATAAATTACATAATGTCAGTCTCGTCTCGTATATAAGTTCGTTTTTCCTTTATAGAAGGTTCTAAAAGTGGATGAAATACGATTAAAATGGATTTGTGGTATTTATTGTATAGATGAGTATAATGAAGGTTTTTATGTTAGGTAAAGTAGGCCCGTTATTTTATATTTTACAGCTAATACTCAATATTTTTTATATTTAATTTTAATTAAAAAATTTAAGAAGTCTATTTGTATCAGTTATACAAAAAGGCTATAGTAATCCATTATTCTTGTGAAATATTTGCACCATAATTTTTCATTTTAAATTAGTGAACAAAATTGGTATATATTTATGTTATAAAGAAGGTGCAGAAGTAGTATAATGAAAGAATACTGGTGGAGCGGGTCCAGTCTTGAACCGAATAAATTAAGAGCCCGTTTGGTTTAATATTCGGAAGCGAAAACGAAATGAAAATAAATCTAGACCATATGTATATCTTTGTTCATAAAATTTTTTGGAATCATTGGAACTACTTGGATTATTAGAGTAGAGTTCGATTTTTTTTTTGATACCCTATAGAAAAAACAAATACATTTTGCACGAGATCACAATAAATTATTTCAAACTAATACATGAACAAGATACGCATATTGACAAGATTTATTTTCATTCCGTTTTTATTTCCGCAGTTACATCCAAAAGGGGTTAAGTGTGACTTTGATAATCAAATATTTGAAATTGAGTTGGGGTGGTAATGCGAAGACACGTGGTCCAATAGGGAGCAATCATAGTATATAGTAGAAGAAGGGAACCTGGTGGGAGGTGAAACGACGCCGTGGAGAATGACATGAGCAACATGAACCCCATGGGGCTGAAACTCTTTGGCTAGACAATGAGAGAGTCCTCTCAACGCAAACTTGGCACAGCCTTTTCTTTTTACAACCAAAACCGACAATCAGAATGCCCAAAATACAATTATTTATATAATGTGGATGAGGATTTGTGTACTTACAGAGAGGAGAGAAGCCAGGCTGGGAATTAAGAGAGGCTGAGCAGCCGGTGAAGAGTATCGTCCCTCGCCCTCTTTCTACCATTCCAGGCAGCACCTGCACCCCAACCCGGACCCGGAACCGGAACCGAACCCGAACTAAATTACCCGTATAATAAAGATAAAAGTAGAATAGGACCATAATAGAATATAAGAAAGGTACCAATTGGGCGCAGTGGAAAGCGCCGACGGCGGAGACGGCGAGAGCCTTGTCGAAAGAGGCGACGGGGATGTCAAGGACGCTGGTGGGGCCCCAGGTCGGAGAATAATGGCAGGCGTTGTAGACCAAGACCTCTAGGAAGCCGAGGGAGAGGACTCCCTCGAAGGCTTCTCGAATGCTCCTCGAGTCGGAGCAGTCTATCCTGATGGCGTAGACTTGGCCCTTCTCCTCCATCGCAATCTCCTCTGCCACCTTCGACAGCCGACCTGTTACCAACATTATTATAAATTCAAATCAAACTCATAATACTCATCTAATTCCATCTGAAACCTAATCAATTACCAAGATCACGAGCGAGGATGGCGACTGTGTAGCCCTCGTGGGCGAACTTGCGGGCTATGGAGCGCCCAAGTCCAGGTCCCACCCCCACTATCGCCGCTATTCCCTTGTTCCAAACCCCCGAGGAGGAGCTTCCCACACTCTTCATCTCGATCTCTGTTTTACACTAATTTTGATTTGCTTTTCAAATATTAATATATATACATATAATTAACATAAAGAGTTTGCATAGGGAGAGGAGATCCTTTTGGTATATATAGAGAGAGGAGAGGAGAGGAGAGGAGAGGAATGACAGCAAGTTGAAGCAGGAAAAGTGGTATTGCCGAATTCATCTCTCACTTTCATTGTCTCCTTTTTCCCCCCTCATATATTTATTACTTACTTTCTTGCCTTCTCGTTAGGATATCTTTATTTTTTCCAGAATGTTCAACTCTTTAACGCCCCTACTTTTTACATCTAATCTGTTTTCAACAATAAAACTATTTAAATTTTTTAACTTCTTCAGCGTATATTATACATATAAATTTTCTTTTTTGGATTTTCTCATAACTGCCCTTCAAATTTGGATTTTTTTCTTCTTCGTATCCATAAATTCAAGTTTGCTCTTAGTATCCCGACTATTTTTATATGTATAATTTATAAATTATAAAATTTAAAGATTTTTTTAATTATTTTGAACTAAAATAAAAATTATTGTAATTTTTTATATATTTCAATTAAAATAAAATATATAAATTAAATTTAAAACTAATTAAAAAATAAATAAAAATTGCTATAATTTTTTTTAAGTAAAGGTACATAATTAGGTCTATAACTTATTATGATCATATTAAATTTTAAACTTATTAATTTTA
>BSUD01000007.1:110997180-111031052 GCA_033239045.1 Fagopyrum esculentum | reverse complement strand
CTTTTTTTAAAAGTTTTTTAGTTTTAATTTTTTAATACATTATGTAGTATATTATAAAATTAATATTTAATATTATCATAAATAGTTTTCTGTTTTTCTAGTTTTTTATTTTATAATTGAATTTTTAATATTAAATATTAGAAAATGATATAAAGGGAAAACAAATTAATTCAGGAGGTACCGAGAAAAAACTTAAAAATTTGTGATACTAAGATAAAAGATATATCTTAGGGTTTTAGCAAGTTTTGAAAATATTAAAAGAATTATTATCAAAATAGCAACGTGTAAATTAGAAACGCTAATTAATTAATAATGCATTTTTAACATGAAATAATCATAAAATATGGTCGCATGCCACATTTTTATTTGTTTATTACTATTTTCATTTGTAGCAAAATTTTATCTTTTTTTTTTAAAAAAAAAGCATCTTAGACAACATTTATCTTACGTCTTCCCTCTTGATCAACATGTCACCTAATAACATATTATTTTTCCTATTATGTTTTTTTATAAAAACGTGGTATATGACCCATTTTTATCACATTTATTTTTTAACTGTAAATTGTTTTCCCCCCATTTTAAATAATACTGTAGCAATTTATGCATACCAAATTTACTGACATATTTACGGATATTTACGTATATTGATCATAAAACGGTAAAGTGTATTCTTTTTATAATATTAAATTAAAAGATAAAGAATGAATAATATCAAGTTTATTATTTATTTTTCTTAAACTTAAAATCCGAACAAAACGTTAAAGTGCATTTTTTTTATCATGATTTTAATAAAAGGGCTGTTTTGATAGTTATTTTTTGCTACTTTGGTAAAAATTCCATATATTTTTGTGATGGAAAAACGCAAAGTACTAGTGAATTATTGTTTGAGTTGATTTGATAGGTACATTGATATGCGACAGTAGCCAAGAATCTAGATGGTCACCTTACAGAATCTAATGCCACATGAAATCTTTTGTGCATGCACGGTATCTTAAACTTAGCAAATTGAATGCTCCCTATTGCATACGAATATGTTGATTCATCCATGTTGTACAGACATGAATCTAGTCACATGTGGGTGGGATTCTACGTTGTTGCATTTCATTGAGTTACAAACTAATTTGAACACGGAGAAATGTAAATGAAGGTTTGTCCTATGATCCTTTGTATTAATCCAAGACGACTTCAAGATATATGCGTCTCTGATTTTCATTTTCGATTGTTTTCGTCGAATCAAAGTAATAATGCTTGACGTATCACATCAACCCTGTTAGATGGATAGGGTTGAGTGAAACGAACATTGTCGAATAGACACATCACTATATATCTATATAAGTTGTTTCAATGATAGGACCAAATTGGATAGTTCTCAAGATTGCTATTCGTACCACATGAAACATGTTATTCATACCCCGACTACGCGTACGCAATGCGTAGTCGTAACAACAAGCTCATTTCATTCAAAAATAAAGGAAAATGGCTACGACTACGATTACGCATGACATATGCGTAGTAATCCATAACATACATTTGGTTCGAAAAATTAAGGAAAACTTACTACGCATACGCAATGCGTAGACGTAGTACGGTTAAAAGTTTTTTTTTTTTTTACTACGTATATATAGCATGGTTAATGTGGTACGAATAGCAGGAACCGATAGTTTCCCTCTACATCGAAAGGGTTTCACTCTATCGAGGCGAAAGGCGCCATTTTACTAGACTCCCATCTGACCTAAGGATGTGAATAAATATATTTTATTTGCGGGAAAACGAACGGTTAAGATTGATATCGTCTCGGTAAACTTTTGGTAAGAGTGTTTGCATGTGTTATTGATTATCCCCAAATACATGGTGAGAGAGTTATACACATGTTCTTGAGAAGTTTTAGAATCACAAGACTAATAAGGTCCAAGTATCACTACTAGAAAACGAACGGATAATAATTTTTATATTCTTATTCATGAGTATGATATGTGTTATGATATTGATTTTGAGAGTAAATATCATATTGCTATATCTTTTTAGTTGAGGCATTATATTGTAGTTAGTATAAAGATGTTTTTGAATCTTACTTGAGGGAACCTAAGGTTCAAGTATCACTACTAGAAAATAACTACATTTTTAGACGCTTTAAGGAATGTTGATATTGACATAATAGATGTGTCCGAAACTAAGTAATTTTTGACGCTTTTGATAGTCGAAAATGACAAAATATATAAAGCATCGATATTTAGCAAAATTAAAAAAACGGGCATGATTGATATTTGATAACTTTAGCTCTCCCGCTCTTTTTCTCAAACCTTAATAAGACTCAAATTAGCGTTTTTTACCATCATCGTTCTTTTCCATTCTTGATCCCTTTGAGTTTAATAAACATATTTTTTATTCTATTTCTCTTGTTCCTATTTTGGAGATCTATTACTTGGTTTATGTAATCGTCTTTTCATACTTTTAGGGTAGATAGTCAGACTCCGGATTATGGATCCCTAGCTATAGTTAATTTCTTTTACCATTTTTCTATGTTCTTTCTGTGATACTTTCAACTTTCAATTACTATGCAAAGACTTTTATTTTCATCTTGTTTCTCTCTTCTATTCATGTTTGGCTAAATCTCTTTTTGTATAGGTAGTTTGTTGAACCCTACGATGGATTGTTTATGATTTGATATGTGAATAATTGAATGAATATCAGCAGGTTTGTGTTGTTCTTCTACTTGTGATTATTTATACCTTATATTTACCTTCAAAATAAGTGACGTTTATAAAAGGTTTTAAATAAAAAAAATTGTGCTAACCAAGTGAGATTGTTTTATTGAAAAAAATTTAGAAGAACTTGGTTTGGAGAGTAGCGTTTTATCTTTACCTCGAGAATTTCTAACCATCGTAGAAAGTTCTAGTCTTGTACCCTTTTAAAGATACGTTGTGATTGCAAAAGTGTTCGTTCTTAGACGTGTGTGAATAATGAACGAAATAAGTCTTAAATTTATACTTGTAATAAAAGCCTGAACAATTAGCGTACCCGCATTGTACGAATTAAATTGTAGTAAAAGAAAATATGTCAAGGTCGATCTCAAGGACTGTGGTAAAATCAATGATAGAATAGATCAATGCTAATACTAAAAACTGAAAGAGACAAAAAGAAATAAAGATGAATGATAATCGGGACAATGAAGATTTTAGAGATCAAAGTATCCAGTTGTGGTTTTCGATTTCAAGACTTGTAAAGATAAGGACAAGGTTAGGAACACTAAGGAAAGGTGTTTCTAAGGTAGGAAAGATCACAGGGGAAGTCTCACTAACCAACTTTTCCAAACCAAAGCTCCTATCACCAGGTAAGTCTCAAGAGTCAAATGAAAGGTAAAAAACTGAAACCAACCACTCAACCTAAGGGTCAAGAACTAACCTTAACCGGTTAAGTTTAAGTTAAGTTCACTCAGGCAAGAAGAAGGCACACTCAAACCTAATAGAGGCTTTTGAAACCTTTATTAGCTAGAACTCATCATCTTTGGTAACCAAGAAAGAAAATCACCCGGTAAGTCTCTTTTCAGGCTTAGATGTACGCTTGAAAGGCTCAACAAGGCTAGTATTTGGACAATCTAAAACCTAAGCATAAAGATATAACAAAAATTGATCAACAGAAGAAATCTTAGGCTGTTCAAGGTGAAATCTTGGACGAGATTCTCAAGTACAGGCCGAGATTCGACTGCTCGAAGGTTAAATCAACTCTTTAGGGTCCAATCTCACTTAAAGGCTCAATCTATCATCATATAAACCACAACCATCAAACAATCACCTTAGAATCGAAAGGGTTTTAGCCAACAACACACATATTCAAATCAAGAAAGATAAATGAAAGATTCAAGAAAACCATAAACCAATAAAACTAAAAGAAAGTAAGAAATACTTAGCAATATGTCTACAATATCCAAAAGCAAAAGCAAACAATAACAAACATCCAATCTTGAATCCAAAAGCTATGAAATCTAAAACTAAGTCTTTCTCTCCAAGAATCTTGAAATCTCTCTCACAAGTGTTGTTGATATCAATGTAATCTGCGCTTGTTGGCATGTAGTCAAGCTCTATTCGAATTCTGGACTCCCTTTACACAAAATCATGGATGAGTACGGTATTAATCTCGGCCGAGATTCGTCACAATTTGGACGAGATTTCTAATCTGCAACGTGTCTCCTAAGCTCTTTTCTTGATCCTATAATGACGTTCCATCTTCCTTAAGTGCTCCAGTATGATCCACCTTGAGGCTTAGTCCTCATATGTTCCGTTTTGCTCCAAAATGTGCCAAATTACCTACAAATGCAACAAGAATAAGTATAGACATCTATTCTTGCAAAGTATGCAAATATGAGTTCAAACGCTATGAATTCATGTCTATGCATGAAAAATAAAGGGAAAAACTACCTATATGCAAGACTATACTAAGATCATAATTCATGTCATCAGAAAGCATAAGCATGTGAGTCTTTTATTGATATTTTTCTAGTTTCTAAGTTCTCATAGAGTTTTTTTTCTATATTTGTTGTTAATGTTCGTGTAACACTCCGAATCCGCGGGACCTGGGAATGCTACGGGCGAGACCTCACAACAAACTTCAGCCGTGATACAACTCAAAACCAAACGCCAAACACGCGACATACAAAATGCAATAACCGAAGGAAAAAACACCATTCAACTCCAACTCATAAACCCTTCCTAAAATGTACGGACGCCGGATGCCCACCCTTCCGGATCTCTCGGCCGCATTCCTAACCTACAAGACAATCTACAACATTCGGTATAAAACCGTTAGCTCATATTCGAAGCATTAGAATTAATGGGAAAGGCACAACCACAAGTAAATCATCATAAACACACAACATACTCAAAAGCACACCAATTCGGTTTATTATCTTTATTATTATTATTATTATTAAGTCATATTGATAGGTGATGGAATCACTATCAATTAGGGTAGTTTTTAGAGTCTTTTTATTGCATTAGTGTCGGTTTATGCTACTAACTCCTTGGTCCAGAAGAAGAAGATCAAAAGAAGCTAAAGAAGGAGTTACAAGCACTTAGGAGTGAAGATCGATCACGAAGCAAAGCTTTTGTTGCCTCACCGCCCCATCGGGTCCTTGCAGCCGTCCCTGCGGATGACGTTTTCCACTGGAGCGCTCCCTGCGCCTTCACCAGCGCCAGCCAAGAAGCGTGTCACCGCCCCTGTGCCACTCCTTGGCGCCCTTGCGGTGTCATCCATTGAAGAAACGAAGACCAGCTCCCCTGCACCTTCCAATGCGGCGCTGTCTGCGCCTCAACTTGGGAGCTGGAAGACGAAGAGGCTGTGTCACCGCCCCTGTGCTGACATAGGGACGCCCGGGGACTTGACATCAGAAATGTCAGGAAGACGAAATGTCAAACTTTGAAGTGCATTGAAGATCCGCCCCAGCGGAATTGTGTAGCCGCCCCAGCGACTCTAAAGAAGATCAACCAATTCTGCCTAAACCGCCCCTGCGGTTCCTGAAGGCCGCCCCTGCGGTTTAACGCCAGAAGCTTTACTCCGGCTGTTTACACCACCTTTATGGCATTTAAGGTGGCTGTTTTGGGCCGGCCATTTACTCCTATTTAGTGTCTTTTGTAGTATAAATAGGCCTTGGTTGATTGCTAGAAAAAAGCATCTTATCATCTTGTTAGTCAACAAATTATCCACTTAGATTGTCTTGCTTCCTTGTAATGAGTTGCTAACTCCGTTGCTACATTGGGTTGGTTTGAAGCTGCTTTGTTACTTTGGTTGTAAGTACTTTATGATATAAGTTTTCATTCAGTAATACTTTGTGTTTCCTTGATCTCCATTGTCTAATTGCATGTTTACTATTGCTTGAGATTGATCACCTTAGGTTCTAAAGTGCATGCAAACAACTAGGATTAATAGGTTCCGGGTTCGGGTCTTTAATCTAGTAGCAAGTTTAAGTAATAACGGGTTGTGATTACTTAAAGAAAAGGAACAAAAATATAAAGATAAGTTTAACAGTTTTAATCTTCTCAGTATATCCCTTAGTCTTTGTTTGAAAGCTAACTTGTTATTTGTTCTTGTAGGTTTACGGAACTTTAACTTGTTAAGTTGTGTTGATGCCGGTTGGCTCGACACATATATACGATCGAGATGGGAGATTACTTGAAAACTTGTAAAAGGAACTCACCAAAGTAGCAATTGCATGCTTAGAATCAACCTAGTGTAGATTCATCCATTATTGTCTTACTTGTCGCATTAATCGTTTTCATAAGTTTTTGTGCATCAATTCAACCAAACTCCCCCCCCCCCCTTTGTGTCACTTGTCATTATAATCGATAATTGCATCTAAAACACCTTAACTCTCTTGGGTTCGACCCTTACTTAATCACTATACTTGTTCTTAGTGCTAAGTTGGGATTTACTTTTGATTGGGTATAGACGACCATAGAAATACCTTCGGTCACATATCCCATTCTAATTCAACTTCTTTTGTAACACGAGAACCTCCCGAAACTCGCCTCGGTCCCCATTTCCGGCATGGAACGGTACGGATGCCTCCGACCGTCTAACCAGCACGGCTAGTCGCCAAGAACCTCCTAGACTCTCGCAAGAGCTAGAGGGATGATGTCACCGCCCGTTATCATACACTTGGGCCAAAATAATATAAGGTCGGTGATCCTATCACCGGTTTAGTTGTTATAAACGATAAGGAATAAACACACACCACCAAGCACACATCAATACTAATACAAGGAATCCAAGTTAAGTAAGTTCGAAGACTTACCTCGTCACCACATTCAACTCACAACACTCTCGCTTCCATAGGGAGGAAGCCCATAACCTGCTCACAAGAAGATAACTATATCAATAATAACCCACTCACAATAGAAGTCTTTAGACTTCTATACAAATTATCTACGCAATACCACTTGACTCTCAATTATGAGACCGCATCCTAGAATCCCTCATGCTCACATCACACTCAACAGAAGGTAGAAGTCCTAGGACTTCTAAACTCTCGGATCTCGCAAGATCATAACTCACAATACCACTAGGATGACATGCCTAGTCTCCATGATCACAATGTTAACAACACTATGCTAGGATATGCATATCCTAGCCCGTAATCTCAACAACCATAAGCTCACAACTATAAACTTACAATCTCAACCTCACAAGCCTCACAAGGATATCCCTACACTCATCCCCTGTACCACTAAAAAACATACAACCCTTAACCCTTAGAACATTCCAACAACCTCTCCATACTCGCCTAAGGTCCACAAGCCACTACATGGTATTCCAACTATCCTAGGTCCAAACCTAGCATGCTTCTATCATCAACACTCTCTAAGATCATCTAAGAATACATACTCAAGGTAGGGAACTCACCAAGCAAAGACACGGGATCGGAAGGAGGAAGAACAGTTGCGAAAGGGGAAAGAAGACCGCAAGGGAAGGCTGACAAAATCAGCAGCAGCCCCTGTGGTCTGGGCTGGCCGCCCCCGCGTTCGAACAGTAGAGGTGGATTCTTCGATGGTTCTTCAGTGGATCCTTGATGTGTTGATGCCTCCTAGCTTCCTTGCTCCACCATAGATGTTCCCACACACCACAACATCACATAGGACATCCCAAACTCGATCCCAATTACATGCAAGCCAAAGGAAAGAAAACAAGATGAAGCTATGGCTTCCACCATTGAAGCTTGAGGAAGAAGGAGAAGATGAAGGGGGAACAGCTTGGCTAGGATCCTCTGTCCCCATCTTGAATCCAATTGGAGCAGCTCACACCTCAAAGGTGGAAGAACCATGGGAGGCCAAAGAAGAAGGTGAAGTCCAAGAGGGGAGAGGAGCAAGGAAGAGCAATCTTACGTGAAAGAGAGAAATGGGAATGGTGAAAGAGAAGGAATGAAGGCTGCCACAAAAGAGAAAGCTCAAGGGTCAGCTGACCCATCCCTCGAATTTACGCTAGGAACCGAGGAGTCCAAAAGCAAAGGTTAAAAACTAGAGGTCGGAACGAGATTTTAGAATAAAACCCGACGCTCAGCTCTTCGTGCCTACGGGAAGGTCGATAGACGGCTCAACACCCGGAATAAAAATTCCGGATGTCACAACTAATCCCCCTAAAAATAAGTTTTATCCCGAAACTTGCCCAACAACACACTCTCGGGTGACTAACTCGGTAATCACTCAAAACCGTAACGTGCCAACACTCTACTCGATAACCATCACACACTCGTGTAGCCACGTCAAGACCTCGCAAGGCCTGCATACATACTCGTATCAACCGCATAGCGCATAAAAACCAAACGGTAACCAATCATACACACATTCCCGCTCGGGGCACCAAACACCTAAAATCACACATGCACACATTATCTAAGTTGTTGGCCAACTCGATGTAACTAGGTCATCGTAAAAACTCCAACAAAGATACTATCTCACATCCTCCCGGTAGCCTCATCGCCCTCGTCTACCACTAGATCAACACAGCTAACAATATGACTTGAGTCATACATGTATTCTAACGATCATCAAACCTGAAATCTAGCGACATCCGCTCCTCTCGGTGGCCAAGCCAACCGGTAAACCACTTCCCAACTCGGGTCAATACCTCCAAAAAGGTCCGATATATTGGAACCCAATTCCCTTCTAATGATCAACGTGTATGGCGCCCTGCTTCCATGATACTCCTAACTCGACTCGTCTCGTGTCCGAACCCAAGAGGTCTGTACCTCTTTTCTGTACATACTTTCTCGCGACTTAGCTTTTCTAGCCTCTACCTTTGGACGTCGCTACTCAAGCGAGGTCGTCACGTATTTGCTCAGGGATAAACTTACATATACTCACTAATTATAACATCACCAAGTACTCCAGTTCCGTCCATAACTTGCTTCGAACAAGGCCATTATAACAGTACTTCTCAACTATCATTACGATAACTCAACCTAAGGGAAGGTATCAGGTCTACCTTTACCCTCTTAACTCGCACACATACTGTTCGCTCCAAAAGGTGTGTGCAAGCTTTAATATTTATAACCCAAGAAGTATGCTTGAACAATATGCGAACCCGCAGTGTACGGATCAATTGTAATAAAAGCAAGAATTCTAGGGGTTGATCACAGGGACTATGCTGAAACAAAGAACGGTAATTCAGGTTGTCAAATAACTACAAACAGCAAACTAAAGCAATCAAAGATGATATAAAAGTCAGATAAAGAGAATGCGGATTCTAGAGATTAAAGCATCCAATTTTGGTTCCGACTCAAGATCTCAAAAGATAACGTGGACAAAGTTGAGGTTTGCAAAGGGAAGGTGTTTCTAAGGTGAGAATAGATCACCGGGTAAGTCTCACTACTCACTATCCCAAACCAAAGATCCTCTAACCGGGTAAGTCTCAAGTTACTAAGGAAAGGAACTATAATCTCGAACCAACACACCACCCAAGAGGGTAGAATCAACCTTTACCGGGTAAGTCTCAGGCTAACTCTCAAAGATGGGATGAAGGCACACTCAAACCCCAATAAAGGATAAACCTTTATTACCTACACTCATGATCTTGGGTAAACAAACAAAGGAATCACCAGGTAAGTCTCATCCTAGGCTTCCGTTGAACCAGGAAAGGTATAACAATGATAGGATTTGGTAAACAGAAACTCTCAACTCAGATAAGGTTCATAAAAGGTTCACCTCGCTCAATTAAATTCCATCCCGTCCGAGATGTTCAACGACTGACCGAGGTATTCATCGGTTAAGGTAAAGGCTCGAGCTTTCAGGGTCCATTGGGGTTAAGATCATTCTATCATCGTCTTTCCCACAACTTTCAGCCAATCACCCTAAAATCGCATAAAGAACTTAGCCAACAATCATAATGATAATAATAATCAAATATGTGAGAAAGGAATCAATATTCAAACAAGAAAACCTTAACATAAAGGTCTCAATAACTGAATGAATCAAACAAACAACAATTAGCGTTCCTCAATCATAAATCAGAAAAGACAACAAAACCAAACCAACTAAGAAAATCTTACAAACTCCTTCAAAGCCAACTTCAACTTGATTCCTTCCTTCCTTGAACTGCAACCTTCAAAACTTCCTTCAAACTTCCTTCAGAAAATCAGTGATCCGAAGATTTCAGGATGTCTGAATTGTAGAAAATTCAACCCTTTATATAGGAGAATTATCTTCCAAAGATAAGATATCTTAAAAAGATAATTTCCTTAAAATATATCTCCATATCTTCCTTGCTTCCAAATATATCAGCCAAAAATTAGAAGATCTCAGCCAAAAATAAAGATCTCGTTGTCCCGTCATCAGTTCGCCTCGGTCCAAACGCTCCTCAAGATCACCTCGGTCGAGGTGTACTGTAGCTGACCGATGTGAGTTTCAGCTGAAAGTGTAACTCTCAAATCTGGTCCAAAATCAAGCTTTTAAATCATTTCTATACTTCCTGAGATCTTCTTATAACTCTTCAATGCTCCAAAATGTAGCTCTAATGATTCCTTATCTTTCTTAGCTCTATTTTGGTCCAAAATGTGCTATTTTTCCTACAATTACAACGAAACTAGGTGTAGACCTCGATTCTTGCAAAGGTAGACAAAACAACAATATAATCAAAGAATATACATCCATACATGCAGATTTATGAAGATAAAACGTCTAAACCAATCCCAAAATATAGACTATAATACATGCTATCACATACCCTCTACATGGCATTGACTTATCACTAAAGTCCTTATACCCGCCCAACTATTCAAGGGTGAAACTATCATGAAAGATATATGGTCTCTTATGAGGCACAATTATGCCGCCCACACTTTCCCGAAACAAACGCTCCTCTCAATCCGAGACCATGTTATTCCCAAGTTATCTCACTATATCTTAGCATATTTTACTACTAGCCGACTCATCGGCCTTATATCTCAATAGGGTGTAAATACATTATTCCCGTTGGTTGGTCCTCAATGACCCAAACACGTCGCAAACGTTACATGGCCTCAACCCAGTAACAATCTCCCTGGAGGTATCTTACCAATCCCACTGCATAACTCGCGGTGAATGAAGTCTTCTTTCTCGTCTTATGGTGCTCAACTTGACCAAGGTGGTTCACATAAGGGTTATGTACTTAGCCACCTCGACCTTAAGCCCGTTTCGCTAATGTGAACATCCTAAACCGGATACCTCTTACCAACGACATGGTCTCAACAAACCATCAACCCATAAAGGTAACTATGGGGTCTCTCCTCGTAACCTTCTATCCCGGATCCTTCTCAAAGCTCTTCAAAGACCGTCTTCGACTAAAGTCCTTAACCATCTCTAACCGTCGCCTCTGTGGGGGTACTCAACTCTTGCTAAGTGAGTATACGTACTCGCATCATACTCTTATTTTTCATACATGCAAGGCATGTTACTCCGTAGCCGACCAATATCACCATAAGCACGCGTCCTAAAGCGGCTAACTTTCGATCTTTCGTTAGTCATTCTTCTTACATACTCGCAATTGTCTACGTACACACGAAACCTCTCTTGTTACCTCATACGCATCCCAAGCCCCTCTTGAGTGTATTCATAATATCATACAGTCCCCATAACTGGATAATTGTCTCAAAGAAAACGAAATGGAGGTCACTCACCTCTTCTGCTTAACGTCAAAACTCCATGGATACGTCTCGGATCCCACGTTCCATTCACTTTTTTAGTAGGGAAGAAAGTGTCAAAATCATCCCGCAACTTGGCGGTTATGGCCCACCAATTTATAAGCTCCATATCTTTTCCACATACCTTGAAGGTATTACCGAAACTATCATCTCGTTCTCAACAGATCTACTGGATCTTCTCAACCCGCTAGGTCTCTTAGGAGGTCACCTCGGACGTCCAACCCGTCTAGATAACTCAAGTTATCCTCTTATCCTGCATAACCGGTATCCTTGTCGTCCCATGTCAAGCTCATTCCTCTAAATTATGAGAGTACAACAAGGCATCGTAAAATCCAATCATAAGAATCATTAGCGCAACTCAAGTATCATAACCGTCATAACAATCCTTAGGTTACTTTGGAACCGCCTGAAACAACACAAATTGCGTGACTTCATCGTAGCTCGGTACGGAAAACCGATGGATACTCATTTGTGTAAACTTTAACTCGTCAATTGCTCTTGTGACTTCAAATGGCCTCACTACACTTGTATTAACCATAGAGGCCCTAAATACCGCCTCATGAAGGTTCTTTCTCCTCTTCATCCAAAACTGATGATGTCTCAACTCCAAGTCGATCTAATCAAACATCGCACTCACATGCAACTGGTCTTAACGGCCATCCACTACAAAGAGGATACCCTTACTCGTCGTTCACCAAACATATCCCTTGGAAATCCAGGTACAACTTCCCAACTCATACATTTCCTCAAAACTCATATTAGAATGCTCTGAAGGAAAGACTGGAAGAATTCTCCATTCCTACCACGGAACTTCTGACTCATGATCCCCTAGGTACTACCACCTTAAGCTTAAAACTTACAACACTATTGTAGCTACGGTCTTTTGTCCCACACCGTATCCTTCATGGCTCCTTTGGGTGTGCCTAACAACTTTGACTCCTCTCTTGTTCGCATCACTTATCATTCGTTCTGTAAGAACGAAATATCATGCTTCTCCTTTCCATATCTTCCCTTTTGCTTAAAGCAAATCGTGGAACTTCACTTTCCTCTTGATCCACTACGTCCTTATATGCTTAAACCTTTACGGTTCCAAACCGCGCCATTCCTCCATATGCCAAAACTCAAGACCTATAAAGATCGCAAAAAGGATCATTATCATCCCTCTCCGGGAGGTCTATTACCATCACTTGCTTTAACCATTCAACGGTATATTGCTCAAGACAATCACGATTCTGCTGATGTACTTCCTACCATTGATATCTAACTATAGGGAAAACTCCAAGCTTTTGTTACCGCTCCTTAATGTCCTCCACTTGAGGTTATACCTCCGATCTACAACTTTTCACTACGTAATCAACAGTTTATGCAATCTCGGTCATCACCGATAAGCTTGTTGTTGACCTTCTCTAAGGTCAACGACTTTCCAATCCTCTAGTACTTCATGTCACTATTCTCATAAAGGTTGCTCTCCTTGGGGTACTCTACCTCAACTCCGTTAGCTCTCTTCTCATTTTGTGCTTTCTTCCTTTCCGTACGTAAACATGCTCTTTTAGGCCTCACGTCCCCTATATCCCGCCTCCATAGGCTTAACCACAACTCATAACATCTTGTAAGCATGTCTTCTCCAAAAGTTCCAACATTATTCCGCAACCGTTAGCGTGTCTCTTGGTCGTCGTCTTAAGCCTTTTCATAACTAAAACTCCTTGTTGTGTCACTCCCCTTCTTGGGATCACGTCTACTCGCACTTCTATCTCCTTGGTGTTTCTTAGTCTTATCATCATACATAAACGATGAACTCCATGTGAATCCTTGTCATACCATTCTTCATATAACTCTCGTAATTTTGACTCTTCACTTAACGGTACCTCGTAAGCTTAACTTGCGGTATCCTACATCTTTCACACCGGGTTCGATCACTCTTCACATCTTGACTCCAAAGTTTAGAAGCGTCTAAAAAAAGCTTTACTTCTCGTACTGGGACGCCGTCTCTAACATTGTGGGATTGCACCACCTCCTCCTTGGCTCGCATCTTTAGTGGTCCACGCATCTTATTGAAGAACTTATATACGTTATCTCTATTGGTCTTGCTATCTTTCCATTCGAGCCTTCTTTGGCAATCACTTCCACATCTTCATGTTACTCTCTTAAGTGGTCTCGTTTTCTTCTTTTGCTTGGTTGTCCTTTGTTTACGTTGTCTCCAATCCTCCTCTTTGACATTATTTAAAAAGAAATTCGAGAACATCGTTGGGTTCGTTAGCACGAAATGCCCAACTCGCTACTTGAGCTTCTTCTACTACATATGAACATCATCATAAGCTACATCATCGGCTTAAAGGCGATGATATCGTATCATCATCTTAGCTCAAAGGTCCCATAGCTCCATATACTACTATATGAAGAAGACTACGTATGCATAACTATATAAGTCCTAAGTCCATATCTCTACCAATGTAACACATTCGACATGCCATCATATCAATACAAAGTCTAAAACATATAATCATCCACATATACACTATACAAATAAATCATGTCCATCACGCAGCCACGATCCACAAAGATACACATCAATTCCATCATGCATAACTACAAACCTCAAATCCATATCTATATATGTACATATATATACACATCAAATCCAATAAACTAAGCTGCCGAGATCCGCGGAAGGAGTGGTGGTCCGTACATTCTACCCCGACTCATGCATGTGATTTTGAAAACGAAAACTCAGAACCCGTGGGGTTTTGTTTATTTCTTATTCGGCCTTTAGAAGATTGAGAGTGCCATTGTTGTCAACCTAGGGCTCTGATACCACTTTGTAACACTCCGAATCCACGGGAATGCTACAGGCGAGACCTCACAATGGGTCTCGACCCTTAACTTGACAACAATTTTACCGGACCTTTCCACATGGCACAAATAAAGGCAAAACCGTAAATCATTTATAATGCAAATGATAAGAACCTGAAAGAATGTAACAACAAACTTCATCCGAGATACAACTCAAAACCAAACGCCAAACACGCGGCATACGAAATGCAATAACCGAAGGACAAAACACCATTCAACTCCAACTTATAAACCCTTTCTAAAATGTACGGACCCCGGTTGCCCACCATTCCGGATCTCTCGGCCGCATTACAAACCTCCAAGGCAATCAACAACATTCGGTATAAAACCGCTAGCACATATTCAAAGCATTAGAATTAACGGGAAAGGCACAAAGACAAGTAAATCATCATAAAAAAACAACAAACTCAAAAGCACACCAATTCGGTTTATTATCTTTATTATTATTAATAAGTCATATCCCATTCTAATTCAACTTCTTTTGTGACACGAGATCTCTCGAAACTTGCCTCGGTCCCCATTTCCGGCATGGAACGGTACAGATGCCTCCGACCGTCTAACCAGCACGGCTAGTCGCCAAGAACCTCCTAGACTCTCGCAAGAACTAGGCAGATGATGTCACCACCCGTTATCATACACTTGGGCCAAAATAATATAAGGTCAGTGATCCTATTACCGGTTTAGTTGTTATAAACGATAAGGAATAAACACACACCACCAAGCACACATCAATGCTAATACAAGGAATACGAGTTAAGTAAGTCCGGAGACTTACCTCGTCACCACACTCAACTCACAACACTCTCGCTTCCTTAGGGAAGAAGCCCATAACCTACTCACAAGAAGATAACTATATCAATAACAACCCACTCACAATAGAAGTCTTTAAACTTCTATACAAATGATCTACGCAAGACCATTTGACTCTCAATTCTAGGATCGTATCCTAGAATCCCTCATGCTCACATCACACTCAACAGAAGCTAGAAGTCCTAGGACTTCTAAACTCTCGGATCTCGCAAGATCATAACTCACAACACCACTAGGATGACATGCCTAGTCTCCTTGATCACAATGGTAATAACACTATGCTAGGATATGCATATTCTAGCCCATAATCTCAACAACCATAAGCTCACAACTATAAACTTACAATCTCAACCTCACAAGGATATCCTACACTCATCCCATGCACCACTCAAAAACATACATCCCTTAATCCTTAGAACATTTCAACAACCTCTCCATACTCGCCTAAGGTCCACAAGCCACTACATGGAACTCCAACTATCCTAGGTCCAAACCTAGCATGCTTCTATCATCAACACTCTCTAAGATCATCTAAGAATACATACTCAAGGTAGGGAACTCACCAAGCAAAGGCACGGGATCGGAAGGAGGAAGAACAACTGCGAAAGGGGAAAGAAGATTGCAAGGGAAGGCTGACAGAACTAGCAGCCGCCCCTGCGGGCTAGGCTGGCCGCCCCCGTGGCCTGGGTTAGCCTCCCCTGCGGCCTGGATTGGCCGCCCCTGCGGCTCAGGCTGGCCGCCCCGCGGTCGAACAATAGGGGTCGATTCTTCGATGGTTCTTCGGTGGATCCTTGTTGTGTTGATGTCTCCTAGCTTCCTTGCTCCACCATAGATGTTCCCCACACACCACAACATCACACAGGACATCCCAAACTCGATCCCAATCACATGCAAGCCAAAGGAAAGAAAACAAGATGAAGCTATGGCTTCTACCATTGAAGCTTGAGGAAGAAGGAGAAGATGAAGGGGGAAGAAGAAGATTACCTACAACAGCTTAGCTAGGATCCTCTGTCTCCATCTCGAATCCAATAGGAGTAGCTCACACCTCAAAGGTGGAAGAGCAATGGGAGGCCAAAGAAGAAGGTGAAGTCCAAGAGGGGAGTGGAGCAAGAAAGAGCAATCTTATGTGAAAGAGAGAAATGGGAAATGAGAGAGAGAAGGAATGAAGGCTGCCACAAAAGAGGAAGCTCAAGGGTCAGCTGACCCATCCCTCTAATTTACGTTAGGAACCGAGGGGTTCAAAAGCAAAGGTGAAAAACGAGAGGTCGGAATGAGATTTTGGAATAAAACCCGACACTCAATACTTCGTGCCTGCAGGAAGATTGACCCACGCCTGCGGGAAGGTCGATAGACCGCTCAACACCTGGAATAAAAATTCCGGTTGTTACAGTTCGCACCTTCAAAGTTCGTTTAATATAGTCTTTTTTGTCTATGGTAAAGACTATATTTTATGATCACCTACATATTTATTGATTGAAGTTCATGTTATTCATATATACTTCGTTACATATTGATTCATTATAGTGGGGATACTCTCTTCCTTAGATCACTTCCCTCCTCAGATATCTTCCGTTATATGTTGCTACTTACATTTGCTTGTTACTTTTCTTTTCTACAACCAAAATGTTACAAAAACTGATTTTTCTACCCTTCTCTTCTTTGTCCCTCCTAACTTAGCATATTTGTATATTGTTACATTCAGCATAGACGTAGTACTTGTGAGTTCAAAATTCGATTTACTACCATTGATCTTGTCATCCTTGTGGGTACCTTTTAAGACCATTAAGTTTTTGGCGCCGTTGCCAGGGACTTTAAATAGTTTGGTTGTTTCTGATAGCCAAATATTCTAAATTTTCCTATTATTTTAATTTACGGATTTCTTTTTGTCTTTGTTCCACGGATTGGAACCTTGAAATATGAAAGATGAACGGAGTAGGTCAACCACGAACGTCGGAAGCAAGGATGAATCTTAAGCCATTCATCTCTATCCATGCTTGGGTGGTTCTAGACAATGAATCCAATGAATTTACATTAAGTAACGATACAAATAAGTTGATCCAGAGGGATACATTAAGCGGTGGACAAGGAGAAAGTCCACACCAACACTTGAGTAATTTCCTTGAGAGTTGTTATTCAACCGTCCCTATCTAAGCCTAGGGTTTTGCTCCGATACTGTCTCGGGTCATTCCGTTACTATTGTCTAGTGTTTTGACCAAGTTTTGAACCGGTCGACCTCCCCCTTGTCGAATGACTTCCTTTGCTACCTTTGGTTTCTAACTTCTTTATGTGATTCTTTAGATATGATATAGTATGTTTACTCTATTATTTGGTTTTGATTTCTTAATTAATTCGTTATAGTGATATATTGTCTTCATTGTGTTCCATCCTTACTCTCTAAAGCGAGTCTTGTAAGTATTTACGAGACATGAGGTTAACACTTCAACCTCCTCAACCCTACCTCACTCTCTACTCTCACAACATTTCTCTCAACCATTCTCATCATTCTATATCTCTTCTTCACCCAAACTGTACTATTATCTCTATAGTAATGACATCTACAATGATCTCTATGATAACACTCTATTTATCGTCTTTTTTCAGCATCACTTTATTTCATTCCTTACCTCTTTTGGTCTAAATGACATACATTATCAATCTATTTTCTTCATATTTGTGTTTTGGAGATCTACCGGTTGATTTATGTAATTGTTTGCATGCTAGGCATTTGTAGATAACAAATTACACACATGTAGTAGAATGACCTCGTACACACTAAGGATCTCCATGTGGTCAAATAAGTCAAGGTTAAGACGGAAATGAATGAGCTCTTAGAGTGAAGTGAAGAACATAGGGAAACATGTAGAAGTGCTCGAGCATTATACAAGTTGCTCGACCTCTCCTCCTTCTTTCTACACGTGACCTCAAAATTACCTTTTGTTGATGCAAGAAATATCTTGGAGCAAATTCTACATCATACCCAAATCTTTGGCCCAAGAAGTCGCTCAACTAGCCCACTTGACGTGCTTGTTTCAAGGTGTATTCTTCTTTCCTTTTCCCCTTCTAGTTGGCCTAGACTTCTAGCCCGTCAAGTTGGATATTTTATCTTTTAAATTTCGATCTTATCTTATTAGAATATAAGATCAAGTAGAACTAGGGTTTTAGGCTATCTGCGCGCCCTATAAATAAGCCACTCCACCATTAGGTTTTAGTTACTATCCTTTTCTTCTGTAATTTCACACGTTTATGCCGCCATTCTCTGGTGGAGGTCACTCGACTGGTTGGATTAATGTTTGTTCATTAATAAAGTAGTAGAGTGTATTTCAAATCTATCTTTTCTAGGTTCTAGTGAGCCCGACTATATTGATCTACTATGGTGGATTGAATCAGTGTATGTAAGGTTTTTCTATATGAGTTATCTTAGTATTAGGAATCCCCTTTTGCTATAAGTTCGTCAAGTTGATGTTGGCTTAGGTGATAGTTTGTCCCTCTTACCTCCATGTTGAGCTCGATGTGAAGATAAGGTGCCATTTTGGGTACGTGGCAATCAATGGATGCCAACATGATGTATGCTGAGCAAATACCTAATCATGGTACAATCAGACGAAATTGTCTCCATCATAACTATGAGTTTTGGCAGCACATCTTGTTATCCGTCTTTCTTCTAACTCAATGTAATCTATATTATATTATATAATAAGAGTTTCCGTAATAAATATAACTATAAAAATAACTATGAGTTACATTCTATATTATGGAATTTCTAAGTGAGGTGTATACTATATGCATCTTATGGTTATCTGGATTTTGGAATTGCTTTATCTAATTTATATGTTATTTGCTTTCATCCTTTCAACCATGTGGTTTTGAACTATCCAAAGAGCCAAACTTTCTCTTTTCTTTCTCCTTTTTCTTATAAATTGTTTAATGAAGTAGTGGAGAAACTTCCGAGGGAGATCGGTCGACTAGTCTTATAAAACTTTGAGCTTGTGCTTTGATTTCATCTCTACTTACTTATACTTTGATTTTTGGTTTAAACTTGAGTTTTTTTTACCCAGTCGACCTGGCCAGATCGGTCGACGAGATCCTTCTTCTTTTGGTTTCTAGTTTTTGTCCGCATTCTTGATCTTTTGTATAGATGTAGATTGTTTTATTTTTGTAATTTAGTTTCTTAATCAATTCGTCAAAGCGAGACATCACCTTCACCGTGTTTGATCTTGAATCCTTATACTAGATTAGGTCTTGTATTTATTTGTGAGACATGAGGTCCACACTTCAACCCTCATCAATTTGGTGTTGTTTCCGGGACAACTTTGAATTGTTTTGATTTATGAATTTTGAAACTCTTGTCTATTAAATCCTTAATCTTTGTTCTAGAAGTAAGAAGAGCAATGATTGAGTCATTATCAAACGAATATGCAACCTTGCAACAATACATACTAAATGCCGAACATTAAGTAAACATTGTATCACTCAAGGCATCCCTAGTTGAGGACCTTGCATGTTGTGAAGCTAGTGTTGAAAAACTACATTCATCACAAACGTTGAGCTAGGTGATGATGCCAAATTTCCCATAACCTATGTCATGCATTGTCATTCAAGGTTTCCCAAATTGAAATTTTAAAATGAAAGTAGGTGTAGTCAAATATTCAAAGTAATGCTCCTTTTCTAGATCATCTATGGACAACCTCATTCAACACATCGAGTCTTTTCTTGACATTGTAGGGACTGTTCATCATGAAAAGGTACGACCAACGATCATACGATTACTTGCTTTTAAATTCTCACTTTTTGGTCGTGCTTTAGAATGGTACAAGACACTTCTTCCCATCTCTATCTCTATGTGGGACCAACTCCACAATGCTTTCATGTACAAGTTCTTTCCACCTTGAAAAATAATAGAGTTGAGAAACAAGATACGAAAATTCCATCAACCCCTTGAGGAACCCATTTATGAAGCTTGAGAGCGGTTTAAAGAGATCTTACGGCTGTGTCCTTTGCATCAACTATCAATAGCAAACTTGCTCTAAATCTTCTACAACTCAGGATATTATGACAATCCCTATTGAGAAAACCTGAGCAGTTATTCAAAACCTCAACGACCATTGTGATAAAAAATTATTACTCCACTTGACTTGGAGTTGTTTAACTTCACCACTTAATTCATGTTTAGAATGGTAGATTCTGCTGCACTTTGTCTATTCTGTACAAAACCTACTCATTTAACATGACATCTTAACTACAAATAACCTACTTGTTTTGTTCCTCTCAAAATCGATACAAATCATCTCCACCATATCCAATAAATATGCACTTAATAAACGTAGCATCTTGTTTGTTTATCTCAACAACAACTACTTGAACATATGCCAAACATCCGAAAGAAGGACATGTTTACCTTTTATCAAACCATAACTCTTCCGGAATTTTATTCTCCAAGGGATATCATGGTCCTCCGTTGATCAACAATAACATGTTTTCATGCTACGTTTTTAGGTGTTTTTAGATGTTTTTCTTTTTAGTGTTATCTTTGTTTTGCATGGTTTACATATCTTTACTTTACATTATTGGAAAAGAGATGTCTACTTCCTTCCTTGTGTGTTTGTAGGTATTTTGGCCCGAAATGGAGCATATATGGATAAACAATTATGCATAGTTCCGAAGCCAAAGAAAAAGAAGTTCATCAACACCATCTTACTCATCATCATCATCCTCATCCAAGTTTAAGGTGTGACAAAAAGGATTGACTTCAAAGGTCCAGGAAGAAGACCTGAAGAAGTCTCGAGCCTCATAAAGATGAGTGGATCAACCTTTACGAGCCTAGCATGGAGCCCGAGGAGTCCTAGAATCATCCAAGAAGAAGTCATCAAAGAAGAACCAAAGAGGACTTTCATAGCACTAGGCCGAGTTTGGAGTGGAGTGTTGGACCGATCCGGATGACTGTGCCCACTCCACCGACCGAGTTGCCCATGATCTTGTATCCACCACTTTTTCTTCTCATCTAATGGGAATCAATTAGGGTTTGGAGCACTTTCAAAACTTTATATATATATATATACCATTAGGTGAAAGAGAAGGGAGGGGACAACTAATAAAGCTAGGTTCAAATCTAAAGTATTTTAGATCTAGGGTTTTAGGAAGGAGAAAGTTAGAGGTAGCCACAAAAAGGCACTTGTGTTCTTCAAACTTGCTTTCATTGTGCATAAGACTTGGATAGATTTATTGAGTGACACTAACCTTCGCTTCAAGTGCTATGTTTTGTTGTTACCATCCTGAATATTATGATTCGCGCTACCTCCAAGGATTGTTCGTATTGTTATCTTGCATCAATATGATTTTATTGGGAGCCAAGAAGCTCGACTTGGCAAACTTCGGTTTATATAGGAACAAGAAAGCCCCTACTATAGATGGTCAAGCGGGCATATCCGGAAAGCATGCTTACCACAGAGTGTCGTTCATTATCTTGTCTAATTGGGTGTGTTTCCATCTTGTGTGTTTTATGTCTTATAATGCTTATAATTGCTTGTCTTGATCATGTGATGCCTTGTAATACGTTGTATCACTTGACATATCATCCTTTCTGCATATAGTTGAATGTTTGGTGCTAAATCATTACTCAAGTACCATCTTGATCATGAAACACACCTTACGTCTCCTATATATCCTTCATATTATTTGATCATGCATTTTACTTGACTTGTTAGTATTGGTTTAGGAGGATCAACCCCACAACCTAATTATTTTCCTTATTTTTTTTTACCTTTGCTTTACTTTTACAATTTGGATACTTGTTACACCCTTTCCCCATATTTCCATTGATTTACGATCACCCTTGTAAGTTGTTACTTGCTACACAAGTTTGCTTGAATGATTGACAATCATTGCTAAATTACTTGTGAAATTCATAATGTCGCAATGTTGATTACATCTGCCTTGAACGTATTTGCAAGTCCACAACCTAATGCTTTCTATACGTTGATTTATTGGCTTATTCGTGCAAGTTCCATTTTCAGCACAAAATTTCTTGAATTCGTGTACGTCATACTCCCCTCCATTATCAAAACTCAAACACTTCACCTAAAGACCGGGTTTTGTTTCAACTAAGGCTTTTCATTTTCTGAAAATGTCATGTTTTAGAAAATAAACTCATACCTTTCTTGTAGATTCACCGATGAGTATCATGTAATATGATGCTCCACCAAAAGATGTCACAGAAGCCGAGAACCACATTTCGTTGTGGACCAACTCTAGTTTTTGCTTCTTCAATTTTTTGTCATTATATGAAAAACTTGCCTTTTCTGGTTTTCGGGAACATAACATAATCTAGTTTCAACGAACTTGAGGCCTGGTAAAAAACCTTCCGAACACCACACTTCTATCCGTTTCTCACTTATATAATTCAACCGACAATGCCACAAACTTGCACCATCATCTGGTCACGCAATATACATATTGTCTGGGACGCACTATTGATTATGCACAACGTTCCCTCTTTATTGGCTCGAGTGAACAACATGGTTCCTTTGATTATATTACATTTCCAAATGCAAGCAGCATGTATAAATATAGAGATGAAAAGGCATTGTCAGTCCAAGTTGGATCCGGTTCAGACTTATGTTTGAATGATAGCAATTAGCATCATGTAAGTACAAGTATAATCCTAAAACATAGACAATCCTCTCCCTAATGATGAGTGAAGTAGTAAATAGCGTTGAAAAGTGGAAGGTGATAGAAAAAGATTGTTGATGTGATATGTTCTGAAATGTATGTACAAGTTGTAGCAGACTAAGTGGCAAGCAACAACACCACGTCGCCACCAATCGAACTTTACAAAGAAGCCATAGCTGGCCAATCAATATTAATCATTGGGTTGTAGGTCCCCTCCTTTAAAGCCCACAAATTCCCTCCTCAACTTGCTCTGCATTCACCCCCGTCTGCTCCTTCTAATGTCATCTCAGCTTTAAGTGTTTCTAGCAGTGCACTGCATATGCATCAGCTTTGTTGTTTAGTTCAAGCTTAAATGCTCATTATAGCTTTCAATTGCATAAATAATGTTAGGCCCGGTAATAAGAACCCAGCCCAGCCCAGCCCAGCCCAGCCCAGCCCATCTGGAAAGGAAGGATAGCACAGATCAGCCCATGAGGGGCCAGTGAGAATGGTAGCAGACTGAAAAAGGACTTGTGATCATATGGTACTCTTAAGATCTTCCATGAATAAAGTCGGTGTTGATATTATGCGTGTAGGACAACAACATTTCTATAAATAACTCGAAAATCTTTAGAATACTTCGTGTTTGTAGGCATGTCCCCTGTTTAAATTTTGATATGAACGTTTAACTTTGACGTCCCTTTGGGATGTTTGATGTTCTTAAAACTTATACTCAAACAAGCATTAGAATGCTCATATGGGAGTTGTCAATCATCAAAATATATATAGTACTCAGGGCTTGTTTAGTACGACTATAAGAATAAGGTTAAAATCAGGAATCAGAATGAAATAAGAAATTGGAATAAGTCATTTATAATACTTGATGTTTGATTTAATGTTAGAATGAAGAATAACTGAAATATGTTATTTGATTTTACGTGAATTATGGTATGAGCAATCATATGATATTTACTAATATATGTACGTTTAGAAAGTAAATATTTTTTAACCTATGTTTAAGAAAATTGAACATCAACTTAATTTTTAAAATATAAACATGAACCAGTTGTCCATCTAAATATACTATCTATTTTGTCTAATTGAACAAGTTATGTTGTTTTCGAGCATTTTCCGATGACATATCATCTTGTCCGAAATATATTCATTGTAGTTATTAATTATTTAAGTTAACTATTTTTTTTTACAAAATATTTGAAATTAATTGATGTCTACTTTTTTTATAAAAAAATTTATTTTGATTTTGTAAAGTTAAATAAGTGAGTATAATATGTGTATAATATATAGAGCTCGATTTAAATTTGAAATGGATCATATCTTCGAATGGATGATACCCACCTTTAACTTATCGAATCAAATTCTTTTTTAGAATTGGAATTGGTCTTTCCATTAAATCATTTCTTATTCGATTTCAAATCTTACCAAACACAGAGTATGATTATGACTCATTCCAATTCAAATTTCTGATTCCATGAGAGTCGTACCTAACAAGCACTTAAAAAGGCTTATTATAGAGAGCAATGTGGATAAATTTTGAGTTTATTTGTTATAATATGAGTTTATTTAATTTTGATATCAATGTTCATTTTTTGTTTCAAATCGAAAAAAAAACTCAGAAGTATAACTAAACTTTGTAATACAAAACAACAAACAAAAAAATTGTCTCCCACCTCCTTTCCACAAGAAGCCTCCTCAGCCGAACTAGATCCTATATGCATATATATATATATATATATATATATATATATATATATATATATATATATATATATATATATATATATATATATATATATATATATATATATATATATATATATATATAGCCACATGATTAAATCATATAAACGGCTATGACTTGTATACTAATATAGACATTATTAATGATATTAGGATTGTTTTCATTCATGTTAAGAAATTATACGTTTATCAAATTTAAACGAAAATGTATTGAATGTGCCATTACGGTATTACCTCTATTACTGTCTTATGAACTAAGAACTTGAACGTGTTCGTGCACCAGTTAAATTGAAGAAGATATATATTTTGAATGTTAAATTAAAAAAAATATTAGTCGTGCAGATAGTTGTATTGTATATATTTTATTAAAAATGAATTCAACTTGTGTAGATACACACGTTAACTAAGCATATGCACGTCCTACAACTATTTTCTCATGTTAATACATGCACGCGCATGTTTATATACATGCACTTGTTCGTCATGTGCACTTATGCACGTGTATGTTAACTACAAATGAATTGCATTACATGTATGCATTGTAACACCCAAAATTCTGAGAACTCGGGGAGCTACTAGTTAGGACCTCACAATGGGTCCCGACCATAGTTTGACAACAATTTTACTTGGATCTTACAACAAGGCACAAAAGTATTTAAAACATTTGAAAACCGTAAACAATATATACATGGAGAATATGTATCAGCCTTACAAGAAAAGATACTAAAACGACGCATATGAAGAACAGAAGACATCCCCGTCCCCAACTAAATGAGTACGTGGACCCGGCTGACCATTTCCTCCGGATCTCTCTACAACTGTCTTAACCTGCAAGGCATCTACAAGCGGTATAAAACTGTTAGCTAACATTCTATGCATAAGTATAAAGGTAAAAACACAAACACACAACATACACAATCGACATGCAACAGTCAATCCTTTTATTATCTTTAATTAGGTGATATGTCATTACTAATGATACTTATTTTGTGACACGAGGGATTCCCAAACCCCGCCCCTGTCCCCGTTTACCAACGCGGAATGGTGCTAATGCATTTGACCGTCTACCTGACTGGGCTGGTCGCAAGGAACCTCCTAGACTCTCGCAAGAGCTAGGCAGATGATGTCACGACTCGTTATCATACACTTGGGTCAATTACACAATATACTAAAGTCGTCCTATTCCGGTTTCGTTATTTATCTTAACTAACAAACACCACTCATACACATCACACACATACAAGAAGCCAGCTACGTAAGTCTGTGGACTTACCTGAATCAGATCTCGACTCTCTTAATCACAACTCAGTATGTAACTGTATAACTCGGTTGCCTGTCAAAGGAGGCAAGTGGATCAACACATATCCAATATACTTAAAAGTCTAAGACTTCTAAGATATAAGATCCTATCGAAAGAGAAAAATACTAAAATACACGTCTAAGGTAAAATGACCATTTTACCCTTGGTCTCGAATCTTCTAAAAATCTCGTAATATGTACTTAAATTCTTACTTGAGACTAATTATCATATTCTAACTCTTAAAGTTGAGTTTAGGTCAAGACTAGAACATTACATGTTTTTTTTAACCTTCTAAAAAGGTCACTAGCTTCCAACTTTGGCTTCAAATATAAAATTCGAATAAACTTATAACAATTCCGACATAATTCTCTAGATCATCTATGATATCCCATCTACTCCTAGGAGCAAGAATTTCTTAAAACTATTCAACCATCACTTCTACAAAAATTTCCAAAGTTGGTTACAACACTTGAAATTTTCTATACTTAGCCAAAAACTGAGTATGTTTTCTAACTGTACAACAAGTTCACTTTGAGCCTCTATAACATATTAACCTATGCATGACACTAAACATAATCTCAAAAACGAAATGGTGGATCTTATCTCTAAGGCATCAAAATGTATGCTCAAACTTAACTGATCAACACAGTTTCTGGAAATTCAGCAACCACTTAAAAAAACAGTATACTGTCTTAACTTTGAAAAATCACAACTCCTAAACCTCTCGATTAAATCCTCTCAATTTTTGATATACTATACTATGTAAGCCTAACTAAGACATATCTAAAATTCAAGTCCAATAGAGGTCAATAACCTATTCAGATCTATCTCACAAAACTGCATCACAAGCAGTTTTTCTCAACACTTAAAAAATTTCAGCACAACAGAAAAAAACTGCTTACGACCCAGTCTTTGAAAAATCGTAAATCCTAAACCACTCGCTGGATTCCTCCCAAATTTTAATATGATCTACAAAAATATGCCAACTATATTATATCCAAAATTCAAGCCCAACAGAGATCAAAAGCTTATTCAAAACTATCTCCCAAAACAGCATCCCATGCTGTTTTTCTCAACTCAGCACATTTATAGAAACTGCATGACGAGTCAACTTTGCAACATCATAACTATCAAACCGTAGCTCCGATTCCTCTAAAATTTTAGTATGATCTACTATGCAATACCGTCTATGACATATCCGAAAACTAGCCAAAAAGAAGGAGTCTAGCTTACCCAAAATCGAACCTGAAGTTGACTGCTCGTCAACTTAGAAAAATCCAGCAATGCGACAGCTCTTCCAGTCATCTTCCGTGGCTGTTTTGGAGGATCTAAAGACATCAATTGGTACTCTAATCAGCATATACACAAAGAGGAAAACGCAGACAAGAGGGTTGCCGTTCTTACCAACCCAGCCGGATGTGACATTGCTGCGTGAACGAGGGCGAAAGAAGGGTTGTGACCCACTGCTATTAGGGTTCCTCTGCGGATCTGCTTCAGCGCACCTGTGGATCTGGCGTACAGTTCGTGAATCCGCATTGCTCTCCTAAAGGTCGAGCCGCTGGAGGTCTGCATAGGTTGGATGGGCTCGAAAAGGAGCGTCTGTAGCGGTGGTTCTTGGCTCGAGAAGGAGAATCCGGTCACTATGAAAGGGAATGGAAACCATGGGCGACAACAACAGCTTGCGTGCAGAGGAGACACGGAGGGAGTCTTCGTTGCTAATGTCTGTCCCGAGCAGTCGAAAGGGAGAGGGCGAACGTTGCGGCACTAGCATCGTTGTCGTTGGTGTGCAGAGGAGACACGGAGGGAGTCTTCGTTGCTGCTCGGTGCACAAAGACGGAGGAGACGAGAGGGCTCACCCGCGAGGAAGACAGGTGCAGGTTGTCGTGTGTGCCCAGAAGTAGGCTGTCGTGTGTGCCGCGGGCTACTATTTACGTGAAGGTGGAAATGCTGTTAGGGTTTGGTAGGGAAGGAGAGAAATTACACGGTTGAAGCAAGAAGGTTGGGCTTGTCTTTGGGCTGAAGTGATCTTGTCAAAATGGGCCTTGATGGCCTTGTCAAATGGGTCAAATACTATAAGGCTTACAAGAGTGTTTTAGGAATGATTATATATGATTAAGTTTCACATAAAATCATAGAAGTTGGGAAAAGAATATTTTATGTGATTAACTCTTCACATAAAATAACAAGATTTTAGTTGACTCGGAATTTACCGAAAATTAAATTTCCGGGTATTACATGCATTACTACTCAAGTTTAAACAACACGCGTACACTATTACTCAAATTCAAACTCAAGTTACAACACTTTGCACAAATATATTCTATTCCTAAATTTTTAGTATATTTATAGTCGTGCAATGCACATTCAATATTTAGTCATAGACTATTAAACATATACTTCTTATTGTTCTTAATATTCGATTTCCAATTGGCTTCGTATTTATTGCATCATTTGTTTACAAGTACCATATACAATTATGTTGCATTAGATGTGAATTAATATTTTTATATAGGATTGATTAATTATAGACGTTTATTATTTGATCTTTCGATTCATATGTGTTCTTTTTCTTTATCGTAACACATGTTCTTAACGGATCCTAACCATATATATATATCGTTGGATTTTCGGTGTCCGGTTTTAGACCAAAGGGCCGTAGTTTCACTTAAGTGAGTAGACGGTTGTCCCAATTGCCAATCAAATTAATATGATTTATCCTGAAGTGAAATAAATTATTAAATAAGGGTTTGTAATCTTCACAAAGGAGTAGACAAAACCCAACCAAGAGTTTGTAATCTCCAAAAAGGTGTAGACTAAACTCTAATAGAAATTAAGTTCAATTGCAAGTCTTATAAACCGATTGTTATATGTTAAAACATTGACTTGGATTATGTAACGAGTCATTCATAAATAAATTTTCCTTCTAAGTGTATTCTCCCCTACACCGGGAATATCCAAATACCTTAGTGGGATAAAACGTTACACGTTACAAAGACTAAGTAAGAGACTTACTTGTCTTACTTAGTAGAAAGGGTATGCCTAGGTTTTGTCAATACAAAACCAAACTAAGATGGATGCCTATCCTTTGTCAATACAAAGGAACTATACTGGTCTTTCGAGTTTTGCAAACAAGCTTATAAGAAGGCCTATCCAATGTCAATACAATGGAACTAAAAGCTTTATTGTTGTAAAAACGAATGTTCAATCAAGTGCAAATGGATCTCCCTTTTATAGGCATAGGGGGCCACGGTTTTGGGGGGTTAAAAGAGGCTAAAATCAGTTATGGAAGTTACGTGGAAGTTACTTGGAAGATGGGCCTTGAAGCCCTAGAAAGGCCGAGGCCCAAGGCCCACATAGGGAGCCCAAAACCGCTCCCCGGAGCTAGCTTAGAGCTAGCTTATTTTTCTTGGTCCAAACACTTCCAATGAGCTTCATTCACTTTAATATAGCTAGGGTAAGCTCCAAGATCCTCAAACACTCAATATCTTAGCTCAAGCTAGTGTAGCTCTTTAAGAAGCTCACTAGCTGCTTCATTGACATTCACTAAGCATTTGAGCTTGGATTGCTTCCAATTTTTAACCACATATTCTTTAGCCAATATAAGACCTAAGAACCAAAGGTGTGCCGATAAAATGTGGCTAAAAAGCCCCAAACAGTGGCCTTCTAAAAGCTAGCACAAGTTGACCTTGTCGTGAATCACCTTGCTTTGATTCGACTCCCCTTATAATACTAGTTTTTCTTAGTGCCGGCCACTTGTCTTGCCTCCCACAACCCGGACCATAGTGACACATATGTGAACAACTCATTGCACCTTGTCTCTAGACAAGCTCAACGGTTACAATGAAGACTTAGCCCAAATCTCCAACATTCCTCCCCCATTTGAGCAAAGTCAAGAAACTTTTAGTAGACATACATCCAAACAAAATATTCGCATAATCATAAATATCTTTCGATTGAATTTATTGAATTAGTATAATTACACATTCTGCACTAAAGAATTGTGGTGTCCTAATGGATTGAACTACTTAACTTGTTTAAGTACACGAAGGCAACATACACGAAATTTACATTTCCTTTACAAATAAATGACACATTTAAAGGCTATTGTGTCCTAATCCTGTAATGAACATATAGGCGAGTCGACCATCTACTCCCTTGAAAGAAGCCTTGACACTTCACATTCACGTAGCCAACTCTCTTTTGATCTTGCACCTATAATTGCAATTTTTCAAAAGAGTTGTTAAGAAATTACATTTTTCAAACTATACATATTATATAGGCATAGAGCATTACCTTGGATGGACATTTTATGCTCACAACTTCTCGGAATGGGCTTTCCTCGTTGAATTCGGTTAAGGCATCAAGCCATAGGCGAATTGGGTGTCCCATGACAAGTCGTTTTTAACTTAGGTCGTTAACCCCATCCCCTTGGCTGACTTTTGAACTATGTCCCTAGCCAAGCTCTTGGTTAAGTGATCGGCTAGATTATTGTGTGTTCTCACAAAATTGACCGATACTATACCGTGAGTTATGAGCTCTCTAACCGAGCTATGTCTCACACCAAGATGTCTTGATTTTCCATTGTACGCTTGGCTATAAGCTTTTGCCAACGTAGCTGCACTATCACAATGAATTGAGATAGGAGAAACCGGTTTTGGCCATAGAGGAATTTCTAGAACCAAATTTCTTAGCCATTCAGCTTCCTTACCGGCAGCGGCAAGTCCCACAAACTCGGACTCCATGGTCGAGGTTGTGATGCATGTTTGCTTCTTTGAAGCCCAAGAAATGGCACCACCACCTAACAAGAAAACCCATCCTGTGGTGGATGAGTGATCATCTAGATTAGTGATCCATGACGCATCCGAATAGCCTTCAATCACTGAAGGATACTTACTGTACAAGATGCCAAAACCCTTGGTCCCCTTGAGGTACCTAAGCACACGCCTTAGTGCCTGCCAATGTTGTGAGCTAGGACAACTTGTGTACCTACTCAATTTACCAATAGCAAAAGCAATATCTGGCCTAGTGCTAGTCATTGCATACATACAACATCCTATTACTTGTGCATACTCAAGTTGAGAGACAGCTGATCCTTGGTTGGGCATCAATTTTTCACTTGAGTCCATAAGAGTACTAACAGTTGAACTTTTATCACATTGGAAGCGTTTGACAATCTTCTCAATGTAGTGTGATAGTGTGAGGCTTAAGCCTTTAGCATCACGTTTGATTCTTATACCTAGAATCACATCCGCCTCACCTAAGTCTTTCATAGAAAACTTAGTGGACAAGAAATCCTTAGTGAGATCTACTTGTCTTTGGTTTGTTCCAAAGATCAACATGTCATCAACATATAAGCATATGATCACACCTTGACCGGTATGATCAAACTTACTATAGACACACTTATCAGCTTGATTTATCTTAAATCCATTTGACAATACGACATCATCAAACTTTTGATGCTATTGTTTTGGAGCTTGCTTTAGTCCATACAAGGATTTGACCAAGCGACAAACTTTGTGCTCTTGTCCTTTTAAAACAAACCCTTCAGGTTGTCTCATATACATTTCCTCATCTAGATCACCATTAAGGAATGCTGTCTTGACATCCGTATGATGAATCACTAGATTATATATAGACGCCATAGCTATTAATAACCTAATGGTTGTAATCCTTGCCACCGGAGCATATGTGTCAAAGTAATCGACACCTTCCCTTTGTCTAAAGCCTTGGATGACCAAGCGTGCTTTAAACTTGTCAATGGAACCGTCAACTTTCATCTTCCTCTTGAAGATCCATTTGCATCCCAAAGGTTTGCAACCGGAAGGAAGGTTGGCTAACTCCCACGTATGGTTACCATAATGGAGTCCATCTCCTCTTGGATTGCTTCCTTCCATAAGGCAACATCTTGAGACTTCATGGCCTCGTCAAATGTCTTTGGATCCTTATCTATATGAAAGTAAGAGTGATGATCCATTTCATTATCCCTTGACCCTTCAACCAAGAACACTTGGAAAATCGATTTTTGGGACAAATTAGTGCTCATAGGAGCAATCTCTGGCAAGTCAAGCCCGTGGGACGCTTGCCGGGATTCATCTTGAATCCTATGATGCTTGTTTGGGTATTCATCATCTAAGGTCATGTTGATCACTTCCCTAGGCCTAGGAGCCGAGGTGAAGCGATCTTCATCAAAGATGGCATCCCAAGACTCTATTACGGTATTAACCGAGATGAAGTCATTTGGTTCTATCACATAGAACCTATAAGCTTTGGAGTGTTTGGCATAGCCAATGAACACACACTCAACTCCTCTTTCACCTAAAGTCTTACGTTTGTTGTCATTTAGCCTTACTATGGCTCGACATCCCCAAACTCGTAAGTAATGTAGGTTTGGTTTCCTTTTGAACCATAGTTCGTAAAAAGTCTTCTTGCTTCTTTTGTTTGGAACACGATTAAGCAAGTAGTTTGCCTTGAGCATAGCTTCACCCCAAAACGAATTCTTAAGACCCGAGTAAGACAACATGGCATTGACCATCTCTTTAAGCACTCGGTTCTTTCGTTTGGCGACACCATTTGATTGTGGTGTGTAAGGTGCCGTGGTCTCATGTATGATCCCGACACTCTCAAAGTATTCCTTATCCATAAATTCCCCACCACGATCCGTGCGTACTCTTTTTATTAAGGTACCTTGTTGCAACTCAGATTCATTCTTGAATACATAGAATTTGTCTAAGGCATCACTCTTTGCAAAGAGTAGATATACGTAACAATACCTAGAGTAATCATCTATGAATGTTACGTAATACGTCTTCTTTCCTAATGAAGGAGTAGAGTGCAAGTCGCCTAGATCCGAGTGGACTAAGCCGAGCATTGATTGTTCTCTTTGAACTCTAGGAAATGGAAGTCTTGTTATCTTGGTCAACATGCACGTTTTACACTTGTCTTTTGGCAAGTCAAGTTTAGGTAAAATACCAGCCTTAGTCATGTCATTCATACGCTTAAAATAAACATCTCCAAGCCGTGCATGCCATTTGACAAAATCACAATTGAAAGAAGAAGAAGACAATGTAAACAAACTATTCTTGTTTATATTAGTATTAGAAAGTTTATTACATAAAGAGAGAAGATTCATATTATTGTTCCAATGGCCAAAGCCTACAAATGTTCCTCTCCTAGATAATACATAGCGGTCGGTTCTATGACTTGTTTGAAGCCAAGCCTATTGAGTACACCACCAGAAACCACATTCTTTCTACTGGCCGGTGCATGTAGTACATTTGACAGGACTAGAGTCTTGCCACTTGTGTAGTATAAATCAACCCGTCCTCTTCCTAGAACGGGGGTGGTAGACTCGTTTCCCATATGTATGAGTGCTCCATCGTTAGCAACAACGTATGTCTTGAACCAACGCCGATCTTTGCAAACATGAGTTGTTGCACCCGAGTCAACCCACCAACCAAGGTCATCATCCTTGGTTTGAGGGGGTTTTGGCCACTTTCGCCTCCATCCTTGGATCCATTGTCCTTAACCTTGCAATCCCGTTTGAAGTGGCCAGACTTTCCACACTTCCAACAAGAACCTTTTGGTTTCTTGTCAATATTATCCTTCTTGGACTTCTTGGACTTATTTTCCTTGTTCTTGTCTTTGTCCTTTCCTTTGAACCTCTTCCTTTTGCCCTTGCATCCATCATGTTGGCCTCGTGGGAAGTAGAAGTTTTATCCTCCTTCTTGAGTCCCCCTTCTTGTGCCCTAAGACCTTGTTCAAATTGAAGGTGAGAGCCAAGTTCCACCAACGTGAGTTTTTTCTTCTTGTGCTTTAGCACATGGTGGAAGTCCTTCCAAGAAG
>BSUD01000007.1:110862594-110996916 GCA_033239045.1 Fagopyrum esculentum | reverse complement strand
GGGGGGGGTTATCCATTATAGACGAAACCGCAATGGCCTCATCCATATGCATGGCATGTTGAGTGAACCTCCCAAGAATCCGGAGCGATTCATTGTATTGTTCCATTACCGGCCTTGAGTCCACCATTTTATATGAGTTAAAATCCGAGACTAAGTATTTGCGAGATGAAGCATCCTCCGCCATGTACTTAGACTCCAATTGATCCCACATTGATGTTGATGACTCTACACTTTGGTAGACATCAAATAATGCATCACTCATGCCATTGAGAATATGACCACGACATATGTAGTCATCATTATCGCATTTGCTCCTTTGTCGGACAGCCTCTATCTCCTCCACCATATCATCAACCGGCTCGGCCGGTCTAGGTGTAGTGAGTACATAAGTGACTTATAGTGTAGTCAAGAGGAAGTGCATTTTCTTTTGCCACCTCCTAAAGTCTACACCCTCAAACTTATGCAACTTTCTAAAACGAGAAGTCATTTCTTTCATTAACGTCTTACTCATTATTGATCAATCCAATCCTACAAAATAATTAACAATAAATACACTTAGAAGATTGTTGGATTTTCGGTGTCCGGTTTTAGACCAAAGGGCCGTAGTCTCACTTAAGTGAGTAGACGGTTGTCCCAATTGCCAATCAAATTAATATGATTTATCCTGAAGTGAAATAAATTATTAAATAAGGGTTTGTAATCTCCACAAAGGAGTAGACAAAACCCAACCAAGAGTTTGTAATCTCCAAAAAGGAGTAGACTAAACTCTAATAGAAATTAAGTTCAATTGCAAGTCTTATAAACCGATTGTTATATGTTAAAACATTGACTTGGATTATGTAACGAGTCATTCATAAATGAATTTTCCTTCTAAGAGTATTCTCCCCTACACCGGGAATATCCAAATACCTTAGTGGGATAAAACGTTACACGTTACAAAGACTAAGTAAGAGACTTACTTGTCTTACTTAGTAGAAAGGGTATTCCTAGGTTTTTTCAATACAAAACCAAACTAAGATGGATGTCTATCCTTTGTCAATACAAAGGAACTATACTGGTCTTTCGAGTTTTGTAAACAAGCTTATACGAAGGCCTATCCAATGTCAATACAATGGAACTAAAAGCTTTATTGTTGTAAAAACGAATGTTCAATCAAGTGCAAATAGATCTCTCTTTTATAGGCATAGGGGGCCACGGTTTTGGGGGGTTAAAAGAGGCTAAAATCGGTTATGGAAGTTACGTGGAAGTTACTTGGAAGATGGGCCTTGAAGCCCTAGAAAGCCCGAGGCCCAAGGCCCACATAGGGAGCACAAAACCGCTCCCCGGAGCTAGCTTAGAGCTAGCTTATTTTTCATGGTCCAAACACTTCCAATGAGCTTCATTCACTTTAATATAGCTAGGGTAAGCTCCAAGATCCTCAAACACTCAATATCTTAGCTCAAACTAGTGTAGCTCCTTAAGAAGCTCACTAGCTGCTTCATTGACATTCACTAAGCATTTGAGCTTGGATTGCTTCCAATTTTTAACCACATATTCTTTAGCCAATATAAGACCTAAGAACCAAATGTGTGCCGATAAAATGTGGCTAAAAAGCCCCAAACAGTGGCCTTCTAAAAGCTAGCACAAGTTGACCTTGTCGTGAATCACCTTGCTTTGATTCGACTCCCCTTATAATACTAGTTGTTCTTAGTGCCGGCCACTTGTCTTGCCTCCCGCAACCCGGACCATAGTGACACACATGTGAACAATTCATTGCACCTTGTCTCTAGACAAGCTCAACGGTTACAATGAAGACTTAGCCCAAATCTCCAACATTCCTCTCCCATTTGAGCAAAGTCAAGAAACTTTTAGTAGACATACATCCAAACAAAATATTCGCATAATCATAAATATCTTTCGATTGAATTTATTGAATTAGTATAATTACACATTCTGCACTAAAGAATTGTGGTGTCCTAATGGATTGAACTACTTAACTTGTTTAAGTACACGAAGGCAACATACACGAAATTTACATTTCCTTTACAAATAAATGACACATTTAAAGGCTATTGTGTCCTAATCCTGTAATGAACATATAGGCGAGTCAACCATCTACTCCCTTGAAAGAAGCCTTGACACTTCACGTTCACGTAGCCAACTCTCTTTTGATCTTGCACCTATAATTGCAATTTTTCAAAAGAGTTGTTAAGAAATTACATTTTTCAAACTATACATATTATATAGGCATAGAGCATTACCTTGGATGGACATTTTATGCTCACAACTTCTCGGAATGGGCTTTCCTCGTTGAATTCGGCTAAGGCATCAAACCATAGGCGAATTGGGTGTCCCATGACAAGTCGTTTTTAACTTAGGTCGTTAACCCCATCCCCTTGGCTGACTTTTGAACTAAGTCCCTAGCCAAGCTCTTGGTTAAGTGATCGGCTAGATTATTGTGTGTTCTCACAAAATCGACCGATACTATACCGTGAGTTATGAGCTCTCTAACCGGGCTATGTCTCACACCAAGATGTCTTGATTTTCCATTGTTCGTTTGGCTATAAGATTTATCCAACGTAGCTGCACTATCACAATGAATTGAGATAGGAGAAACCGGTTTTGGCCATAGAGGAATTTCTAGAACCAAATTTCTTAGCCATTCAGCTTCCTTACCGGCAGCGGCAAGTCCCACAAACTCGGACTCCATGGTCGAGGTTGTGATGCATGTTTGCTTCTTTGAAGCCCAACAAATGGCACCACCACCTAACAAGAAAACCCATCCTGTGGTGGATGAGTGATCATCTAGATTAGTGATCCATGACGCATCCGAATAGCCTTCAATCACTGAAGGATACTTACTGTACAAGATGCCAAAACCCTTGGTCCCCTTGAGGTACCTAAGCACACGCCTTAGTGCCTGCCAATGTTGTGAGCTAGGTCAACTTGTGTACCTACTCAATTTACCAATAACAAAAGCAATATCTGGCCTAGTGCTAGTCATTGCATACATACAACATCCTATTACTTGTGCATACTCAAGTTGAGAGACAGCTGATCCTTGGTTGGGCATCAATTTTTCACTTGAGTCCATAGGAGTACTAACAGTTGAACTTTTATCACATTGGAAGCGTTTGACAATCTTCTCAATGTAGTGTGATTGTGTGAGGCTTAAGCCTTTAGCAGCACGTTTGATTCTTATGCCTAGAATCACATCCGCCTCACCAAAGTCTTTCATAGAAAACTTAGTGGACAAGAAATCCTTAGTGAGATCTACTTGTCTTTGGTTTGTTCCAAAGATCAACATGTCATCAACATATAAGCATATGATCACACCTTGACCGGTATGATCAAACTTACTATAGACACACTTCTTAGCTTGATTTATCTTAAATCCATTTGACAATACGACATCATCAAACTTTTGATGCTATTGTTTTGGAGCTTGCTTTAGTCCATACAAGGATTTGACCAAGCGACACACTTTGTGCTCTTGTCCTTTTAAAACAAACCCTTCAGGTTGTCTCATATACATTTCCTCATCTAGATCACCATTAAGGAATGCTGTCTTGACATCCATTTGATGAATCACTAGATTATATATAGCCGCCATAGCTATTAATAACCTAATGGTTGTAATCCTAGCCACCGGAGCATATGTGTAAAAGTAATCGACACCTTCCCTTTGTCTAAAGCCTTGGATGACCAAGCGTGCTTTAAACTTGTCAATGGAACCGTCAACTTTCATCTTCCTCTTGAAGATCCATTTGCATCCCAAAGGTTTGCAACCGGAAGGAAGGTTGGCTAACTCCCACGTATGGTTACCCATAATGGAGTCCATCTCCTCTTGGATTGCTTCCTCCCGTAAGGCAACATCTTGAGAACTCATGGCCTCGTCAAATGTCTTTGGATCCTTATCAATATGAAAGTAAGAGTGATGATCCATTTCATTATCCCTTGACCCTTCAACCAAGACCACTTGGAAAATCGATTTTTGGGACAAATTAGTGCTCATAGGAGCAATCTCTGGCAAGTCAAGCCCGTGGGACGCTTGCCGGGATTCATCTTGAATCCTATGATGCTTGTTTGGGTATTCATCATCTAAGGTCATGTTGATCACTTCCCTAGGCCTAGGAGCCGAGGTGAAGCGATCTTCATCAAAGATGGCATCCCAAGACTCTATTACGGTATTAACCGAGATGAAGTCATTTGGTTCTATCACATAGAACCTATAAGCTTTGGAGTGTTTGGCATAGTCAATGAACACACACTCAACACCTCTTTCACCTAAAGTCTTACGTTTGTTGTCATTTAGCCTTACTATGGCTCGACATCCCCAAACTCGTAAGTAATGTAGGTTTGGTTTCCTTTTGAACCATAGTTCGTAAGAAGTCTTCTTGCTTCTTTTGTTTGGAACACGATTAAGCAAGTAGTTTGCCTTGAGCATAGCTTCACCCCAAAACGAATTCTTAAGACCCGAGTAAGACAACATGGCATTGACCATCTCTTTAAGCACTCGGTTCTTTCGTTTGGCCACACCATTTGACTGTGGTGTGTAAGGTGTCGTGGTCTCATGTATGATACCGACACTCTCAAAGTATTCCTTATCCATAAATTCCCCACCACGATCCGTGCATACTCTTTTTATTAAGGTACCTTGCTGCAACTCAGATTCATTCTTGAATACATAGAATTTGTACAAGGCATCACTCTTTGCAAAGAGTAGATATACGTAACAATACCTAGAGTAATCATCTATGAATGTTACGTAATACGTCTTCTTTCCTAATGAAGGAGTAGAGTGCAAGTCGCCTAGATCCGAGTGGACTAAGCCGAGCATTGATTGTTCTCTTTCAACTCTAGGAAATGGAAGTCTTGTTATCTTGGTCAACATGCACGTTTTAAACTTGTCTTTTGGCAAGTCAAGTTTAGGTAAAATACCAGCCTTAGTCATGTCATTCATACGCTTAAAATAAACATCTCCAAGCCGTGCATGCCATTTGACAAAATCACAATTGAAAGAAGAAGAAGACAATGTAAACAAACTATTCTTGTTTATATTAGTATTAGAAAGTTTATTACATAAAGAGAGAAGATTCATATTATTGTTCCAATGGCCAAAGCCTACAAATGTTCCTCTCCTAGATAATACATAGCGGTCGGCTTCTATGACTTGTTTGAAGCCAAGGCTATTGAGTACACCACCAGAAACCTCATTCTTTCTAATGGCAGGTGCATGTAGTACATTTGACAAGACTAGAGTCTTGCCACTTGTGTAGTATAAATCAACCCGTCCTCTTCCTAGAACGGGGGTGGTAGACTCGTTTCCCATATGTATGAGTGCTCCATCGTTAGCAACAACGTATCTCTTGAACCAATGCCGATCTTTGCAAACATGAGTTGTTGCACCCGAGTCAACCCACCATCCAAGGTCATCATCCTTGGTTTGAGGGGGTTTTGGCCACTTTCGCCTCCATCCTTGGATCCATTGTCCTTAACCTTGCAATCCCGTTTGAAGTGGCCAGACTTTCCACACTTCCAACAAGAACCTTTTGGTTTCTTGTCAATATTATCCTTCTTGGACCTCTTGGACTTATTTTCCTTGTTCTTGTCTTTGTCCTTTTCTTTGAACCTCTTCCTTTTGCCCTTGCCATCCATCATGTTGGACTCGTGGGAAGTAGAAGTTTTATCCTCCTTCTTGAGTCCCCCTTCTTGTGCCCTAAGACCTTGTTCAATTTGAAGGTGAGAGCCAAGTTCCACCAACGTGAGTTTTTCCTTCTTGTGCTTTAGCACATGGCGGAAGTCCTTCCAAGAAGGGGGGAGCTTATCCATTATAGACCAAACCGCAATGGCCTCATCCATATGCATGGCATGTTGAGTGAAACTCCCAAGAATCCGGAGCGATTCATTGTATTGTTCCATTACCGGCCTTGAGTCCACCATTTTATATGAGTTAAAATCCGAGACTAAGAATTTGCGAGATGAAGCATCCTCCGCCATGTACTTAGACTCCAATTGATCCCACATTGATGTTGATGACTCTACACTTTGGTAGACATCAAACAATGCATCACTCATGCCATTGAGAATATGACCACGACATATGTAGTCATCATTATCGCATTTGCTCCTTTGTCGGACAACCTCTATCTCCTCCACCATATCATCAACCGGCTCGGCCGGTCTAGGTGTAGTGAGTACATAAGCGACTTTTAGTGTAGTCAAGAGGAAGTGCATTTTCTTTTGCAACCTCCTAAAGTCTACACCCTCAAACTTATCCAACTTTCCAAAACGAGAAGTCATTTCTTTCATTAACGTCTTACTCATTATTGATCAATCCAATCCTACAAAATAATTAACAATAAATACACTTAGAAGATTGTTGGATTTTCGGTGTCCGGTTTTAGACCAAAGGGTCGTAGTCTCACTTAAGTGAGTATACGGTTGTCCCAATTGCCAATCAAATTAATATGATTTATCCTGAAGTGAAATAAATTATTAAACAAGGGTTTGTAATCTCCACAAAGGAGTAGACAAAACGCAACCAAGAGTTTGTAATCTCCAAAAAGGAGTAGACTAAACTCTAATAGAAATTAAGTTCAATTGCAAGTCTTATAAACCGATTGTTATATGTTAAAACATTGACTTGGATTATGTAACGAGTCATTCATAAATGAATTTTCCTTCTAAGTGTATTCTCCCCTACACCAGGAATATCCAAATACCTTAGTGGGATAAAACGTTACACGTTACAAAGACTAAGTAAGAGACTTACTTGTCTTACTTAGTAGAAAGGGTATTCCTAGGTTTTGTCAATACAAAACCAAACTAAGATGGATGCCTATCCTTTGTCAATACAAAGGAACTATACTGGTCTTTCGAGTTTTGCAAACAAGCTTATAAGAAGGCCTATCCAATGTCAATACAATGGAACTAAAAGCTTTATTGTTGTAAAAACGAATGTTCAAGCAAGTGCAAATGGATCTCCCTTTTATAGGCATAGGGGGCCACGGTTTTGGGGGGTTAAAAGAGGCTAAAATCGGTTATGGAAGTTACGTGGAAGTTACTTGGAAGATGGGCCTTGAAGCCCTAAAAAGCCCGAGGCCCAAGGCTCACATAGGGAGCCCAAAACCGCTCCCCGAAGCTAGCTTAGAGCTAGCTTATTTTTCTTGGTCCAAACACTTCCAATGAGCTTCATTCACTTTAATATCGCTAGGGTAAGCTCCAAGATCCTCAAACACTCAATATCTTAGCTCAAGCTAGTGTAGCTCCTTAAGAAGCTCACTAGTCGCTTAATTGACATTCACTAAGCATTTGAGCTTGGAATGTTCCCAATTTTTAACCACATATTCTTTAGCCAATATAAGACCTAAGAACCAAAGGTGTGCCAATAAAATGTGGTTAAAAAGCCCCAAACACCGGCCTTCTAAAAGCTAGCACAAGTTGACCTTGTCGTGAATCACCTTGCTTTGATTCGACTCCCCTTATAATACTAGTTGTTCTTAGTGCCGGCCACTTGTCTTGCCTCCCGCAACCCGGACCATTGTGACACACATGTGAACAATTCATTGCACCTTGTCTCAAGACAAGCTCAACGGTTACAATGAAGACTTAGCCCAAATCTCCAACATATATATATATATATATATATATATATATATATATATATATATATATATATATATATATATATATATATATATATATATATATATATATATATACTATTAATACTTTTTTCTTAAAGTCTATAATTACTTTGAATAACATGATATAACACAAATTTACTTTTGATCATTTATGTTTTCCGATTAGGATTATCACACCGGGCTTTATAATGTTATCCCACAATAATATTAAAATGATAATTATTTTTTTTAAAAAATTAATATAAACATCAGATTATAAAAATATCTGATCATAAACTTATCAAATAATATAATTATTTGAAATATAAGTATAAAAATTACGATATGCATTAATAAATTTAAATATAATATAATAACTACTATCTAATAATAATATTTATGACATACTGTTCTCGTTTTAATAACTCATAATTTTATTTGAAATTTAATATCCAAAAATAAACTTTATAGATATTTTTTTTAAATCAGTATAAAATTAATTTAAATAACCCCAAAATTACAGTTTCCATCATTGAGAAATTCTCTCTCTTTTTCAAGAATACTTGTGTTCTATCATAATTGAGAAATTTATGTTTTTTGATGGCAATATCAATGTGAAAATCATTCAAATGTTTAATTTTTTTATTTCAACTAGCACCATTCAATTATATGTTAATCTTTGGCCTAGGCTTTCTGGTATTGGTCCGTTTCTACATAGTTTACTTAGACGATTTGTTTCTAGTCGAAGTTAAGTCATGCACTATATACATTTAGGGTTGGTTTGATAAGACTGTATGAATGAGAATAGAATGAGAAATTGGTATGGAATAAAATATTAGAACGAATTATTCTTGATACAATATTAGAGTGAAAGATTTCTAAAACATGTTATTTTGATTTTATATAAATAATAGAATGATAAATCATATTATATTTGACGATATATGTGTTAATAATGTAAATGTAAGTTAATATTATTAATCTACAGTTAAGAAAAGTGAGGACCGTCCAATGACTTAAATACAAAAGGTCAACTTAAATAAATAGGTATATAATTTCTACTATAAACTCTATTTTCTCTAATTGAACCATTATATTATTTTTGAACATATTTTGATGGCAAATTATCTTGATTAAACATGTACAAAAGCGGGCTCAAGCCGGGTTCGGGCTGGACCATTACTAAAAACTCTACCCATTAGGTACGGTCCGGGCTGGCCCGACCCGGTTTGTCCGGGCCCATAATGCTGCTCATGTCTACTCATGTAAAACGCGTGCGGGTTTCCGGGTCGGCCCGGATGACCCGTATGTACTTGTTTGTGCGTTCTCCCGGGATTTATCTTTAAAACAAGTAATATAATGTATTTAACACACGCTTTCAAACCATGTATACTTGCATTGTGCACTGCCAACAAGTTCAACAACAATCAACACACAAAAATGAATAAATTTAAATACCTGAAAAACAACAAGTACCATTACATTCAAGTTAGCCCTCCAATCTTGTATTACAAACGAGTATTGTTACGCTCAGGATGTGATACGCAATGGGTTTTAAATTTATAATCTCGTTATATTTATCCTAACTCCTAGCGAACCCGCAGTGTACGGGACGTTTGTAGTAGGGATAGTATTCCGAGGTCGAACACAAAGACTAAGGTGAGATTGATTTGATTTATGATTAAGTTTAGTGAAGATCTAGGTTAAGAAAAAAAAAGAAATAAAGAAATGAAAATCTAAATGTTTTTGGTGGGTTTTTAGGTGATCAATCAAGGATCACTAAACATGCAAAATAAACAAATCAACTATGCTAACAAATCAACACAATCAAACAAACTAAACAAGATATAGATCAAGGATAGAAAAGCGGATTCTAGGGGTTGGGAATTCCGGTTATGGCATAGAACTCAAGCTATCTAATCGTTCCTTGAATTAACTACGATATGTTGGGAGCAAGTGTTTCTGGATTGGGATCAATCACCGGGTAGGTCTCATGGTCCACTAGTCCGTCCCTAGGATCTCATCACCGGGTAAGTCTCTAAGAACCCTAAGGGACGAAATTCTAAACAAACCGGATTGCCACCTAGAGATCTAACCTCTCCTTACCGGGTAAGTCTCGGAAGGGTTAATCCTAAGCAACCATCTAGCACACTTAGTCAAATGGCGGCTTATGAGGCTCACCACTACCTAGGGTTTGTTATCTTTGGAATCTAAGAGTAAGGATTACCGGGTAAGTCTCTCCTAACACTTAGTTGCTAACACTAGGTCACCCTAGGATAGATTTAGCTCAACAAACACTTAGGATTTCAACATTCTAACTAACTAAAGCTAGATCCATCGAACCAGGGAGAATCACGGGCTGTTCTAGCAAATCCACGGCCGTGATTTGGCATGAACAAACCGTGGATCTCAACAGAGGCTACGTCCAAGTAATCAAGTCATCCAAGGGCAAAACTAAGTCCATCCTATCATAGTCCTAGCCATATCCATCCTTCCCTTACCCTAGAATCACATCTATTTAGCCTACAACATTCATCATATCAATCGAAATCAACAAAAATAAAATCATGGCTTCCATTTGCAAGATAATGAAGATAAAGAGATGAACAAGTGAAGTAAACAAAACCAAGCTGAATAATGGAATTAGAATGACTCACAACCCTTCTTAAGGAAGGTTCAAATGGTTCATACAAGTCTAGAAATCGATCCCGAAATTCTTCACTACAAAGCTATCAAGTCTATCAATGGTGTGTACTTCTCCTTCTCCAATGAAGCTCTTCTCCAATAGTAGCTTCCTTCTACCTCCTTCTTCCCAAAGAATCTTCTTGTTGAGAGAATATTTTGATTGGATGATAGTGGATAATTGAGAGCTGCTCCAAGATGATTCTCTCAGCCAATGCAGGACCACTTTTATACTACAACCTTGCAAGAGCTGGCCAAGCGATCGTGGCACAGCTGTCACGAAAACCTGGCAAAATCCACGGGCATTTCCATGGCCGTGGAGTGTCAGTGAACCGTGATTTTGTGCTTCAGCTTTGCCTTTGATCATTAAGCTTCGATTTGGTGCATGGCTTGTGTTGGCAAAGTTCCATGAGCCCTCCCTAGCCTTTAGCTTGCATCCTAATGAGTCCGAGGGTGTGTCATCTTGATGAACGATCCTCAAACGTATCGTTTTAACTCCTAAATCTCTCAAAATACCTACAAAGCAATGCACAAGTCCGTGTAGACGTCTATCTCGACAAAATACGTGAATTGAGTGCAAACGTCGTGAACTAGTGCTAAACCATGCATGAATGAGTGGAAAATCTATCTAAATGAGTGCCTAAATCTAAGTCATAAATCGTGTTATCAAAATACCCCATACTTAAGGTTTGCTCGTCCCCGAGCAAATTCTCAACTATAGACTACGAGATAACATGATTTATGTATGCAGAAAAATGGCAAAATCTTTTTGGGTTTGTGCTTCTACTAGTGGATCACCTTCATAGTCATGTTTTGTGGCAACGGACAAGCAATTATGCATCAAAATAAATGAAGGCATGGAAAGACAATTGCACTTAACTCGAAAGTATGCATGAAATGTAAAGATGAAGAAGTCAAGAAGATCAAGAAGCATATCCAATCTAAATCACTAAGTCTTACAAACATGCAAATAGGTCATAAGGTCTTGTGAAATAAAAGGCCAAGAAACGTTGTGACTAGGTGGGGATTTTCTAGGTTATGTGATGCTAATCCGGGAATGGAACTAACTCCACAATCTTGTCCTCGATCAACTTCCCTCAAGTGTATATTTTTCTCTATCTTTTCTTTCTTTTCTTTTTCTTTGACTTATTTTTGAGACAATGGCATTGGTGTACAAAAGCCGAAACCTTGGTGATTAGCCATCCTCGGGCTTTTTCTATTTTTCGAGGTGCATCCACACCGGGCACACATACCAAAGCTCGTTAGGACTATCGGTTTATTTGACTTTGGCAAGGCACCAACACCCGATCATGTGAAGTGTACCGAGTTACTTGTCATTTAAACCAACGTCCCCAAACCTATATTTTTTACTACACTTTCACAACAAATTCAGCATTTTATTCATGACATTCTTTGATCAACATCTTCACCCCACACTTGCTTTTCACACACATCAACACACTAACATGCTCCTATTCCCCGATGGATCAAAAGAGGTCAAATTTATCTCAATTGAGGTGTTCAAACAATCATGATCAAGATGAGAAGTAGAGAAAGATGAATTGCCTCATTCATTCCTAGATGGTATGCAAGAACTATCATGTAATTTCGACCTTCAATACTTAATCCATTCTAGGCAAACATCATGATCACAAATCATTCATTGAATTCAAGAGAAGTACTTCAAGTCCATATATGCATTCATCAATTTCACACATAAGGCCATTCACAGCCAATCCACAAGACAAGATTCATCATTAGGGTCATATCCAAGCCTAGAAAGCACAAAATTTTTTAAATTTTCTGAATTTTTAGGGGATTTTAGAAATGAATATATACAATGCAAGTCATGTGCAAATATTAAACTACCCTAGATGCTCATCATGCAAAGGATCATGCAAGCCCCACCATACTTAGAAACACATTGTCCCCAATGTGTAAATGAAGTAAAGAAGAGTGAAAGAGGGTTCTCACAATGTAGAAATGGTTTGCTATGGTATTTGGGATTCTCAAGTAGAATTGATGTTGGATGATCCTATCAACCATGGTAGAGAGCTCTAAGTGTTCATCAAGGCGTCGGGACCCGCGCTAGGCACCGCTAGCCGTCCAAGTTCCGCGTCCGCTCCACCCATAATTGGTGAGGGGTTCATCATCATCATTCACTTGTCAAGCAAGGCTTCCAATGCTACTAAGGTTCTAACACACACAAGGCACACAAAACACACACAAAAATAGAAAAATCTAAAACAAAACGAAAAACGAGAAGGGAAAAACGTTACCAATGGGTTGCCTCCCACCAAGCGCTTCTTTAAGGTCATTAGCTTGACCAAACTCGGGGGCGTCTACTCAAGGTAAAGTGGGGCAATCTGATGACATGAAGTATGTATCATCATATTCATGCATATTATAGAAGATTGTCTCAGTTTACCTTGCATTTAGAGAGATTTTGTGTGCCTTTCATGTTCTATTCAATCATTTGTCGGAAATAGAGGTCTACACGAGTTTTTGATAAAATATAGGTAAATGGAGTGGAATTGGAAGCAAAAGCAAAGCAAGGAGCATCTAAGGATGTTAAGGAAGCTAAAGGAACCTAAAAGGGGTCATAAAGAGTTGAAGAATTGCAAAGGAAAAGCATAGAAAACGAGCCAAGATTAGAGCACTTTCTGTTGAAGAAAATCGTGCCAATATGTACATAAATCGGACGATTTTCCCCTCAAGAATTCGAACGATTTTGTGCATAAATCGCCTGGGTCGATTTATTCTGTTTTTCGGCTAAATGAAAAGACGACACAAAGCCCAATTCTTTTGGGCTAGAAGAGAGTTTTGCCAAACAGCCCATTTGCAAGAAACTATAGAGGAGAACCCTACGAACGAAAACGAGCAGGCCGCAGCGGGAAATCTTTACACGTTTGAGAGAATTCGAAGATTCTTGGAGGAAGATTGAAGGACTCTTTGCCGGGAAGCTAATCTTGATTCTAGTTGTGAGATTTCTTTGTCCATTGAAGTGCTTGCTGTTTTTGAGCACGAATTTGAGTCACTTAAGAGATACATTGATTTGTTTTGACAATCGTTTACGGATTTGAAGGTTATTGGAATTTTTTATTCAAGATTCGGTTTCTTTGCGATATTTCTCTCAATATTTAATTTGATTCGATTTTGAAAATGGTTGGCTAAAACCTCTGTGATTCTGGGGATAATAGTTGATGGTTAAGGCTTAGATGATGATAGACTGAACTCATTCAAATATTAGGACCCTGAGAGTTTAGATTTTAGTTTTGCGACTACAGGAAAATCGGACTGTTCTTGAGTAAATCGGCCGATTTTCTTATGAACAGCCCGATTTATTCATCTGACGAACTTTAATTGAATCAATCTTTAACCAAAACTAATCCTTGCCTAAATCCCAATCTTGATTAACCTTTTTACCCTCTAATTGAATGTATGAAGACACTTCAAACCTGATTCTACATTTAATAGATTAAGATTTCAAGATTAGGGTAATAAATAGACTCAACATCCTTTATTAAGATTTTAAGTGTGCTTTCTAATCTTTACTTTGGAGAGTCATATCCTGGAGTTTTAGATAGTTAGTTTGAACATAATTCTTATCTCTAGATCTTTCTATATTGCAGCCTCAACAACCCTTATAGAGAGAACCTTTAGATTAGTCATATAGGCTTCGGAACTTTATCGTACGAATCCTACCTTTGAACATTTAATCTTGGCAATATAAACTCTGTCCTATATCCATAGAAGTGTCTTGAATCGAAAGCTGAAATCGGATACTTGAATCCTTGGAATCATTTCACTCTCATTTGATCACAAAAGCTTTTCGCACTTTTCGCTAGATAATTGAAATTGGATTTATTCTCACCAAATCCCTGAGTTCGACTCTAGAATTCTTAACGTACTACAGCTGATCCGTACACTGCGGGTTCGCTTTGCTTTGAGTTCTAGATATAAATATTAAGACTTTGACGCACACACTTTTCGGGCGAACAAGTTTTTGGTGCCGTTGCCGGGGATTTGGTTTAGACCAAATTCGGTTTTCGGTTGTCTAGCTTGAGAGCTCTTGCTCTTGTCATTTGATTTGTCTACTTGAGTGATCTTTGCAGGTTCTTTAGGTATATGCGAAAGACTAGATCCACTAAAGATCTAGTTCCTTTCGATCCCGAATTGGAGAGAACTTTAAGGAGAAAGTTGAAGGAAAAGAAGATGGCTGAAAACGACGAAAGAAACTACCAGGCTGAACTGAATGAAGCTCAACGCCAACTCCAGTTGAGTGAGAAAGCACGAAGAGATGCTGAAACGATTCATCAATTTCAGATTGATGAACTAAGAGCTATGATGTTGGACATGAAGTTGGAGTTGAACGAATCTCGGAAGAAGAAGAAGAAAGTCAAGACTCCAACTAAGTCCATTAGGAATGATTCATCCGATGATGAAGAATTTGATCCGGACATGCCGGAACTAGAGGAGATAGATCCATTACTCCGTTCTGTTCGAACCACCCCAAAACCGCGGGTTGTTCCTCGCCTCCCAACTAGGGACGCGAGAGTTGTTAATGACGGTGATAGACCTCGCACTTTGGGGCAACGGATAGACCCAATCCAGCAACCACGCCGTCTAGGTATGGATTTCGGAGCTGAAGACATCCAAGAGTTTAGCTTCTCACCACAAGTCATCACCATGGTTCGCCAAAGTCAATATGGCGGAGCAAGTACTGAATCTCCACACCAACACTTGCAGAATTTTGAGATTCTCATGGAGACTATGAAGCCGAAGAAGGCTACTACAAGCAACTACAAGATCAAACCGTTCTTCTTTTCTTTGAAGGACAAGGCTCTAGCTGGGTACCAAACGCTTCCCGCTGCAAAGCTAACAACATGGGAGGAATTGTCTTCGGAATTCCTCACCAAATTCTTTCCGCCATCCAAAACGGCGGAATTGAGAGGTAAGATAAATGCTTTTTCTATGAAACCTAATGAAAGCTTGTTTCAATCTTGGGAAAGGTTTCAAGATCTCTTGTTGGTTTGCCCACACCATGGCATTTCCAAGCTGGAATTATTGGAGATCTACTACAAAGGTTTGGATGTGGAAACACAATTCAACCTCCAATCTCTCTCTTGTGGCACATTCATGGATGTGAGAGAGGATGATGCTTGAGACTTTATTGAGAAGCAAGCCCAAGTGATTGAGAAGTATTCCCACCAGAAGATGGACTCAAATACCCGGAATCAAGGCGATTCGGGAGCTAAGTTGAACCAAGCTGCTCAAACACAAATATTCTCCCTCAACAATAAGATCAAAGAGTTGAAGGAAGTGATCAAAACGAGTCTTCAAAAGACTAAGGAGCAAGAAGCCAACTACATGGGGAGGGACAATAATCAAAGGAATGATAACCGGAATTCCAATTGGAACAACAACAACAAGGACAACCGAAACTCCAATTGGAACAACAACCATAGGAACTCAAATAATAACAATTGGAGGTCAAATCAGCAAAATCCAGGTAATCCTTACTCTCATGCTGAAAAGGCTCTAACACCTCCATCTTCTTCTACTCCTTTAACAAGCCAGGGACAATCAAGCGGATCAAGCAAACCGATCCTCAACCTAAAGTAGTCGATACCACCACAAAAGAAGGAGAGGCAAAAGAGAAGGAAGAAGTCTATGTTCCTCCTCCCGCTTACAAACCACCTCTACCTTTCCCTCAATCTAGAGCGCGTGCACGCCTAGATAAACATTTTGGTAAGTTTGTTGAACTTATGACTAAGCTACATATTAACATACCTTTTATGGATGCAATTTTAGGTATGCCGGCTTACGGGAAATTCCTCAAAGAGATCCTCTCTAATAAGAGGAAATTGGAAGACATAGGAGAAGTCAAAATGAGTATGGAGTCATCCGAACTCATCAAGACTATGACGGAGAACATGCCACCCAAGCTCCGTGATCCAGGATCCTTTTGCATACCCATCACTTTGGGAGAAGCTACCTATGATGCTCTTTGTGACCTTGGAGCGAGTGTGAGTATCATACCTCTTGCTCTATGCAAAGCAGTTGGTCTAGGAGAGCCTAGACCGGTGAAGATCACACTCTACATGGCTGATCGTTCCACCACTAAGCCGGTAGGGATATTAGAAGACATTCCGGTAAAGCTCGGTAAGTTTTACATCCCAATAGATTTTGTCGTTCTTGACATCCCTGCAGATTATCCGGTTCCCATCATTCTTGGGAGACCATTCCTTGCAACATCCGGATGCATGGTAGATTGCAAGAACGGCCAGCTGTCTTTCCATATTGGTGAAGAAAAGATAGAATTCATACTCTCTTCCTTAATCAAGGAGCCAGCCTTGAAAGACGATGCTTTTGAAATTTTTGATGAAGAAGAGTCTAGAGAGGTAGTAAGTTCGATCTTGATGAAAGACCCTCTTCAAAAGGTTCTTAGCATGAGCATCATGGAGGAAGGAGTGGAACCTGATTGCAATGAGGATGTGAAAGCATTAAATGATGTCGAGGAAGAACTAGGAACAAGAATTGAAGAACTAGAATTAACTCCGGAAACTGTGAAGAAAATCGACCTGCTTGAAATAAATCGTCCGATTTGTGAAAAGGCAATCCGATTTTTGTCAACAAAAACAAAAATCGACCCAACTAAACTAAATCGTCCGATTTGTGAAGAGGCAACCCGATTTTTTTCGACAGAAAGAAAAATCGTACCTCAAATCGACCGATTTACTTCAGGGGAGGTCGATCTAGTGGGAAATTTTCAGGATTCTTCAAACTTCACCGCAGCTGTTCTCGACTCTAATGATGCAGTACCCCCACCTCTAGAGTCCTCTCCCACAACACTCAAAGGCCAAGATTCGTCATCAATAAAGGTACCCCCATCATTAGAATTGAAGCCACTCCCCACGCATTTAAGGTACGCATTTCTTGGCACTAATTCCACATATCCGGTCATAGTTAATGCGAATTTGAATGATGCTGAACTAGAGAAACTTATGCACGTTTTGAAGCAACATAGGAGAGCATTAGGTTACACTATTGATGATTTAGTAGGAATAAAGCCTTCCCTATGTATGCACAAAATTCTAATGGAAGAGGATTACAAACCTTCACGCCAACCTCAAAGACAGTTAAATCCGGCAATGAAAGAGGTCGTGAAGAAAGAAATCCTTAAGCTACTTGATGCAGGTATTATCTTCCCTATTTCTGATAGCAAATGGGTGAGTCCAATACAAGTAGTACCCAAGAAAGGAGGCATTACCGTTGTTGCCAACAAGAACAACGAACTCATCCCCACACGGACAGTTATAGGGTGGCGAATGTGCATCGACTACCGCAAACTGAACGTGGCCACAAGGAAGGACCACTTTCCCCTTCCTTTTATCGATCAAATGTTGGAAAAGTTAGCCCAACATTCTTACTTTTGTTATCTAGATGGATATAGTGGTTTCTTTCAGATTCCAATTCATCCGGATGATCAAGAGAAGACAACTTTTACGTGCCCATGGGGTACGTTGCTTATAGAAGAATGCCATTCGGCCTATGCAACGCTCCAGCCACCTTCCAAAGGTGCATGATGGCAATCTTCTCCGAATATGTAGAGAATATCATGGAAGTCTTCATGGACGATTTTTCGGTATATGGTTCTTCCTTTGATAATTGTCTCTATAACCTTTCACTAGTTCTTAAGAGATGTGAGGACACTAACTTAGTCTTAAACTGGGAAAAGTGTCATTTCATGGTCACCGAAAGGATTGTGTTAGGTCATTTAGTATCACAAAGGGGAATAGAAGTTGATAGAGCGAAAATAGAAACCATTGAGAAGTTACCTCCCCCTTCTTCAGTGAAAGGAATTAGAAGTTTCTTAGGACATGTAGGCTTCTATAGGAGATTCATAAAAGATTTTTCTAAGATTTCAAAACCCTTGACTAATCTCTTGATGAAGGACGCAACTTTCGAATTTTCGAAGGATTGTTTAGATGCTTTTTGTAGGATCAAAGAAGCTTTGATTTCAGCACCCATCATTCAACCACCCGATTGGACTCTTCCTTTCGAGGTCATGTGCGACGCAAGCGACGTCGCTATAGGAGCCGTTCTTGGACAGAAGAAAGATGGTCGCACTCATGCCATCTACTACGCTAGCAAAACGCTAGATGAGGCTCAATATAATTATGCAACTATAGAAAAGGAACTTTTAGCCGTAGTATACGCTTTTGAAAAATTTCGTTCCTATCTTGTAGGTGCGAAGGTGATAGTCTATACGGACCACTCCGCAATTCGATACTTATTCACGAAGAAGGATGCGAAGCCAAGGCTTCTAAGATGGATCTTACTCTTACAATAGTTCGATTTAGAGATTCGTGATAAGAAAGGATCAGAGAACTCCGTTGCCGATCATCTTAGTCGTCTACCGCAACTCACCGGCGAGACGGATGAACTTCCTATAGACGACTCATTCCCTGACGAGCAGCTACATGAGATTGAAGAGTGTCTTCAACACATCTCACAAGGTAATGATCCATGGTTCGCTGACATTGTGAATTACCTTGTTTGTCAGGAGATCCCACCCGGACTTTCATATGCTCAAAAGAAGAAATTCTTTAGCGACGTCCGGCAATTCTATTGGAACGAACCTCTTCTGTTCAAGAGAGGTCCCGATGGCATTTACAGGAGATGTATCCCCGAAGATGAGGTAGATAGCGTCATCCGCCATTGCCATTCTTTACCATGTGGCGGACATGCCAGTTCCCACAAGACTTGTGCTAAGGTACTTCGTTCCGGATTCTATTGGCCTACATTTTTCAAGGATGTGCAAAAGTTTGTTGTTGCTTGTGATGCTTGTCAAAGGACAGGTAATATATCAAGGAGGAATGAGATGTCTCTCAACAACATACAAGAAGTAGAGATCTTTGATGTATGGGGCATCGATTTTATGGGACCTTTCCCATCTTCATGCGGTAACCAATATATACTTCTTGCCCTAGACTATGTCTCAAGATGGGTAGAGGCAATCGCTTCTCCTACTAATGATGCAATGGTAGTGGTGAAGTTCTTCAATAGAAGGATCTTCCCAAGGTTCGGAACTCCCCGAACCATCATTAGTGACGGAGGAACGCATTTCACAGCCCGTCGATTTGAGACTCTATTGGCCAAGTATGGGGTGACCCATAAGATAGCTACACCTTACCATCCGCAAACCAACGGACAAGTCGAAATATCCAATAGAGAGATCAAGGGAATTTTAGAGAAAACCGTCTCTAAAACAAGAAAATATTGGTCAATGAAGCTTGACGATGCACTATGGGCGTACAGGACGGCCTTCAAGACTCCAATAGGTACTACTCCCTATAACCTTGTCTATGGTAAATCCTGTCATCTTCCTGTAGAGCTAGAGCATAAAGCCTACTGGGCTATCAAGTGGCTCAATTTTGACATGAAAGAAGCCGGAGAGAAGCGGCTATTAGACATCAACGAGCTAGATGAGATCCGGCTAAATGCGTATGAGAATGCAAAGATCTATAAGGAACGGACAAAGCGTTGGCATGATAAGCACATCATTCCAAAAGAATTGAAGGAGGGAGACAAAGTCCTTCTATTCAACTCAAGGCTTCGTCTATTTCCAGGTAAGCTTAAATCCCGTTGGACAGGACCTTATGTAATTAAACAAGTTTTTCCCCATGGTGCAGTTGAAGTATGGGGTGAACAAAGCGGAAGTTTCAAGGTAAATGGCCAACGGTTAAAGAAATACACACCGGAAGCTCCGGTCGAGGAGATAGCTCCTATCCTCCTCCATTGAACACAAACCATACACCGTCTAGCTAAAGACGATAAATTAAGCGCTTCTTGGGAGGCAACCCATGATAGTATAGTTTTTCATCCTTTTATCACTTAGTTAGAGTAGATTAGTTGTTTTGCTTCTTTGTTTTCGTTTTTATTTGTTCCTCGATGCACTCTTGGTTTGTCGTGTCATTAATCGCAGGAAATTAGGTTCAACTTGAGAGATCCATGGAAAAAGGGAGCACAAATCAATTAAATCTTCAAGATCCATGAAGAATAAGGATGGAAATCGAGATACACTGAGTTAATCGTCCGATTCAAGAGCAAAGCAAGTCGATTTTGACAACAGGAAGAAAAATCGACCTAGAGATCGACCTGCCAAAGAAAATCGTTCGATTTTCCATGTGTTCAGAGAAAAATCGAGTTACCCAAAGTAAATCGTCCGATTCAGAAGCAGAGCAAGGCGATTTTTGACAACAGGAAGAAAAATCGACCTGGAGATCGACCTGCCAAAGTAAATCGTCCGATTTTCTTTGAATCCAGAGAAAAATCGCCCCGACGATTAAATCGACCTTATAAATCGGCTGATTTTCTTCACAGTTTCTCAACCCTATATAAAGACTCAAACACTCGATCTTCCTCATTCCACAACCTACCACTCTCGATTTCCCCTTCTCAAGAACGCCGAAAATCGCCCTTACCCTACAATCCTCACTCCTTAATCATTTTGAATGATTCTTGGATCCAAACTGAAGCATTTTCAACAAGGAACAAGGATCTAGCAACAACAAGCACGGCAATCGACTCCTCCATAAGGAATTCAGGTTTTTCTTTCCAAAACCTAAGTTTCTAATTCGAAATTGAAGTTTGCATAGGAAGTGTTTGTTTGCTGGAATTGATTGAGGAATCTGCTTAGGAATCATTATAGGAGACTGTATGTGGTGATTGCTTGAACAGAACTTTACAGAATTGTGAGAATCGTTGAAATCGAAGAAAAATCGACCCAACCCAGAAAAATCGAACGATTTTTGTGAAGAACAGGCCGATTTTTTGACTCAGAATGGATCTTGTTAAGAGGATAACTAGAAACACGGGGAAGAAGAAGGGATCTTCTTCCAAAGCCCCTCCCCCACCTCCACCTCAAAATATCCCTAAGCTTCCCCCTCCCCTATCCAAGCACAAGAAACGTTATGAACGCATCGTAGATCGCCCATTCACCCCTCCTCGCTACATAGTGCTAGATGACTTAGATTCATTGTTTGTTCGGGAGGATGTTGATATGATGCTTGACAGGGCTGGGCTGAGCCAGTTTGCTACGATTAGGGAGGATGCTTATACCGAGATCACCCTAGATTTCCTTAATACATTCGAGCATGATCCTAGGGAAAGGATGGTCACCTTCCGCCTTATGAGCCAAAATCACACTATGTCCATTGACACTTTTGAAGACTTGTTTGGCTTCTCTTATTCAGATGCAGGCACATTTGCTAGAGGTGTTAGTGCTAGTGACTTTTGGGAGGCTATTTCAGTGGGTGAATACGGAGGAGACAAATGGAGACCCGGAAATTCCAAGGAGACTAGTATGTACAACCTCTCCTTCAAGGTAGTACATCGGATTCTTAGCGAGAGCTTATTTGCACGGACAGAGACTCCACAGAAGCTCAAGGCTGACGAGCTTTTCGTTCTCTATTGCATGATATCCACCACCATTCCCGACATCTCTACCATGCATGCTGACTATCTAGGAAAGATAGCCAACAAAGCTAAGGGCGATATTTGTGCAGGAGGTCTTGTCACTCATGTGGCTAAGACAATGGGATTGGACTTCTCCGGATGCACTCTAGCTGAGAGTGCCCTTCCATTAGGCTCCCAGCGGCTGGTTGTTCGACATGTCTTGATTACTCGAGGGAGAGGAATACTTCATGTGCCCATGCCATGGCACAGGGATCCGAAGAAGAAGCCATCCGAGATCATATGAAAGTCCGAATACACTATTCGGAACAACAGAAACTGGAAGGAGACGTTCGAGTCGATGCTTGAGGAGTTCTCCCCTCCTACTTACTATGATGATGATGATGCAGGTGACTCTGAGGAGGAGGATGAGGATGTAGGACAGGGGACCATGCTCGAGTTTGAGAGTGACACTCATAGTGGTCATGCTACAAATACCATGGACACCGACACTCATGGTGCAGGACCCAGCCGGACTAGTAGAGGCGATGAGGAGACGGAGGATGACATGCAGCCACCTCGCCGCTCATTTGCACGAGCTCCAGGACATGGACGAGGACGTCGCCCTCCCCATCACTTTAGGGAGCTAGTCTCTAGCTTCCAAAGCCTCAGCACCGACTATCATGCTCTCCACACCAACTACAAGACCCTGACCACTCAGTTCAGGAACTACAGGGAGGAGACGGACGCTAGGCATTCTTCCTATGATGGCCAGATGAGAGACTTATACTTCCACCAGTTCGGCCACTTCTATGATCCTAGCGCACCGATGTATCCCTATCCACCACCTCCACCGCCGACAGAGGATTGAGCTTCCACTTCTTTTACATTGTAAGTATTTTTATCCTTCTTATGCTTGATTTTCACATTGGGGACAATGTGGATGTCAAGTATGGGGTGGGGGTACTTACAATACCTTATGTTTCATCTTAGCACTTAATGACATTTGCACTACTCTCGATGACTTGGCTTGTAATAACTCTTGCACTACTTTCTTTCCATTATGACACTTGTATTTGCATGATCTTTTTCAAATCCTATGAATTTTCAAAAATTTTTGTGCTTCTTATAATGGAAATGACCTCTATGATGAGAATTGTGTATATGGATAGGCAAAAAGATGCTTAGTTGTGTTGAGATGTTAATCATAGCATGAATGAGTCTACTTTTGTTACTTGAACGCATGAATAAGTTATATGATCTAGTTGTTATGATAAGAGAATGAAATAATGGTCGAAGCTATATTGCAAGTTCTTCTACACCATATAAGGATGACTAAGGCAATTCACTTCTTTTCTTTTCTCATATCTTGATCATGCTAGCCCCTCAATGAAATATGTAACCCTCCCTTTACCATCCGGGAATTAGGATAAGTAATAGAAAAAGGCATGTTTGATGTGGGAGGGCCAAGGAAAATGTATTGAAAGAAAGTGCAGAAATTCATAAGTTTGGGGACGTTGAACATGAGGATGAGTAACTCGGCACCATTCACATAGCCGGGTGTTTGTGTCTTGCCAAAGTCCGATTGAACGACAAGTCCTAACGGGATATGGTATGTGCATCAAGGGTTTGAGGCATCTCGAAATTGAGAAACGCCGATCTCCTAGGCTTCGGTTTTTTTGCACCGCTGTCCATACTCTCAAAAAGTAAAGTATAATGAAAGCAAAGCTTTCTACATGCAAAGCATGTGCGGTGAAGAAAAATCTTGAAGGTATTATGTGTTCCTCTTTCCCGGATTAGCACCACAATTGCCAAAAAGAATTCCTTCCCTTAATACGTTTCTTGAACCTTTTCTTTGATTAGAAGACCTTGAGACTTTTATGCATGTGTTTAAGACTTAATGGCTTAGATTTGTTTGACTTCGATTACCTCTACACCTTTATCATGTCCTTTATTTGTGTTTTCAAGAAAGAAAAGGAAGTTAGTTCATCTTATAGTTATCATTGATACATGCTTTGCCTTTTTATGCCTTGAAATATCACTTTGAGGGTGATCCAATAAGAAGAAGCACTACCAAAAGAAGAGTTTTTGAGTTTTCATACATATATAATCCATGACATCTTATATTCTAAATTTGAGTCTTGCTGAGGGACAAGCAAGAGGCAAGTATGGGGTATTTTTATGACATGAATTATGTATCATCATATTCATGCATATTATAGAAGATTGTCTCAGTTTACCTTGCATTTAGAGAGATTTTGTGTGCCTTTCATGTTCTATTCAATCATTTGTCGGAAATAGAGGTCTACACGAGTTTTTGATGAATTATAGGCAAATGGAGTGGAATTGGAAGCAAAAGCAAAGCAAGGAGCATCTAAGGATGTTAAGGAAGCTAAAGGAACCTAAAAGGGGTCATAAAGAGTTGAAGAATTGCAAAGGAAAAGCATAGAAAACGAGCCAAGATTAGAGCACTTTCTGTTGAAGAAAATCGTGCCAATATGTACATAAATCGGACGATTTTCCCCTCAAGAATTCGAACGATTTTGTGCATAAATCGCCTGGGTCGATTTATTCTGTGTTTCGGCTAAATGAAAAGAAGACACAAAGCCCAATTCTTTTGGGCTAGAAGAGAGTTTTGCCAAACAGCCCATTTGCAAGAAACTATAGAGGAGAACCCTACGAACGAAAACGAGCAGGCCGCAGCGGGAAATCTTTACACATTTGAGAGAATTCGAAGATTCTTGGAGGAAGATTGATGGACTCTTTGTTGGGAAGCTAATCTTGATTCTAGTTGTGAGATTTCTTTGTCCATTGAAGTGCTTGCTGTTTTTGAGCACGAATTTGAGTCACTTAAGAGATACATTGATTTGTTTTGACAATCGTTTACAGATTTGAAGGTTATTGGAATTTTTTATTCAAGATTCGGTTTCTTTGCGATATTTCCCTCAATATTTAATTTGATTCGATTTTGAAAATGGTTGGCTAAAACCTCTGTGATTCTGGGGATAATAGTTGATGATTAAGGCTTAGATGATGATAGACTGAACTCATTCAAAAATTAGGACCTTGAGAGTTTAGATTTTATTTTTGCGACTACAGGAAAATCGGATTGTTCTTGAGTAAATCGGCCGATTTTCTTATGAACAGCCCGATTTATTCCTCTGACGAACTTTAATTGAATCAATCTTTAACCAAAACTAACCCTTGCCTAAATCCCAATCTTGATTAACCTTTTTACCTTCTAATTGAATGTATGAAGACACTTCAAACCTGATTCTACATTTAATAGATTAAGATTTCAAGATTAGGGTAATAAAGAGACTCAACATCCTTTATTAAGATTCTAAGTGTGCTTTCTAATCTTTACTTTGGAGAGTCATATCCTGGAGTTTTAGATAGTTAGTTTGAACATAATTCTTATCTCTAGATCTTTCTATATTGCAGCCTCAACAACCCTTATAGAGAGAACCTTTAGATTAGTCATATAGGCTTCGGAACTTCACCGTACGAATCCTACCTTTGAACATTTAATCTTGGCAATATAAACTCTGTCCTATATCTATAGAAGTGTCTTGAATCAAAAGCCGAAATCGGATACTTGAATCCTTGGAATCATTTCACTCTCATTTGATCACAAAAGCTTTTCGCACTTTTCGCTAGATAATTGAAATTGGATTTATTCTCACCAAATCCTTGAGTTCGACTCTAGAATTCTTACCGTACTACAGCTGATCCGTACACTGCGGGTTCGCTTTGCTTTGAGTTCTAGATATAAATATTAAGACTTTGACGCACACACCTTTTTGGGCGAACACAATCATATCCACCGGAGCTCCTGGGATATACTTCTTCAACCGGTGCCCATTCACCTTAAAGTTTTCACAATGCTCCCCTCCTATCTCAATAGCTCCATGGGGAAAGATCTTCTTCACCACATATGGTCCGGTCCATCTTGATTTGAGCTTTCCGGGAAAGAGCCGCAACCTTGAGTTGAAGAGAAGGACAAGGTCTCCTTCACTCAACTCCTTGGGGATGATCCTCTTGTCATGCCACCGCTTGGTCCTCTCCTTGTAGATCCGGGCATTCTCATAAGCATACAACCGGATCTCCTCAAGTGCGTTCATATCAAGCAACCTCTTCTCTCCGGCCTTTTTGAGATCAAAATTTAGCCACTTGATGGCCCAATGCGCTCTATGCTCTATTTCTACCGGAAGGTGGCAAGACTTGCCATAGAACAACTTGTAAGGAGTGGTGCCAATTGGTGTCTTGAAAGCGGTTCTATATGCCCACAAGGCATCATTGAGCTTCATAGCCCAATCTTTTCTAGTTCTAGATACCCTCTTCTCGAGAATGGCCTTTATCTCCCGGTTGGAGATCTCCACTTGGCCACTAGTTTGGGGATGGTAAGGTGTTGCCACCTTATGAGTCACTCCATACTTAGCCAAAAGTGCCCAAAAGTTCCTATTGGTGAAGTGCTTCCCTCCATCACTTATGATCACCCTTGGTGTTCCAAACCTAGGAAAGATCACTCGGTTGAAGAACCGCACCACAACCTTGGCGTCATTTGTAGGAGAAGCAATTGCCTCCACCCATCTTGATACATAATCTACCGCCAATAGGATGTAGAGGTTGCCACATGAAGAAGAGAATGGTCCCATGAAGTCCACACCCCACACATCAAATATTTCCACTTCTTGTATGTTGTTCAAAGGCATCTCATTCCTCCTTGAGATGTTGTCCGTCCTTTGGCAAGCATCACAAGCTACCACAAAGCTTTGCACATCCTTGAACAAACTTAGCCAAAAGAAGCCCGATTACAACACCTTTGCACATGTCTTGTGGGAGCTAGCATGCCCTCCACATGGCAAGGAATGACAATGGTGGATCACACTCTCCACCTCATCCTCCGTTATGCATCTTCTAAACATTCCATCCGGCCCTCTCTTGGACAAAAGTGGCTCGCTCCAATAGTAGTGCCTCACATCTTTGAAGAACTTCTTCCTTTGGGCATATGTCAATCCGGGAGGCACTTCCTCACACACTAAGTAGTTCACAATGTCGGCAAACCATGGCTCGCTTCCTCTAGACACTTGGAACAAGCATTCCTCCACCATTTGCAATTTCTCATCCCGGAACGAATCATCAATCGGGATGTCATCTCTTTCAAGCTCCAATGGTGGGAGTCTACTAAGGTGATCAGCCACGGAGTTCTTGGATCCCTTCTTGTCCCGGATTTCCAAATCAAACTCTTGTAGAAGAAGGATCCACCGAATCAACCTATGCTTTGCATCCTTCTTGGTAAGGAGGTAACGGATCGCAGCATGATCCGTATGCACTATGACCTTCGCTCCAACAAGATATGAGCGGAACTTCTCAAAAGCATACACCACCGCTAGCAACTCTTTCTCGGTGGTAGCATAATTGAGTTGGGCATCGTCTAGCGTCTTGCTAGCATAATAAATGGCATGAGTGCGCCCATCTTTCCTTTGCCCCAAAACAGCCCCAACGGCTACATCGCTTGCATCGCACATGATCTCAAATGGTAAACTCCAATCCGGAGGTTGCATGATAGGTGCGGAGATCAAGGCGTTCTTCAACCTACAAAAAGCCTCAAGACAATCTTTGGAAAAGACAAAATCAACATCCTTCATTAGTAGGTTAGTAAGAGGCTTAGAAATTTTAGAGAAGTCTTGAATAAACCTCCGGTAAAAACCGGCATGCCCTAAGAAACTCCTTACCCCTTTCACCGAGGTAGGTGGTGGCAACTTCTCTATCGTTTCAATCTTGGCCCTATCAACCTCAATACCACGGTTAGACACCAAGTGTCCTAACACAATACCTTCACTTACCATGAAGTGGCATTTTTCCCAATTTAAGACAAGATTTGTCTCCTCACATCTTTGCAATACTAATGACAAGTTAGCCAAGCAATTATCAAAGGAAGAACCATAAACAGAGAAATCATCCATGAACACTTCCATGATATTTTCAATGTATTCCGAAAAGATAGCCATCATACACCTTTGGAAGGTGGCGGGTGCATTACACAACCCAAATGGCATTCTCCTATATGCAAAGGTACCCCATGGACATGTAAATGTAGTTTTCTCTTGGTCATCGGGGTGGATAGGGATTTGGAAGAATCCACTATAGCCATCTAGGTAGCAAAAATGAGAATGTTGAGCTAACCTCTCTAGCATTTGGTCAATGAAGGGGAGAGGGAAGTGATCTTTCCTAGAGGCCATATTCAACTTCCTATAGTCAATGCACATTCTCCACCCCGTAACCGTCCTAGTTGGGATTAGTTCATTGTTCTCATTGGTCACTACGGTCATTCCACCCTTCTTAGGAACTACATGGATGGGACTAACCCACTTACTATCCGAGATAGGGTAGATTATCCCCGCATCTAGCAACTTAATGATTTCCTTTTTGACTACCTCTTTTATTATGGGATTTAATCTCCTTTGTTATTCAATAGAGGGTTTATGATTATCTTCCATCATTATCTTATGCATGCACAAAGAAGGTTTAATGCCAACCAAATCATCAATAGTATAGCCAATGGCTTTCCTATGCAATCTTAGCTCATGCAACAACTTAGCAAGTTCATCATCACTCAAGCATGCATTCACAATCACCGGATATGTAGAGTCATCACCAAGGAAAGCATACTTTAAATGAGAGGGGAGGGGTTTGAGTTCAAGTTTAGGAGGACCTTTATCGATTGGAGACGATCCAAATAACGTTGGATGAGATGAATCCAAAGCAAATGAAGATCCTCCAAGGCTCCTTGAAGCTTGATCATCAATAAGGGCTGATTCAGGGGAAACCACGGCCAACTCCACGGTTTGCTCCAAGTCCACGGCCGTGGATCTTGCCTGGCTCATTTGTTGTGGCTTTACAGAGAGTTTGACGGCCGTTGAACCACTTCCACGCCCGTGGAACTTCCAGTTGTTCAGCTTCTCTTTGTGGCCTTCATCTTGAGCACTTGTCTCCTCTTTTAATGCTTCTAAGGCCTTGATCTCTTTATTGCAAGCCTCCTCAACACCTTCCTCCATCATACTTAAGGTAAGCACCTTCTCCAAAGGATCCTTGATCAAGATCGAGCTCACAACTTCTCTAGAATCCTCTTGCTCGACTATGTTGAAGACATCCTCATCAAGGGTTGGCCCCTTCATCATTGTGGACAACTTGAACTTGATGTTCTTTTCTCCAATGTTGAAGGAGACAGTCCCATTCTTGCAATCCACTAGGCATCCGGAAGTGGCTAGGAAAGGTCTTCCTAAAATGATGGGAACCGGATAGTCTGCCGGAATATCCAAGACAGCAAAATCAATTGGCACATAGAATCCTCCTAGTTGCACCGGGATGTCTTCTAAGATCCCAACCGGATGAGTGATAGAACGGTCCGCCATATAGAGGGTCATCTTGACCGGTTTCGGCTTTCATAGCACAACCTTGTTGCAAAGCGCAAGCGGTATGATGCTTACACTTGCCCCAAGATCACAAAGGGCCTCGTACTTCACATCTCCCACTCCAATTGGGACGCAAAAAGAACCCGGATCCCTTAGCTTGGGAGGCATCTCCTCCTTCATTGTTTGGATCAATTCCGAGGATCTCTTGGTCATTCTTATCTCCCCATACTCCTCCAACTTCCTCTTGTTGGAGAGTATCTCTTTCAAGAACTTGCCATATGCCGGCATTCCTAAAATAGCATCCATGAACGGAATGTTAATATGCAATTTAGACATTAGTTCAAGGAGCTTACCAAAGTGATTGTCCAAGCGAGCTCTTGCTCGTGATTGGCTCTACATCCTTGCTCTTGCCTCCATCTTCTTGCAAAGTCTCTTCCTCTATCACCACTTGTTTCCCCTTAGCATTGTCCTTGGGCAAAGGATCTTTCATGCTCAACCCACTCCTTGTTGTGATAGCCAACACTTGGCCTCTTGGGTTGTCTTCGGTCCTTCCGGGAAGCTTTCCAGGATCTCTATGGGCTTCACCCGCCTTTTGGAACACTTGTGCTTCCAATACCTTTTGAGCTTTAGAAATTGAAGTCACGGTGCTCTCAAGACCACTCAACCTTCCAAGCAATTGCTCAAACATCATCTCGGTCCTATCCTTTGGAGGTTGAGTAAATCCGGGTGGAGGTTCTTGTGAAGCTCTTGGTGGTGGAGTTGTGCTTGAGGAAGCGGGAGGGTTCAAGGCTCCATCCGGGTTAGAGTAGGAAAACCCGGGATGGTTGTGGTTGGACCGGTAATTGTTGAATTGCCGGTTGTTGAAGTTCCTTGGGCCTTGATAGTTGTTGTAATTGCCCCTTCCCATGTAATTCACATCCTCCTCCTCGGAGGTAAGTTAGCTTGTGGAAGCACTTGAGGAGTTGCTTGGTTCTTCAAAGTTATAGCACACAACTCCCTCAAGGACTTTAGCTCGTTGTTGATGGCGTCAAGCTTGAAATTGTTCATGGTGACCTCACTCACCTCATATGCTCCCGCCTTTCTCCCTTCACTCTTCCTATGGGAGTATTTCTCAATCACTAGAGCTTGCTTCTCTACAAACTCCCAAGCTTCATCTACATGCTTCTCCATAAAAGTCCCACCGGAAAGAGATTGAAGCTTGAATTGGCTATCTTCATCAAGTCCTTTGAAGTAGATCTCCAATAGCTCAATTTTCGGTATGCCGTAGTGTGGACAATCTAGGAGAAGATCTTTGAACCTCTCCCAAGACTTGAATAAACTCTCTCTATCCTTCATAACGAAGGCATTGATCTTCCCTCTTAACTCAGTAGTCTTGGAAGGTGGGAAGAACTTAGTCAAAAACTCGGTTGTCATCTCCTCCCAAGTACCAACTCGCCCTTGTGGAATAGATTGATACCAAGATAAGGCTTTATCCTTAAGAGAGAAGGAAAAAGCCCTAAGCTTATGGTTGTTGCTCTCCAATCTTGGCGGTCTAAGAGTCTCCATCAAGATCTCATAATGCATCAAGTGTTGATGAGGAGACTCTCCTTCCATCCCTCCAAATTGATTATGCCGGATCATATGTAGAACTTGAGGGCGGAGCTCGTAATCATGGGTTGCGGGATCTCCTAAGTTCACACCCGGACGGTGTGCTCTTTGTGCCGGATCCATACGTTGCCCCAACGTTTGTGGCTCTTCTATAGCAATGGGCACAACCCTAATATTCACCGCCGCCGGCTGCGGTTGTGGTGGAGGTGGAGGAGGTTGTTGACGGTTAAGCTCTCTTTGCACAAGAGCTTGTCTAATCTCCTCAATCTCCCTCCTAGTTGCTTCTTGCCTCTCATTGGCAAGTCTCCTTTCATTCTCCAAAGCTTCATCCCTTATCCTAATTTGCTCTAAAGCCTCATCCAACTCAGCTTGGAGATCTCTTCCGGCCATCTCTTTTCCCTTTTTAATGCTCTTGGATCTAGATCTAAGGGTTTTCTCCGGTTCGGGATCGAATGGAGCTAAATCCTTGCCACGAGATCTTCACATACACCTAAAGAGTAAGATGTCCTGAAAAGCAAAGACACAAACCAAAAAGAGATCAAAAGCAACAAGAAAGATCTACACTACAATCAATCACAAAAAGACTCAATCTAGACCTAGTCCCCGGCAATGGCGCCAAAAACTTGTTACGCTCAGGATGTGATACGCAATGGGTTTTCAATTTATATTCTCGTTATATTTATCCTAACTCCTAGCGAACCCGCAGTGTACGGGATGTTTGTAGTAGGGATAGTATTCCGAGGTCGAACACAAAGACTAAGGTGAGATTGATTTGATTTATGATTAAGTTTAGTGAAGATCTAGGTTAAGAAAAAAAAAAGAAATAAAGAAATGAAATCTAAATGTTTTTGGTGGGTTTTTAAGTGATCAATCAAGGATCACTAAACATGCAAAATAAACAAATCAACTATGCTAACAAATCAACACAATCAAACAAACTAAACAAGATATAGATCAAGGATAGAAAAGCGGATTCTAGGGGTTGGGAATTCCGGTTATGGCATAGAACCCAAGCTATCTAATCGTTCCTTGGATTAACTACGATATGTTGGGAGTAAGTGTTTCTGGATTGGGATCAATCACCGGGTAGGTCTCATGGTCCACTAGTCCGTCCCTAGGATCTCATCACCGGGTAAGTCTCTAAGAACCCTAAGGGACGAAATTCTACACAAACCGGATTGTCACCTAGAGATCTAACCTCTCCTTACCGGGTAAGTCTCGGAAGGGTTAATCCTAAGCAACCATCTAGCACACTTAGTCCAATGGCGGCTTATGAGGCTCACCACTACCTAGGGTTTGTTATCTTTGGAATCTAAGAGTAAGGATTACCGGGTAAGTCTCTCCTAACACTTAGTTGCTAACACTAGGTCACCCTAGGATAGATTTAGCTCAACAAACACTTAGGATTTCAACATTCTAACTAACTAAAGCTAGATCCATCGAACCAGGGAGAATCACGGGCTGTTCTAGCAAATCCACGGCCGTGATTTGGCATGAACAAACCGTGGATCTCAACAGAGGCTACGTCCAAGTAATCAAGTCATCCAAGGGCAAAACTAATTCCATCCTATCATAATCCTAGCCATATCCATCCTTCCCTTACCCTAGAATCACATCTATTTAGCCTACAACATTCATCATATCAATCGAAATCAACAAACATAAAATCATGGCTTCCATTTGCAAGATAATAAAGATAAAGAGATGAACAAGTGAAGTAAACAAAACCAAGCTGAATAATGGAATTAGAATGACTCACAACCCTTCTTAAGGAAGGTTCAAATGGTTCATACAAGTCTAGAAATCGATCCCGAAATTCTTCACTACAAAGCTATCAAGTCTATCAATGGTGTGTACTTCTCCGTCTCCAATGAAGCTCTTCTCCAATGGTAGCTTCCTTCTACCTCCTTCTTCCCAAAGAATCTTCTTGTTGAGAGAATATTTTGATTGGATGATAGTGGATAATGGAGAGCTGCTCCAAGATGATTCTCTCAGCCAATGCAGGACCACTTTTATACTACAACCTTGCAAGAGCTGGCCAAGAGATCGTGGCACAGCTGTCACGAAAACCTAGCAAAATCCACGGGCATTTCCACGGCCGTGGAGTGTCAGTGAACCGTGATTTTGTGCTTCAGCTTTGCCTTTGATCATTAAGCTTCGATTTGGTGCATGGCTTGTGTTGGCAAAGTTCCATGAGTCCTCCCTAGCCTTTAGCTTGCATCCTAATGAGTCCGAGGGTGTGTCATCTTGATGAACGATCCTCAAACGTATCGTTTTAGCTCCTAAATCTCTCAAAATACCTACAAAGCAATGCACAAGTCCGTGTAGACGTCTATCTCGACAAAATACATGAATTTAGTGCAAACGTCGTGAACTCGTGCTAAACCATGCATGAATGAGTGGAAAATCTATCTAAATGAGTGCCTAAATCTAAGTCATAAATCGTGTTATCAAGTATAACTCGTCAAAATACTCCAAAAAAATAAATAAAAAATTAGAGTACGTGACACTCAAAATAATATAAATTATATATACATATATATAAAAAATTATATGGATAAAATTATATGCAGGCCGGGCCGCGTTGTCTCGCGGGACAAATTGTTTACCCATACCCGTCCCACCAAAATATGGGTCAGGCCGGACCAAACTAGCTGCCCATACCCATGTTTTTTTTTCCGGGCGGACGGGCGGGTTGGGGTTTGTACAGGTTTAATCTTGATCAAAGTATCTGCATCATTGTTAATTATTTAATTTAGTAGTTTTTTCTTGTAATAATAATTTTTCTCAAAATAGTGGAAACTTAACTCAAATTAATTTATGGGTAACTCGTTTTTTTCAATAAAAATATTAACTTTGTATGATAAAATTATGCGAGTATAATATATGTATAATGAGAATAAATAAATTTGCTTTTAAATATGAAATGTCTAATAGCTTGGAATGAATGACAGGCACATTTTATTTATGGAATCAAGTTCCTCTTTAAATTTGAAATGAGTCCTTCCACGAAATTATGTCCATTCCGATTTCAAGTCATATCAAACACGAGGTATGGGTATGTCTCATTCCGATTCCGATTTTTGATTTCATGGAAATTATACCAAACGATCCCTTATTATGTTAATTTCAAGAGTTTGAATATGTGTAGCAAAGAGACCCTATTAGAGCATTTGTGCCCCTGAAATCTATTGTTTTTTCTAAGGGTAAAATATCTATTAAATAAGGTCAACCAAAGAAAAATCAAGGATAGTATGAGGGATCAAAACTCGATTCGGGCATAATGTCTATTGGTTATGTTATTCAAAACCATAACGGCAGAGTTATCAGTTTGGACGTTAGGAAAAACAACTTTAACTCGGTAATCAAAGCATAAGCTTTTGCTCTAAAAGTTGGACTAAAAGAAGCAATAAGGTTAAATATAAAAAAATCGAAATTGAGGGTGATAACCTATGTGTTATCAAGACGCTTCAAGCACTTTGGTGTTGTCCCTTGGAGGTCGTGATGATCATATCCGACTCTATACTAGATCTTCGCTTCTTTGAGGGAAGTCTTGGTCAGACATGTGTTCAGAGAAATCAACTGTGTTGCTGATCGATTGACCCATTTGGGAATTTCGAACCCCAACACACCCTTTTCTGACAATCCCGAACTTCATGTTCACATCCGCAAGGATGCTTTAGGGCGGACTACCTCTAGAATATAACCGCTTTCCGTTTAAAAAAAAACAAAAAAAAAAATAGTCTGAGGGATGTTTTCATCGAACACATCCACATCCCACATGCCAGGGGAAAACGAGCCATATCGTGTGCAACTTTATTGAATTCATAGTTGATAAAACGTAAAGTAAAAGAAGAGAAATCGGAGCTGCTCATTGATGATCATCCCCTTATGATTGCTCATAAATTTAAGGGAGGCAAAGGCGTTAACGACAGCCGAGCAGTCCATCTCCATCTCCACATGTTGATACCCTCGCGTTCTCGCTTCCATTACCCCGAGACGAGTTCCAACAACTTCAGGCACTATACGGCCAACCACCATCCACTCTCATCGCCTTTTCTCCCAATATCGAGCCCGCAATCAAATGTAGTCCGTTGATCTCCGACACATTCTCATTAAAAGACACCTCTAGAAGCCCTCTCATCGCGACTGATTATATTAGTTATCTTGGAGTTTTAAGGAACAAACAAAATGTGAGAGATGGCAGGGGCGTTTATACTCACCTTAATACCGTGTACAACATTGTTGCTGGTTGTCTCTCGCAAGAGTCTAGAGAACACCTCAGCTTAGAGAATGAATAAGTGCGGAGGTATTGGATCTCCCTACCTCATACCACTACTTGAGATCACCCTCCCCAGGTGAATACCATTAATATTAAGGGCCCGTTTGTTTCCAACTCTGGAAACGAAAACGTAATGAAAACGAATTTAGTCCATATCTATATCCTTATTCATGATATTGTATGAAATAATTCCTTTTGATTTAAGGCAAAATGCACTTGATTCCCCACATTTTGTTACCCTATAGGATATCAAAAGTAATCAAACTCTACTTCAACAAACCACAAGGAATGATTCCAAAAACTTTCATGAATAAAGGTATACGTATGGACTAGATTCGTTTCCATTCCGTTTCTGATTCCGGAGTTAAACCAAACGGGCCCTAAAAGTGAAAGCCAAATCTTTCTGGCACAAGTCTCAAGACATCCCATTATATCCCGTCATGTATGCCTTACTCATGTCCTGCTTCAACGCCATCTCTCCCACTTCCCCAACTCTTTTGTCCTTCATGTGGTTAAAGACCTCGAGAGCGACCAATCATTGTCTAAAATGACCCTTCCTTCTACAAAAGTACATTGCTCACATGAAATTATATCCGGAAGTATCCGTTTGAGGCGGTTAGAGAGAAGCTTTGAAATGATTTAGTAAAGCACGTTGCAAAGGATAATCTATCTAAACTCACCCACCATGGTTGTGCTACCTTGGGTATAAAAAACATGACCGTGTAATTTATATCATATGCTTTCACTACGCAAGATTTACACTGGCGACGGAAGACATCCGTCAGCACAATATCATTTCCGTTGCCTAATGATTCTCGCAACGACCATTCCGTCGCCTGATTTCCGCTGTAACATAATCGTCCCCCGAGTACTCAGGCGACGGAGTCGCCTAATCCATTATCTAGCGACGATTTGGCTGGCTCGTCACCTAAAAATTGGAGTGTCGGACATCGTTCACGCGGCGGTTTTCTTGTCCGTCACATAATTTATTTGGTGACGGACTTCGTTTAGGCGGCGGTTTCTTGTTTTGTCACCTGATCTTTAGGTGACAGATTTTGCTTAGGTGACAACTTATGTTTTTCGTCGCCCCAATAATTAGGCGATGAAAGTTTTTTAATATGTCCCTCACTTTATTTTGATTGTGCATGAAAAAAAAAATAATTCAAAACCCGCATATACGTGCGGGTTTTGAATAAAAAACTGTCAAAACTAACACTTTCATACACAAAATCTGTCAAAACCTTAGTTTTTAATCAAAAGTACACTAAACTTGTAAAAAATACACAAAACCTGTCAAAATTACACAAAAACTTAATTTGGATTAAAATTTGTCAAACCTACACAAAACCTGTCCAAAGTAACACTCAATACACAAAATATGTCAAGCATACAAAAGTAAAAACACAACATGCACAATACCAAAATCAGTCAAATATATACAATGAAGTTTGTCAAAATACACATGCATCATCAATTTGTCCATCCAAACCATAACAATCCATAGTTATTCAAAACTCCATAAGCACATACTTGTTTGACATCCACAAAATTCCAAAATAGCTCAAACATACTAATTGCTTGACATCCACTACATTCATGTTTGAAAAATATTAAGTATTTGTGCATAGATCATAACAGAAAACAACACTACATCCTACCTGAAGTTTGATCTTGTTGTGGATTGGTGGTATATCTTTCAAACATGGCCCGCAGTGCTTGAGCCTCTTCCTCTAATTTCTTGGATTTCTCTCTGGCTTCAGCGGCTGTCTCATCGGCCTTTTCATCTCTCTCTTCGGCATTTCGAGTCCTCTCTTTATATTGCTGAGAGAGATTGACTTTTTCACGTATCATTAAAGGCCGCCTCAACTGACCTCCAAATCCTACAATCATATAAAATTACATTTACATGTAAGCAAATCACAACACCAAAATATATTTACAAGTCACAACAATACCAAAAAAATGGATAAGTTTGGAAATCACAACACCAAAATATATATTTGGAAATCACAACAACACCAAAATGGATAAGTCTATTTACAAATCACAACAACACCAAAAATGGATAAGTTTGGAAATCACAACACCAAAATGTTTGGTCAAACATTACCTTAAGTAATCATAAAAAACAACTTGATGAGTTCAAGGTTCGTTTGTGTGGAGTGCTTGAGACTCAAATCGATGCTCAGGTAACTGATATTGGTGTGATTATGAGACGTAAATTTACAAGGTGGAAGTATGTACACAACTTCTCCCTTGACCATTGGTGCCAAATCCTTGTTTTGTGGGACGAGGACTTCTTATCTGTGGATATTCTACGTGTGCATGTCCAATTTATTGGGTGCATGGTGACATGCAAAATGAGTGGCATGAGATTTGGAGTTTGCTTCATCCTTGGTGAGCACAATGTTGTCAAAAAGCGTGAGGCATGGCTAGGTATTAAAGATATAGTACGTGAGAACCCTCTCTCGTGGATGGTACTGGGAGACTTTAACAACGTTCTCCATGCCCATGAACGAGTACATGGTGCGTCAGTCCGGATGTACGAGATTAAAGGCCTCTATGATCTATGCTAGGAAGTTGGGCTAGTTGACGTGCCATTTAATAGTGGAAATATATTCACTTGGACGAATGGGACGACATGGAGCAAGATTGATCGGGTAATGATCAATGATGCATGGATGGAGAAAGAGTTCTATTGTTGGGCAACCTTCTTAGACCAGTGGCACTACTCGGATCACAAGTTGGCTATAACATACCTACATCGACCTTTGGGAGCTAGTAAGAAATGTTTTAAATTCTGTAACATGTGGTGTAAGCATGATGATTTTCATGACTTTGTTTAAAGAGAGATGAAGGTCGAATGTGAAGGGCACGTATCAATTTAGGCTATGCACCCTTCTTCGAGGCATGAAGAGGTCGTTAAGGGAGTTGAATCGGTTACACTATTCGCACATCTCTGAGCGAGTCAAGGAAGCAAACGATGCATATACTCGAGCATTGGATGAGCTACGGCTGGACCCATTGTCATCCTCCAAGAAATCGAGTATGTTGGAAGCTAAGACCAAGGCGGAGAGACTTCGAGCAGCTGAGTTCAGCTTTCTAGCCCAACAAGCAAAGACTAAGTTCTTATTGCAAAGTGATCGCCAAACTAGCTTCTTCCATGGCATCATGAAGGCAAGGGGAGCTGCTAGCCATGTGGCTTCAATGACGATGCCAACGGGTGGAGTGACAACATCGAATGAGGAAGTTGTGACCATGTTTCTCAACTTCTACCAAGGTCTCTTTTGGACGGAGGGAAGTGTTAAGATACCTAGAGTCGATGAGTTTGCGATATGTCCAAGGGTGCACAACAGTGACAAGCTAAACCCTGTCAAACCGGTCTCTAACCAAAGAGTAAAGGGGTCTCTATGGAACATTGATAATGACAAGGCGCCGGGCCCAGATGGGTTCACTTCATGTTTCTTTAAGGAGGCATGGGAGATTGTCGGAAGTGAACTTTGTGTTGTCGTCAAGTAGTTCATTAGAAATGGTAAGCTCTTGACACAATTGAACCATACGGTTGTTCTCTTGTGCCAAAGAATGACACACCTAGCAGGGTTGAATACTACCGGCCAATATCGTGTTGTAATGTGGTGTATAAAGTCTTCACCAAGATCATGACTAAGAGAATGAGGCATTGCTTGACCTACCTCATCGATCCAACCCAGGCGGCATTTGTTCCTGGACAACTTATGAGTGATAACATCTTTCTACAATGTCAAGCATGATACACGTCGATGCTTCCTCCCTATTTATCTAGTCAAGGCGTATGATACGGTATCTTGGAGATTTGTGAAGCTAGCTTTGGAGGAATTACGGTTCCTGGATATATTTGTGGCATGGGTCATGGAGTGTGATACTACACTAGCATACTCAATCAAGGTGAATAAAGAGATGCATGGCTTCTTTAGAGGCAAACGGGGTCTTCGTCAAGGAGATCCAATGTCGCCTCTTATTTTTGTGTGTTGCATGGAGTTCCTCTCTCGACTTCTCAAGGCTGAGATGTTAAAGCCAGGGTTTAGGTATCACCAACATTGTGAGGAGATGAGGCTCAATCACGCTGCATTTGCCGATGACGTAGTGTTATTCTCTCGTGGGGATGTGGCCTCAGTAAAGGTACTTTTGGGGTGCCTCCGCAGCTTTGGTGAGCTCAGTGGCTTGCAAGTGAGTCTATCTAAGTCCTCTATGTACTTAGCCTCACTTCCAAAGAGTGAGGCTGAAGAGATACGTGTGCTAACCGGCTTTCCCATGGGCTGCTTCCCATTCAGATACTTGGGTATTCCTCTTGCCCCCCTACACTTCGAGCTACAGATTATACTCCGCTCCTTGATAAGATTGGGAAGAATGTCAATGTGTGGAACAAGAAGCACTTGTCGTTTGTCATACAAGTGGAGCTCATTTCATCGGTTATCCAAGGAATAGATAGTATCCGGCTCTCCATCCTTCTAGTACCCGGGCTTGTGATTGATAGGGTGATCAAAATGTGTCGTCAGTTCTTGCGGTATAGGTCGAATGTCGCTTGGGAGAAAATATGCAAGCGGAAGGAGGAGGGTGGCCTGGGACTTCTTGGCCTTCGAGCATGGAACAACACCTTCATGTGTAAACATTACTGGCACATACTTGATGGAATAGAGAGCCTATGGGTAAAGTGGATACATCATAGGTACTTCCAAGTGACGGAGCCAAGAGACTGGCAACCTCATCGACATGACTCGCCTCTTATCAAGGCAATCCTGGCCGGGAGAGATAGGATGATGACCCATGCTGACACACTTGATGATACCTTAGAAGAGCTTTGCCAAGGAGGAAGATTTAACGTTACGAAAGCATATCATCTTATCCGGAGAAGAGAGGTGGTTGTCCCATGGCACACTGTTATTTGGGATAGAAGACATACCTCTCGGCTCTCGTTCATTGCATGGTTGGCAACACTCCGGCGCTTGTCCACACATGACCGGATGGGCTTCCTTGGCATTGATCTAATATGCCACTTTTATAAGAGGGAAACCGAGTCACAAGACCATCTATTCTGTAGATGTAAGTACTCAAGGAATATATGGCGAGAGGTGGGACGAAGCTTTGGACTACTAGCTGGGATTGGTACACTAGATCTTGCTATAGGATGGTTGAAGCATAAGGCAGGGAAGAGGAGACATAAAGTGAGTGTCATGAGGTTTGCTTTTGTGGCAACCATCTACTTCATTTGGCATGCAATAAATAACTTAATCTTTGAGGGTAACTTGATACCGGAGGAGGTCACCATTCAACTCGTGAAGACCCATGTATTCAAGCTTATGCATGCATCGTCCCCAGGCAACGTTGGTGATGATATCCTTGGTTGGCGTTGGGCGGTATAGCAACTTTATGACATAGGTTGTCACCATAGACATAGTCTTCCAGTTTTGACATTGTTTGTCATGGTTTGTCTTTTTGACATTGTCTTTGCCATGCAACGTCCTAGTGACCGTGCATGAGTTTTTGGTGTTCTTGTTGCTTGCATGCTTTTTAGTTGGACTTATGCCTTGTAGCTGAGTACCTCATGTTGAGGGGTAGACATTTTTACACATCTATGAATTTATCAGCATCTTGTTGTGTACATCATAACCGGATGCCAAAATTTTGGGTCAAACATTACCAATCTACCGCATAAGTAATAACCTAGCCAATATGAAAGAAGTCGAACATGGGAAATGACCAATCAATACCATCTATTTTAAGATGATATAATTATTCCATTACTGCATACATATGTCCATTGTGTGCTGCATACATATGTCCATGCCTTGTGTACATCAGACCCGAATGCTACATTTTCTAAACAACCAATATTTGACAATCAAAGAGGAGGAAACACAAGATTTCTGGTTATGAGTAATATTTAGAGAAGATCCACCAACCTATACAGCTAGACCAGCTCGTAGAAGGAAAAAATAGAGGACTCATAGTAGAGAGATCACAGCTGCGGATTTTTTTTATTTACAAATCACAACAACACCAAAAATCATAGCAAAGACTCCAAAAAAATCACAGCAGCTCTCTACTTGCATTATATATATTTGGAACCTTCTTCATATTCAAACAACAAAGACTCCAAAAAAAGAGAAAGTTTATTTTACATCAGCAATCTTACCTCTAATTTCAATCCCTTTCCGTTTTCCAAAACCGTATACGACCAATCCATGTTGATCATCAAAGAAAAGGAGGCTACATTATACGGGCCCACCTCTCTTCGTTGTTGAATTGTTTCTTCAAGTTTTTCTTCAACTTATCTTGAAAACCAAAATTTAAATATTATTAATATCTTCAAAGAACAGATTTATTCTACTACAAAGATATATAAGTTGCTGCGGATTTTTTTTTTACAAAACAGTAAAGAGAAAGTGAGAAACCTCCCCGCTTTTCACCCCCGTATTTGCTGTCACGATATGCTTCTATAGCAGTTGCACAGTAAGGTGCCGGATGCCCTTCCTTCGCGAACTCCTCCGCCGTGTAAGTTAGGGGTCTTGAACCCGCGTGATGGTTGATTGACTTGAGATTTTTTGTCCGGTTTATTTGTTTTTGCTTTCATATAGCCTCGAAAAACAGCAACAAAAGTTAAAGTTAGAAGCAATTCACATAGTATTTATCAAAGAAAAAATTGATTTTCAAATATTAATATGCTTACTTGTTTCACTTCATTTTTAAACTCTTCATTAACCAAATATTCCCATTGCTCAGGGTGGTCAAGAAACTCAAGTGGAAGGGGATCCCCATACTTCAAAAAGTATTTGTGGTACTTGTGTTTCCATTAGAGTATCTCTTTTGAGACTTTATGTTGATGCATTTCCACATATTTACCTCAGTTTCCGGAATAGTATAGTAATCCGGTTGAATGCAAACCATAAAAGAAAAGCTAAGCATAAGTGCCACAATGTTAATACAACAAAAAATTATAAAAATAAAAAAAAGAAAAGAACTCACCAACAAGTAATGTTTAACAAAATTCCTGTAATGCTCGGGTAAGAGACGAAAAGAAGATGCAAGCATAGGAACTCGTGATCTTACAGCTCCCCCGATATCATGTGAGAGCAAGATACAATTCTCCTTAGTGTGAGGTCCATTGTGAAAATCAGACCACACTAGTGTGATCTTTCCTCCAAAGGCATTCACTAGTTGAGAAGTTTGTTGCTTCTAACCACTCGATATTTAGGTTGCGTAAAATCTGCACAAAACAACAAAAAAAAAGTTCAGCATAAGTAGTGATTCAAAACAGTAAAAGTAGGATAATCATCATCACTATTTTATTGACCTAAACCAACATCATATCCATCATGATAAGGGAAACGATCATGCGCAATGTTCGTAACAAGATCCATAGAAGAACCGACACCACTGTTGGAAGATGCCATTTTATCGAGAAGTTGATTTCTGGGTTCATCAATTCTCGATTCATGTGAAACTTCACCATGTTTGTCCCACACTGTATATAGAGGCCAAATGCCTTTAGTATACAAGTGCGAATTGATGGTATGGATGTCAACCGGAAGTCCACTATTTCGTCATTTCTTGCAACGACACAAAAAATGTGTCTTCTCAAGCGACATTTCTCTAACCCAATTCACAAATTCAAAACATCCTTGAAGGTATCTTCGATCAATAAGACCACTGTTGAGTAAAAATGTACACAAAATTTACAAAACACAATTTTATATTTTATTCGAATACAAATTTACAAAACACATTTTATTTATTTTTTTTATTTGAGTTCAACCCTCTCTTTTTGATCTTTTGATTCTAAGTTATATAAATACTGATATTTGGTTGGTTTTGGTGATTTGGACTGCACCCGTTTTTGGACGGGTTGCCTACGTACCTCTTTAAAGAGGATCAAGTCTCACGTAGTTCCGTACGGTGTTTTCATGCATCTATGAATCAAAGTCCAAACCCACCTTCTAAGAAGGGTTGCCTGGACGATCACTCAACTATCATTTGCATGGCATTTATATCTCGATCATGCATCAAAGGATTAACTTAAACCCACCTTCTAGGAAGGGTTGCTTAACTCATCCCGCTATCACGCGCATGATGAAGAAAAGTGCTAGGTTATTTATTTTATTGTATTTTAAAATTTGTGACTGAATTTGGTTCTTAATTTACCAAATTTCCTACGTATCCTTTATTAGGAATCAAGTCGTACGTAGTTCTTAAATGATTGGGTTTTTTTGTGGTTAAACTCGACGAGCGGATGCTTTATATCGAGTTCATGAATATTTGAGAATTTTGGTTTAACTCCAAATTTATTTTACAGTTGATTTTATATGGACGGTGTGACTGAATCCAATATTGGATTTCCTACGTAGCTCGGAAAGAGCATCAAGTCATGACGTAGTTCTGGATAAAAATATATATAGTTTGGATTTTTTTTGTGGTTAAACTCGAAGAGGGGATGCTTTATATCGAGTTTAGAAAATTTGGCGTTTTACTTAATTTTACGTCCAAGATTTGATTCAAAATTTATTTTACTCGGACGGGTCGACTGAATTCAATTTAATTTCATATCGGATTTCCTACGTAGCTCAGAACGAACATCAAGTCATAACCTAGTTCTACAATTTGAACTTTTATATATTTTGAAAGTCAATTTTTTTTATGCGATTGAACTTAACGAATTTTGAGTCAAGTTTCCTACGTAGTCCGTATTTAAGAACATCAAACCACGCGTAGTTCGTTTTAAAAGAACTATTTGTATATATTTTTCTTGACTTTAGCTTTGTATGAAAGTCATATTTGTTTAGCGGTTGAACTCGACAATTTATTAATCGAGTTTCATACGTTCTCTTTTACAAGAGATCAAGCCACCCGTAGTTCGTTTAATAAAAATATATTTTAACTTCAATTTGAGCATAAATTTATGACCATATTTGTAAGACTTTGTCTTAATAGGTCAAATTTATAATAAAAATGTATTTATGGGTCTATTTAAAAATAAACCATTTTACTTTTATTTTGTTTTGAAATCCAATTTGATGGAGAAATACACGTGAATTTTACAAAAACCCATTCAATTTGATTTCTTTAATTTCTAATGGGTTCAATGGTATTTAAACCCTTTTTTTTATCATCTTTAAAACATTTCTTCATTTTTTTTAATTGTATTTACTTTATTTTCTCTTTCTTCTTCACTAAATCTTTGATTTACAGGAGAAGATACAAGCTTCAAGTTTGAAGATGGTGAACACTCGCTTTCGACACCAACAAAACTAAAAGAAACCAGATGAGAGTTTTTGTAAACAATTTGAGTTTGTAGGGTAGAGTTTATATATGGGAAATCACTCCTTAATATAATTTTCATATATTGACTCTCTCCAAAGTGGACTTGATTTTTTATTTAGGAGTTCAAATGAAACCTGTTTGAATTTCATTAACATGAGTTTAAGATTTGAATTTTTGTAAACACAAGTTTACGTTTTGCAAAAAGCTATATGCATGGCGCTATAATCAACCGAACACAAGGCTCGAATGTAGCGATCGAAAAGTAATGACTTTTGATCGGTCGAAAGTATTCACTTTCAAACCAACTACGGCTTTACAGCGGTGGAATCCATTGATTCCCTCCAACAACAACTTCGACATAAGGGTGAAAGTTAAGGTGAATTAAATGGCAGAATATCATTACCTAGGACCAAGTTGATTGTCCAAATTTAGGTAATTATTGTTGCTATAACTTACGCCTTCTTTTTCATATAACTAGTTGTGTGAATAAAAAATAAAGTTTTAGAAGAAAATCAAATTAAAGAGGGATTAAATATGTGAAGACAGTAGCAATGAGATGTCATATGTTCTTTAAACATATAAAATCCAACAAACCCCATGGCATGGATGAAGAGAGGCATGGGAAACGCAAAGGTGTTGGACCGTGAAATAAATTACGTATGCATCTTTAAACTTGTCTCTCGATCGAACTCGACAAATCTATTGAGGATGATTGTCTTTTGTTTTTATTGTTGTGTGCTTCCCTCCTTCAACTTCCTTCTTGTTTACTTTCCTTTTGTTTGTCTTTCTCTACATATTGTCACGTCGAGGAATAGATGCGCAATAAGCCTTAAATTTATACTCGATATATTTCTCCTAACTCCTAGCGAACCCGCAGTGTACGGGACGTTTTGTAGTAGGGATAGTATTCCGAGGTCGAACACGAAGACTAAGGTGAAATCAATTCAAACAAATGGTCATAGATAGTGTGAATCTAGTCTAAGAAAAGAGAAAGGAACAAAGAAATGAAAATCATGATATTTTTGGTTGGGTTTTTGAGGTGATCAAACAAAAATCACAAATCAAACAAGATAATAAACAAACTAACAACTCAAGCACAAAGTATATGATCAAGAGAGAAAAGTGGATTCTAGAGGTCAAGATTTCCGGTTATGGCATTGGACTCAAGCTCCTAAAGATTCTAAGGATAAGGTTGCGGTGTTGGGAAAGGGTGTTTCACTAATGGAAGCAATTACCGGGTAGGTCTCTCACTTCACTAATCCCGCATCAAACTCCTATTACCGGGTAGGTCTCAAGGGGTTAAAATAGGGAATTCTACACAAACCGGACTCTACTAAAGGGGCTACCCTCTCCTTACCGGGTAAGTCTCGGAAAAGGGAAGTCTCAAGCAATAATCCTAGCACACTCAATCCAATAGCGGCTTGTGAGGCTCACTCCTACCTAGAGTTCATCATCTTCGGGATCTAAGATCGAAAATCATCGGCTAGATCTCTTCCCTCACTTAGGTTGTTAGCATTAGGTGATCCTAAGCTAAATTATGCTTAGTAAACACTAGGATTTCAACAACCTAACATCCTAACATACAGATTCATCAATTAAAGAGCAACAGAGAGAAAAATCGGATGGATCTTGGATAAATCGGCCGATCTGGCTGATGAACAGCCCGATTTTTCTTCCCGGGTTAGGTTTCGTGCATACAAATCATCCTAAACTAACATATAAGTCCATTCTATCATCACCCAAGCCATAACCATCAATCAATCACTCCAGACTCACAATAAACTAGCCAATAGTATGCATATCAAGATCCAAAATCATCACACAAGCATACATGGTTTCCATAGATGGATGATGGAAGATGAGCGAATAAAAACAATAAATCTCAGCTGAATCTAAATTTTAGCAAGACTTACAACCCTTCAAATGAAGTTCCAAAACGTTCCTATCAATCCTTGCAATAGTTCTTCAATCAAAGACTCCAAAAATCACTCAAAATCTCTCAAAAACTCACTCTCACTCTAAGTTGGTGTTCTTCTTCCTCCTCCAAATTGAGAGAGTTTTTCTTCTTCTCTAAGTCTAGCCTCCAATCCAATGAGCTGTGTGTGAGAGAATGTGGGAGAGGGGGATGCTCAGCAACAGCTTGCAGGCCCACTTATATTCTCCACCAAGAGCAAGGCCGGACAAAGAGATCGTGGGACACGTGGCTTAAGCTGTTGAAGGCCAAAAATCGACCCAGTCAGGAAAATCGGCCGATTTTCCTGAGTGATGGTCTGATTTTCTTCAACAGAGGCATGCTATGATCGTCTAGCCATGAGTTGCTCCATTGCTTGCACCAATTATGGTCCTTGTGTCCTTTGTTGCTCCAATTATGTTCCTTCAAAGCCTTGGATGTGTACCACCATGAGGCTTGACCCTTGAATGTATCGATTAGAGCCCAAAAGATCCCCGAATTACCTACAAAACCGACAAAAGCTTGTGTAGACGTCTTTTCTAGAAATATGCACGAAATGAGTGTAAACGTCGTGAACTAATGTCAAACCGTGCATGAATAACGGGAAAAACTATCTAAATGTATGCCTATACTAACGTCATAAATCACGTTATCAAAATACCCCATACTTAAGATTTGCTCGCCCCCGAGCAAGACCCAACTATAGACTAAGAGATGACGTGATTTATGCATGCAGAAAAACAACAAAATCTTTTTGGAATTGTGCTTCTAACATTGGATCACCTTCATAGTCATGTTTCATAGCAATGGATAAGCAATCATGCAGAAAATGAATGAAGGCATGGAAAGACAATTATACTTAACTAGAAAGCATGCATGAGAGGTGAAAATGAAGAAGTCAAGATGATCATGAGTATGTCCAATCTAGATCACTAAGTCTTACACACATGCATTTAGGTCACAATGGCATTGGTGTACAAAAGCCGAAACCTTGGTGATTAGCCGTCCTCGGGCTTTTTTTATTTTTCCAGGTGCATCCATACCGGGCACACATATCAAAGCTCGTTAGGACTATCGGTTTATTTGACTTTGGCAAGGCACAAACACCCGATTATATGAATGGTGCCGAGTTACTCGTCATTTAAACCAACGTCCCCAAACCTATATTTTTGTGTACACTTTCACAACAAATTCAGCACTTCATTCACATCATTCATTCATCAACAACTTCACCCCACACTTGCTTTTCACACACATCAACACACTATCATGCTCCTATTCCCGGATGGGTCAAAAGAGGTCAAATTTTTCATCAATTGAGGTGCTCAAACAACATGATCAAGATGAGAAGTAGAGAGAGATGAATTGCCTTAATTACTCCTAAATGATGTGCAAGAACTAGAATGTAATTTCGACTTTCAATCCTCAATTCAATCAAGGCAAACATTCATGATCACAATTCACGCATGGGATTCATGATAAGTACTTCAAGTCCACATATGCATTCATCTATTCAACACATAAGGCCATTCATAGCCAATTCACAAGACAATTTCATCATAAGGGTCATTCCCAAGCTTTAGAAGCACTAAAATTTTTTAAAATTTTCTAATTTTTTTTGTTTTTCAAAATATGTTCGTACAATGCAAGACATAATGAAACATGTGACAATATTAAACTATCCTAGATGCTAATCATGCAAGTGATCATGAAAACCCCACCCCATACTTAGAAACACATTGTCCCCAATGTGCAAACTAAATAAAGAAGTGAAAGAGAGTCCTCACAATGTAAAATTGGTGATGCTTTGGTATTTCGGTTCACATCGAATGATGATGGTGGATTATCGATCAAGGATGGTAGAGAGCTCTTGATGTTCATTATGGTGTCGGAACCCGTGCTTGGCACCGCAAGCCGTCCAAGTTCCACGTCCGCTCCACCCATGCTTGATCGGGGATCATCACTTTCCTTTACAGAAGGAAAAATCGGACCAGTTACCCAGGAAAATCGGCCGATCTGGATGAAGAACAGTCCGATTTTCCTGGGTGCTCTCCTCCTCGTCCATGTGCTTGGATCTTGTACCTTCAACAGTTCATTGAGGTTTTCACATGACCTCCAACATCTCATCACACATGACAATCAACAAGATCTAGCACCCAAAAACACGAAAGAAAAAAAAAAGCACACCAAGAGTAAGATCAAACAAAAACAAGAAAAACGAAAGGGAAAAATATGTACCAATGGGTTGCCTCCCATTAAGCGCTTCTTTAAGGTCATTAGCTTGACCAAATTCAGGAGCATTTCACTCAAGGTGAAGTGGGGCAATCACTTCCACCGGGGCTCCCGGGATGTACTTCTTCAAACGGTGCCCATTCACCTTAAAGTTACCACAATGATCTTCTCCTATCTCCACCGCTCCATGAGGAAAGACCTTCTTCACAACATAGGGACCCGTCCATCTTGACTTGAGCTTTCCGGGGAAAAGCCGCAACCTCGAGTTGAAGAGAAGCACTAAGTCACCCTCATTCAACTCCTTTAGGATGAGGCGCTTGTCATGCGAACGCTTGGTCCTCTCCTTGTAAATCCGGGCATTTTCATACGCATCCAACCGGATCTCCTCAAGGGCGTTCATGTCTAGCAACCTCTTCTCACCGGCCTCCTTGAGGTCAAAATTCAGCCACCTTATGGCCCAATATGCTCTATGCTCCATCTCCACCGGAAGGTGGCAAGACTTGCCATAAACTAGCTTGTAAGGAGTGGTGCCAATCGGTGTCTTGAAAGCGGTTCTATATGCCCACAAAGCATCATCGAGCTTCATAGCCCAATCTTTTCTCGTCCTAGAGACCGTCTTCTCAAGTATCCCTTTTATCTCCCGGTTGGAGATCTCCACTTGGCCACTAGTTTGGGGATGGTAAGGTGTTGCCACCTTATGAGTCACCCCATACTTAGCCAAAAGTGCTCCAAAGTTCCTATTAGTGAAGTGCTTCCCTCCATCACTTATGATCACCCTTGGTGTTCCAAACCTAGGGAAGATCACTCGGTTGAAGAACCGCACTACAACCTTGGCATCATTTGTGGGAGAGGCGATTGCCTCCACCCATCTTGAAACGTAGTCTACCGCCAACAGGATGTAGAGGTTGCCACATGAAGAAGGGAATGGTCCCATGAAGTCCACACCCCACACATCAAATATCTCTACCTCTTGTATGTTGTTCAAGGGCATCTCATTCCTCCTTGAGATGTTGCCCGTCCTTTGGCAAGCATCACAAGCTACCACAAAGTTTTGCATATCCTTGAACAAACTTGGCCAAAAGAAGCCCGATTGCAACACCTTAGCACATGTCTTGTGTGAGCTAGCATGCCCTCCACATGGTAAGGAATGACAATGGTGGATCACACTCTCCACCTCATCCTCCGGTATGCATCTTCTAAAGACTCCATCCGGCCCTCTCTTGAACAAAAGTGGTTCACTCCAATAGTAGTGCCTCACATATTTGAAGAACTTCTTCCTTTGGACATATGACAAACCGGGAGGCACTTCCTCACACACTAGGTAGTTCACAATGTCGGCGTACCATGGCTCACTTCCTCTAGACACTTGGAACAAGCACTCCTCCACCATTTGCAATTGCTCATCCCGGAATGAGTCATCAATCGGGATGTCTTCTCTCTCAATCTCTAATGGAGGTAGTCTACTAAGGTGATCCGCCACTGAATTCTCGGACCCCTTTTGTCCCGGATTTCCAAATCAAACTCTTGATGAAGAAGGATCCACCGAATCAATCTAGGCTTGGCATCCTTCTTTGTAAGGAGATAACGGATCGCAACATGATCCGTGTACACAATGACCTTTGCTCCAACAAGATATGAGCGGAACTTCTCAAAGGCATACACCACCGCTAGCAACTCTTTCTCAGTTGTGGCATAGTTAAGTTGGGCATCATCTAGCGTCTTGCTAGCATAATAGATGGCATGTGTGCGCCCATCTTTCTTTTGTCCTAAAACAGCCCCAACGGCCACATCACTTGCATCACACATCATTTCAAATTGTAAGCTCCAATCCGGAGGTTGCATGATAGATGCGGAGATCAAACATTCTTCAACCTACAAAAAGCTTCAAGGCATTCGTTGGAGAAAACAAACTCAATATCTTTCATTAGTAGGTTAGTAAGAGGCTTAGAAATCTTTAATAAACCTCCGGTAAAAACCGGCATGCCCTAGAAAGCTCCTTACCCCCTTCACCGAGGTAGGTGGTGGCAACTTCTCTATCGTTTCAATCTTGGCCCTATCAACCTCAATGCCACGGTTGGACACCAAGTGTCCCAACACAATACCTTCACTTACCATGAAGTGGCATTTTTCCCAATTTAAGACAAGATTTGTCTCCTCACATCTCTTAAGCACCAAAGACAAGTTAGCTAGGCAATCATCAAAAAAAGATCCATAAACGGAAAAATCATCCATAAATACCTCCATGATATTCTCAATATATTCAGAAAATATGGCCATCATACACCTTTGAAAGGTGGCGGGTGCATTACACAACCCAATTGGCATTCTCCTATATTCAAATGTACCCCAAGGACATATGAATGTGGTTTTCTCTTGGTCATCGGGGTGGATAGGGATTTGGAAGAATCCACTATAGCCATCTAGGTAACAAAAATGAGAGTGTTGAGCTAATCTCTCTAGCATTTGGTCAATGAAAGGAAGAGGGAAATGATCTTTCCTAGAGGCCACATTTAGTTTCCTATAGTCAATACACATCCTCCATCCCGTAACCGTCCTAGTTGGGATTAGTTCATTGTTCTCATTAGTTACTACGGTCATACCACCCTTCTTAGGAACCACATGTACGGGACTAACCCATTTAGTATCCGAAATAGGGTAGATGATTCCCACATCTAGCAACTTAATGATCTCTTTCTTGACTACCTCTTTCATTATAGGATTCAATCTTCTTTGATGTTCAATAGAGGGTTTATGGTTATCTTCCATCAATATCTTATGCATGCACAAAGAGGGCTTAATGCCAACAAGGTCATCAATGGTGTATCCTATTGCCTTTCTATGCAGTTTCAATTCATTCAACAATCTATTAAGCTCATCATCATTCAAAGATGCATTCACAATCACCGGATAAGTAGAATTTGAACCAAGGAAAGCATACTTTAAATGAGAAGGAAGAGGTTTAAGATCAAGTTGAGGAGGACCTTTATCGGTTGGAGATGATCCATACAATGTAGGTTGAGATGATTGCAAAGCCATGGAAGCCTCCCCTAAGTCCCTTGATGATTGCTCACAAACACTTGGGTGATGCTTAAAAGACTCAGGAAAATCGGCCCAGTCAGGAAAATCGGCCGATTTTCCTGAGTGTAGGTCGATCTCAGTTTCTGCATTTGCAAAATTGGATGGAGCTTCAGAATAAGTCCAAAAATCGGCTGATCTGGTCCCCTCTGTCCGATTTTTCTGGGTGATTCTCTCTTCCTCTAGTACTTCAAATCCAACACTTGGTAGCTCGTCCAATGCATTCAAGGCCTTGATTACTTCATTGCTACTCTCCTCAACTCCTTCCTCCATCAAACTTGAGCTAAGAACCTTCTCAAGTGGATCCTTAAGCAAGATTGAGCTCACAACCTCTCTAGACTCCTCTTCCTCAACAATGTTGAAGACATCTTCACCTAGGACTGGCCCCTTCACCATCTTGGACAAATTAAACTTGATGTTCTCTTCTCCAATGTTGAAAGAGAGAATTCCATTTTTGCAATCCACCAAACATCCGGAAGTAGCTAGGAAAGGTCTCCCCAAGATGATAGGAACCGGATAGTCCACCGGGATATCCAAAATAACGAAGTCTATGGGCACATAGAACTTCCCTAGCTGCACCGGAATTTCTTCCAAGATTCCAACCGGATGAGTGATTGAGCGGTCCGCCATATAAAGGGTCATCTTGACCGGCTTTGGCTCTCCTAGCCCAACCTTGTTGCAAAGTGCAAGAGGGATGATGCTTACACTTGCCCCAAGATCACAGAGGGCGTCATACTTCACTTCTCCTACTCCGATTGGCACACAAAAGGATCCCGGATCTCTTAGCTTAGGAGGCATCTCCTCCTTCATCGTTTGAATCAACTCCGAGGATCTCTTTGTCATCCTTACTTCCCCATACTCCTACAACTTCCTCTTGTTGGAGAGTATTTCCTTCAAGAACTTGCCATATTCCGGCATACCTAGAATAGCATCCATGAGCGGAATGTTAATATGCAATTTAGACATAAGTTCAAGGAATTTACCAAAGTGTTTGTCCAAGCGAGCTCTTGCTCGTGATTGTGGGAATGGTAGTGGTGGCTTGTATGGAGGTGGCGCCACATATGATGGCTCATCATCCTTGCTCTTCCCTCCATCTTCTTGCAATTGCTCTTCTTCATTCACCACTTGCTTCCCTTTGTCATTTCCCTTAGGTAAGGGATCCTTCATGCTTAGCCCACTCCTTGTTGTAATAGCCAACACTTGGCCTCTTGGGTTATCTTCGGTTCTTCCGGGAAGCTTTCCCGGATCTCTATGGGCTTCACCCGCCTTTTGGAACACTTGTGCTTCCAAGACCTTTTGAGCCTTGGAAATAGAAGTCACCGTGCTCTCACGACCACTCAATCTTCCAAGCAATTGCTCAAACATCATTTCGGTTCTATCCTTTGGAGGTTGAGTGAATCCGGGTGAAGGTTCTTGTGAAGCCTTTGGTGGTGGAGTTGCGCTTGTGGAAGCGGGAGGGTTCAAGGCTCCATCCGGGTTAGAATAGGAAAACCCGGGATGGTTGTGGTTAGGCCGGTAATTGTTGAATTGCCGGTTGTTGTTGAAATTCCTTGGGCCTTGATAGTTGTTGTAGTTGTCCCTTCCCATGTAGTTCATATCTTCCTCATTGGAAGACAAGTTTTCTTGCACTTGCACTTGAGGGCTTGCTTGACTCTTTAAAGTTGGAGCACATAACTCCCTCAAAGATTTCAACTCATTGTTGATGGCATCAAGGTTGAAGTTGCTCATGGTGACTTCACTCACCTCATATGCTCCCGCTTTCCTCCCTTTACTCTTCCTATGGGAGTACTTCTCAATCACTAAAGCTTGCTTCTCTACAAACTCCCAAGCTTCATCTACATTCTTTTCCATGAAAGTCCCACCGGAAAGAGATTGGAGCTTAAATTGGCTATCTTCATCAAGTCCCTTGAAGTAGATCTCCAATAGCTCAATTTTTGGTATACCATGGTGTGGAAAATGTAGGAGAAGGTCTTTGAACCTCTCCCAAGACTTGAACAAACTCTCTCTATCCTTCATTACAAAGGCATTGATCTTCCCTCTTAACTCGGTAGTCTTGGAAGGTGGCAAGAACTTAGTCAAGAACTCGGTTGTCATCTCCTCCCAAGTACTCACTCGCCCTTGTGGAATAGATTGATACGAAGCCAAGACTTTATCCTTAAGTGAGAAGGAGAAAGCCCTAAGCTTATGGTTGTTGCTCTCTAATCTAGGCGGTCTAAGAGTCTCCATCAAGATCTCATAGTTCATCAAGTGTTGATGAGGAGACTCTCCTTCCATCCCTCCAAATTGATTATGCCGGATCATTTGTAGAACTTGAGGGCGGAGCTCGTAATCATGGGATGCGGGATCTCCTAAGTTCATACCCGGACGGTGTGCTCTTTGTGCCGGATCCATACGTTGCCCCAACGTTTGTGATTCTTCAATAGCAATGGGCACAACCCGAATATTAACCGCCGGCTGTGGTTGTGGTGGAGGTGGAGGAGGTTGTTGACGATTAAGCTCTCTTTGCACAAGAGCTTGCCTAATCTCTTCAATCTCCCTCCTAGTTGCCTCTTGCCTCTCATTGGCAAGTCTCCTTTCATTCTCCAAAGCTTCATCCCTTATCCTAATTTGCTCTAAAGTCTCATCCAACTCAGCTTGGAGATCTCTTTCGGCCATTTCTTTTTCCTTTTTAATGCTCTTGGATCTAGATCTAAGGGTTTTCTCCGGTTCGGGATCGAATGGAGCTAAATCCTTGCCACGAGATCTTCGCATACACCTAAAGAGTGAGAGATGTCCTGAAAAGCAAAGACACAAACCAAAAAGAGATCAAAAGCAACAAGAAAGATGTACACTATAAACAATTAGAAAAATGACTCGATCTAGACCTAGTCCCCGGCAACGGCGCCAAAAACTTGTCACGTCTAGGAATAGATGCGCAATAAGCCTTAAATTTATACTCGATATATTTCTCCTAACTCCTAGCGAACCCGTAGTGTACGGGACGTTTTGTAGTAGGGATAGTATTCCGAGGTTGAACACGAAGACTAAGGTGAAATCAAGTCAAACAAATGGTCATAGATAGTGTGAATCTAGTCTAAGAAAAGAGAAAGGAACAAATAAATGAAAATCATGATATTTTTGGTTGGGTTTTTGAGGTGATCAAACAAAAATCACAAATCAAACAAGATAATAAACAAACTAACAACTCAAGCACAAAGTATATGATCAAGAGAGAAAAGTGGATTCTAGAGGTCAAGATTTCCGGTTATGGCATTGGACTCAAGCTCCTAAAGATTCTAAGGATAAGGTTGCGGTGTTGGGAAAGGGTGTTTCACTAATGGAAGCAATTACCGGGTAGGTCTCTCACTTCACTAATCCCGCATCAAACTCCTATTACCGGGTAGGTCTCAAGGGGTTAAAATAGGGAATTCTACACAAACCGGACTCTACTAAAGGGGCTACCCTCTCCTTACCGGGTAAGTCTCGGAAAAGGGAAGTCTCAAGCAATAATCCTAGCACACTCAATCCAATAGCGGCTTGTGAGGCTCACTACTACCTAGAGTTCATCATCTTCGGGATCTAAGATCAGAAATCATCGGGTAGATCTCTTCCCTCACTTAGGTTGTTAGCATTAGGTGATCCTAAGCTAAATTATGCTTAATAAACACTAGGATTTCAACAACCTAACATCCTAACATACAGATTCATCAATTAAAGAGCAACAGAGAGAAAAATCGGATGGATCTTGGATAAATCGGCCGATCTGGCTGATGAACAGCCCGATTTTTCTTCCTGGGTTAGGTTTCGTGCATACAAATCATCCTAAACTAACATATAAGTCCATTCTATCATCACCCAAGCCATAACCATCAATCCATCACTCCAGAATCACAATAAACTAGCCAATAGTATGCATATCAAGATCCAAAATCATCACACAAGCATACATGGTTTCCATAGACGGATGATGGAAGATGAGCGAATAAAAACAATAAATCTCAGCTGAATCTAAGTTTTAGCAAGACTTACAATCCTTCAAATGAAGTTCCAAAACGTTCCTAACAATCCTTGCAATAGTTCTTCAATCAAAGACTCCAAAAATCACTCAAAATCTCTCAAAAACTCACTCTCACTCTAAGTTGGTGTTCTTCTTCCTCCAAATTGAGAGAGTTTTTCTTCTTCTCCAAGTCTAGCCTCCAATCCAATGAGTTGTGTGTGAGAGAATGTGGGAGAGGGGGATGCTCAGCAACAGCTTGCAGGCCCACTTATATTCTCCACCAAGAGCAAGGCCGGACAAAGAGATCGTGGGACACGTGGGTTAAGCTGTTGAAGGCCAAAAATCGACCCAGTCAGGAAAATCGGCCGATTTTCCTGATTGATGGTTTGATTTTCTTCAACAGAGGCATGTTATGATCGTCTAGCCATGAGTTGCTCCATTGCTTGCACCAATTATGGTCCTTGTGTCCTTTGTTGCTCCAATTATGTTCCTTCAAAGCCTTGGATGTGTACCACCATGAGGCTTGACCCTTGAATGTATCGATTAGTGCCCAAAAGATCCCCGAATTACCTACAAAACCGACAAAAGCTCGTGTAGACGTCTTTTCTAGAAATATGCACGAAATGAGTGTAAACGTCGTGAACTAATGTCAAACCGTGCATGAATAACGTGAAAAACTATCTAAATGTATGCCTATACTAACGTCATAAATCACGTTATCACATACAATTTGGTTTCTTCTTCTGATTACTGAGAGAGGTTTTGCGAGAATGGCAAAGCTTTAACCTTGACGCTGTCCATGGATTACTGCCATGAAATTTTACACTTTGTGGGCTCATAAACTCGATCGACCCGCACAATAGAAATTTGACAGCAATTCCTTGTTACAAGGGTGGTCTTATGATTCTAAAATCCATGCCACGAGAGATCCATTTGGATTGCGGGGGTAGGACCTCAAGAATCGACAAAAAGCCATAACCGTTTACATTGGTTTGACCCAAGTCGGAAAGAAATTACTATCAACAAGGTTCTACCTTGTATGTATCTTCTACTTGTTGTATGCTTCGACTTCTTCGCCATCGTTCTCTCTCTTAAAATTTTGCATAGCTTTGTGCAGACGTTTTTGTCAATCACCACCCTGTTTTTGTGTTGTATTCTCCATAGTGTTTTTTTTTGCAGGTTAATCAATGCTTGTAATGTGGAGGGACCTTAATGAATGAGTCGTGTGTTTTGTATAGAACAAATTGGGAAGTTTAAAGAGGTTTTATTTATTAACTACCCACTCACACAAAATTAGCATTAATTCATTTTAAATTTTAAAAGAATTTAACATTCCTTCTTTTTGAATTTATTTTACGTTCAAAACTTCTGCCACTCCTTCAACCACTTTCTCATTTTTTTTTGTTTAAATTTGAATTCATTTTTTCATATATGATTAACCAATATTTGGACTACAAAAAAATGAGGCCCACTTAATTTTTAATTTGTCTAATATTTATTAGACTTGAGCCCAAATATAAAATAAAAATTCATGTTAACAAACATGATAATTTTGGAGAATTAATCACATGTATACAATGTAATTAAATTTCTAGTAATTTAAATGAAATTATGAATTATGAAAATTCATGAATCCCGAACAACCACATTGCATCTAACTCTTATCTATTTTCCTAAATAACGAATGAACTAAACCATTCAACACATGTTCTAATAAACAACACATTTTCTATTTCATTTCATCTTCCAACACACAACACATTTTCTATTTCATTTCATATCCTAATAAACAATTCAACCCATTTTTCTAGCTAATTCCATAACACAACAAACAACTCAATTTCTACTTTATTTCATATTCTAACCAAAAAATCCACTTTCTATATCCTAACAACAAAAAGGCCATTTCATATCCTAACAATAAAAAAATTCCAACACTCTTCAAACAATTAACAAATCACCAACACACATAACACAAATCACCAACACACATAGCTCAAAATTTCAACACTCATCAAACCAATAACAAATCACCAACAAAAATTCCAACATGAAGAGAAAAAAAATTAACACAAAACCAAAATTTAAATACTAACCTAAAGCAATGGAGTATAGGAAGTTTGACAACCTTAATTTATATTAGATTCATCCGATTTGAAAAGAAAAAATAATAAGGGTGGAAGAAAGGAAGAAAGGCAAGAAAAACACAAATAAGGGTTGAAGAAAGGAGTAAACCAACGACTTGTACAGATCTAGTACGTGCTCAACTAACGAATTAAATGTGACAACTTTGAATTTAGGTGGTGGAATTAAACATATCCGTCGCCTTATTTTATTCTGGTGACGGAAGTAATTACCTCCCTCGCCTAAGACAAAAATTCTGGTGAATGAGGTTCAACGTTCCGTCGCCATATGTCTTAGGTGATGAACCTTTGTGGTGACGAGGTTGTTTTCCGTCACCTGTGGTTTTAGGCGACATAACTAAAAAGCCTCCATCGCCCGATTGGGTTGAGGTGACGAAACTGAAGATTCGCCGCCTCAATTTCTTAAGGTGACGGATTCAAATAGTTTCGTTGACCGAGTTGCAATCTGGCGTAGTGTTTGTTTCACTACCTGTCATACCTCTTCGTTGTCAAGCTATTTAGTATCTGATCGTTCATGTTTTGTGAGAACCGTTCCTCTATAACATTGACAATATCCGGCATATCCCAAACGACTCCAGCAGAATAGAAAAGGTCTTCGTATAAACTCACAACAACAGTCTTCACATTGTCATCTATGAAGTATTGGATACGATGTTCATCAACCAAAGAAGCAATATGATTCTTCTTTTGTCTATTTGAGACCTTGCGATAAAAAAATGTTGTATTTTGGTCACTATCCCTCATTCATTCGCCCAGGATCTCAAATGGTAATAAGATTCGCTCTCATTTCGGTGTTTATAACAATCCCAACTCCACTACTTAGCACCTCACCCGTCAGCTATTGTTGTTGGCATTGCTTCAATTCATCTTCTTGGCATATATAAGTGATCGTTCATGTTTATTGAGACCCGTCCCTCTATAAAATTGATAATAGCCGGCATATTCGAAATGACTCTTGTAGAACAAAAAAGGGCTTTGTAAAAACTCACAGCAACGGTCTCCGCATTGTCATCTCCCACCTACTGGACACCATGTTCGTCAATATGATTCTTCTTTTGTTTATTTGAGGCCTTGTGATGAAAAACACTGTTATTTGGTCACTATCCATCATTTCATTTGCTCGGGATCTCAAATGGCAATAAGATTCATTCTTATTTTGGAGTCTTTTTTTGTTTATAAAAATCTCAACCCCTCTACTTAGCTTGTCACCCATCAACTATTGTTGTTGGCGTTGCTTTAATTCATACTCTAGGCGCTTAATTTCATCTCTTATGCTCTTGTCGGTCACCCTTCGCCAATCTACAAGATCATTTAGTGTCATGCTTAGTTTTTCATGCATATCATACCCTCTTTTCCATCCTATATACGACTAATTATACAAAAATCATCCACTTTTTATATTTTGGTATCTTTCTTGACTTTTATGTATTTCAGGCATTTAATGCATCAAATGCTTCAAGATTGCATCCTCCCTAAAGTCAGATTTGAAGAGAAGATCCATATGATTGAGGAACTGCAATACGAAGTCCGCAAGATTAACTTTGAAGTAAAATATTCGAGATTAGAAGTGTCAGACATGCAAAATGCCCGACAAATGGATGACATACGGACGTATGGTGGTTATTATGTGAACGTTTGGTCGGCCGTTTAGATCGATACATCGACGTCACAACCCATATCAAAGCCCAACCCAAGAGATCTACACAAAAGAGTGAAACGCCCAACAAACGGTGACCATATGGCCATGTGGTGGCCATATAGCTATCGTTTTACTAGCCAATTGGGCGTTGTGGAGAGAAGTTTCCAAATCTCTTATTTAATCTTTCGCAAGCATATATTTTGCGTAAACACCAATCTCCGATTTCTCCCCTATATTTTCATACCTTAGCCTTAGGGTTAGATATGTTGATTCCTCTTGAATTCAATGGTTCTTTAATTCCCCTTTATTCTAGCCGTCAACATAGTTGTTATTTTGCTTTGAAGGTTTGCCATGCTCGAACAAAACTCTTGTAAGTTTTGTCTTTTTTAATTCAATATATTGTTTTTACTTTATATTCTATCATGTCTATAACACCCCAAATTTTCGGAACTCGGAATACTACGGATTATGACCTCAAAATGGGTCCTGACCCCAGCCTAACAACAAGTTCACCGAATCTTGCAACAAGGCTTAACTAAATGTCAAATTGAAATAGATAACTATAATCTCATTGCAACAAGAAATAAAAGCCCATATCCCATCCTATAATGTACGGGAACCCTAGCTGACCACTCCGACCGAATCACTCGATAAAATCCCTATTTTTCAAGACATCTACAACAACGGATAAAAACGTTAGCTAACATTCTATATATCAGAATAACGGTAATAACACATACACACAGAAGCAAGATATACCTGATAGCATGCTCACACATCAAGCGGTTACTATCTTATTACGTGATTCACTTTACTAATTCAACTTCTTTTGTGGCACAAGGATCTCCCGAACCTCGCATTTTCCCCCTTATATCAACAGGATTGGATCCAATACATCTCACCGTGTACGTGTCTGGATTAGTCGCAAAGAATCTCTTAGTCTCTTGTAGAATTGGGCACATTGTCACCACCCGTTACGAATTAAGCCAAACAACAATAAAGGTCGTCCTAACAAGTTATCTTATAACATGCAACATACACCACCATTACAAGTAAGCTAACTCATAGAAGTTAGATAAGTAATCCCAAGGGATTTTACTAAATCAAGGTAATCCCATCTCTCAATAACGCTCAATTCCCGCAGAAAAACACTCTACGCCTAATCATACAAGGCGCACATGGATCAATCAACTATCCGACACTAGAATCTCTAACTCCTAGGTCAATCATGACTATTTCAGGTCTATCCCATTTACCAATACTTATTCATACATTAGTAATCCAACACTATCCATAATTTTGAAAATTGTATCAGACGGTTTTCCTATCCTGTATATCTCACAACACATCCTTAAAACTTCCAAATACGTTCATTCCATAAGATAAACTTACATCACCACTAACTAGCATGTATATAAGTTCTGTTATGTTCCAACTTAACATGAAACTACTCTAGAGCCAACTAAGACACGAAGATGGTACCCACTAGACAAATGACGCAACCGCGGAAGCAAGAAGGTGCGATTGCGGTGACAAGGTCCAAGACGGCTCGACCGCGGTGGTCGAAGGCGCGGGTTTGGTGACATTGGTGAAGACGCAACCACAGCAGGGTGCAGGCGCGGTTGCGGGTTAACTCCATAAACGAACGTCCAAGCTGTTCTTCGATGTGCAACGAGGCTCCAATGCCTCCTTGGCTGGCGCTTCTCCATGCTTTCATCCCCTACAAGACCAGAGGTACTACTGTTGGATTCAATCAATGGCATCCAACGCAAAGATGAAAGAGAAATCAAGATTGAGTCTTGATTCAAGGCTCCTAAAGAAGAAGAAGCAAAAGGAGGAGAAGGAGCTTACTGCTCCTCCAGGAGATACACCACGAATCCTCCTGGCTTGTCAATCTCTAAAGTCCACGGAAGTAGAAGAAGAACCTGATTTTTGAAGGGATTGAAGAGAGAGTGGAGATGAGAGTATGGAAGAAGAGAAGTAACGGGAAAGAAGGGAGAGGAAAGAAAGAACGTGAGGAGGCTTAGGGTTAGGGCCAGGAAAGGTTGCACACGGATAGGGAAAATCAAGATTTGTTTCCTCCCAAAATAAAACAAACTACGTGACAGTTACAAAAGATCAACCACGATCTTTTGTTTTACCGCGACCGCGGGCCGCATCCGCGGGTAGGCAATCCTTCACGACCGCGGGGCGCGGTCGCTGTAACTCTCATTGTAAAACACCGTAATGAAATTCTGGCTTTTACAATGTCTGGCTAAACTTCCCCTTGATATAAGGATTGGATGATCCCTACAATAGTTTGATTTATTGATTACATATATTATTATGAATTGAGATTTTAATATTGCTTCTTTTCAATGTGCTTTACTCATACTTTTTAATTGCCTTTGAAAGAAGTGGTGTTTTTAATTGGTTTAGATAAAACAAGTGAAGGGCCAAAAATAAAGTTTTTTTATTGGATTTGTTGAAAACAACTTGGTCTTGAGAGTAGTAGTTTATCACAGCATCGAGGATTTCTAATCATCGTAGAATGTTCCGGTGTTTGTACCTTCTTAAAGTGAAGGGATACAAGCAAATATTTTTCTTGGTCTTTTCCGGATTTCTAAATATCTCATGCGTTTTTCTATACTCGCCGAACTGCTAGATTGAGAGCTACGTGAGTTGGAAAGGACGGTCTTGATTTGTATTTAACTCATTATAGTGGGATTATTGTTTGCTTATATTGTCTTCATCCATTGTTGTCTGCAATTATAATTGTTTTTGCTTGTTACTATTGCTTTGCTTTCACTTAAAATAATGGGTTTCAGGTTCGGGTTTCGGCTATATGTTCTCCCTAGGATCAACAAAGTCGAGTAGATTAATTCAGCCAATATTTTGGGAGATACTCGTTACTTTGTTTATGAAGTTTTTGTTTTATTTTGCCTATTCAATAAAAAAGAGAGCGTTTGATTGGATCGTTGTGAGTCCTTGTTAGGTTGTTGTTGTGCGTGCTAATCTTCTAAAAGATTAGTGTTCCTAGTCAATTCTAGTACCTCCTTGTGTTTTTCTTGATTTGAAGACTTGTGTAAGGTTGAAGAAGGAATGGTTGAGACAATTCATTGTTCGGGTTTTGATCCAATTAATCAAGGTTCTTGCAAGTATATCTTGGTTCTTTTATTCCTATATTATCATCCATCCTTCATTCCCTATTCACCTATAATCACGCCATATACATCATCCATATCTCGTTATCTTTATTTCTTGTTCACATAAAATCTCTCCTCTCCCCATATTGATATCAACCGAGATCTTACGCCGAGATTATTCAAGATTGAAGCTTTCGTGGACTTCTAAAGTAGATTTGTCAATTGAGGCCTCAACCCCGCATCAAAGTGGTATCCGAGCCATCGATTGAAGTCCAATCGAGCCATATATCGCGATTTGAGTATTTTTATTTTGAGTCTAGTAAAAATTTGAGTATGTTTTTTACATTCTTTTATTAAGAGTCTATTAGAGTTTAATTTGATTTGTTCTTGTGTCCATTGGAGAAGAAAGAACAACCATAGCCAAAAACAAGCCATCCACCACCCTAGTCTTGAAATCTCGCCGGAACCCTAGAGCCGAGATCAGAACTCTATTGAAATCTCGCAGGGAGGAAATGTTGCATCAACACAGAGATATTACTTGGCCAACAAGTTTGCTATTTTTCTCCATATCCAATCGAATCAATCAAGGTATTTGATCCATATCTTATCATATATATCATTATCTAGATGCTACATTAAAGAGAAAAGAGATCTACAAAGTTAATTAATTTCAAGATCTTATCTAGTAGGTGAGATCTTATCATATCTTATCCAAATCTCTTATCAAGTCTCGTGCTATATCTCCCTCTAGCATCTATATAGCGTCCTATTTGGATCCCTACACCACTACAAGAGAGCTAACCCCAAGCCTCAACTAGTTTCCATACCAAAACCCTTTCCTTTCATCAATCGCGTCCCCTAGTAAATATTTCGGGCCGAGATTTTGACCGAGTTTTGCCATGGTCGAGCTCAATACCCAACAGGCTATCTCTCTCTCTCTAATTGCATAGGTGCAAGGTAAGTAAAGCTCTCTTCTTAGTCTCTTGTGTGCCTGTTGCTTGCTCTTTCTACTCTAAACACATTGAGTCATTTCTTTGGGTGTCTTTGCTTGCAATCACACTTGTTGAGTTTTGAGTCTACTAGCTATATTCCTCTCACTTTGTGTCGATTATATGAAGAAAATTTCAACAACATTTTCTTATACCATCTTTCAACACAAGAACCTTCATCCAAGCCAAGAATTCATCTTGATTCAACCAAGGAGTGTTCTAGTTGAAGCTAGGTCACTGAACTTAGAGGAGTATTAATCCATCCAAGGAAATTACATAAAATTAGCTTGTGATATAACAATTTTTGAGTGTGAGAGAAACACACTTGAGGAGTTTTATATTTCACTAACTTCACAAGTTTGTTTTTACTTTGCGTGTTTGTGTAGATGTCTAGGTCTAATAGTCCTAAAAGGTCACACATGAGTAAATCAACGAGTCTAGAAGCCATGGACATGTTGAAGCAACTCATGGTCTTTGTTTCCACCTTGACCGAGAGAATAGGTACGCCAGAATCTCGCCCCAACGCTGGAGAACATTATCCCCCAACCTCAGCCAAGATCAATGTTTGAAGTTGGAGGAAGTTGTCGAATTCCAACTAGAAACACAACCTCGGAATCACCTAGAAGAACCATTGAAAGGTAAGTTATGAGATATCCTAATCCTCTTTATAGAGAACCTAATATGCAAGGTTTTGTTGATGATTTTTTAGAAGAGGGGGTGATGATGAAGAGGGCGTGTGGAGAGAGTTTCCTAAGCGTCACTACTAGTCAAGGAGTGGTCGAGATATGGAGCCATACCAACGTCTCCAAGCGCATGACAGAATAGGAAAAGTGAAAGTTAGAATCCCATGTTTTGAAGGCAAGTGTGATCCGGATGCTTTCGTGGAGTAGGAGACCAAAGTAGAACAAATTTGGTCTTGCCATAACTTAAGTGAACAATGGAAGACCCAGCTAGCTGCATTAGAATTTCAAGGTTATGTGTTCGCTCTCAAATGTGTGTGAATAACGAAAGAAAATAAGCTTTAAATTTATACCATAAATAAAAGTCAAGCAAATAAGAGAACTCGCAGTGTATAGATCAATTGCAGCAAAAACAAATATTCTAGGGTCGATCACAAGGATTATGGTAAAACCAAACAGTTAAAAAGAAAATCTAGCATAGACTATTGCAAATATCAAATAACAGAAAAGATGAAAAGCAATGATATAAATATATGTAATAATCGGGAAAATTACAAATTCTAGAGATCAAGGTATCCAGTTTTGGTTTTTGATTCAAGACTTCTAAAGATCTATGAATAGAGATGGGATCGCTAAGAGAAGGTGTTTCTAAGGTGAGAAAGATTACGGGGATGTCTCACTATCCACCATCCCAAACCAAAGCTCCTATCACTGGGTAAGTCTCAAGGATCTAAGGAAAGAAACTATAATCTCAAACCAACCACTCAACCCAAGGGAAAAGAACTAGCCTTTACCGGTTAAGTCTTAGGTTCACTCAAAAAGGTAAGAAGAAGGCACACTCAAACCCAATAAAGGCTAAACCTTTATTACCTAGAACTCATCATCTTTGGTAACCAAGAAAGGGAATCACCCGGTAAGTCTCTTCCCAAGCTTGGATGTAAGCTTGAAAGGCTCGACAAGGATAGGATTTGGGCAATCTATAACCTAACGGTGAAACAAAGCAAGCAAGGATAACTTCGGAGCTACAAACTCATGGAAACAACAAAATAATCAGTTCCAAAACGCCCATGGCCAAGAGCATGAAGCTACCAAAGACGAGAAAATGGTCTAATTGTGGATCAAATAGGAGAAAGGAAAGCTTCCACACATCACTCGTCATCTAAACTCTTGACTGAGCCTTCAAGTGGTCCTAAAGGAGCAATTTTAACTCTAGTTTTCGTTCTAGAGATATTGTATGCTTTAAATGTCAAGGTAGAGGTCATTATATGTGAGATTGTCCTAATAAAATTATTTTATTCATCAATCAATTTGGACTATATGAAGTAAGAAAGGACGTGATCATGATAATAACACTTGCTTTAATGCATTGCATGAAATTGGTAGTGATAATGATGAAGGCATTGAGTATGAGCATGGAGAATCATTGATTTCTAGGAGAAGATTTCATGCTAAGATAGCCCCATGTGAGGATAATCAAAGGGAAAATCTCTTTCATACTTGATGTCTTGTTGAAGGAAAGGTGTGTAACATGATTATTTATGGAGGTAGTTATTTCAATATTGCTAACACTGATGTGGATAATAAACTTCAAATTGCTACGTATTATCATCCTAGACCATATAAGTTGCATTCGATATGAATGATTGTGGTGAAATAAAAGTGAACAACCAAGCTAGAGTTACTATCCATCACTTTAGGTAGTTATAAGGATACTATTACTTGTGATGTAGTACCCATGCAAGCATGCCATAATCTTTTAGGATGCCCATGGAAATTTGATAGAAGAACTAAGCATGATGGGTTTACTAATAGACCATCATTTGAGTTTAATGGTCAAACACTAACCCTTAAACCTATGACAACATTGCTGATTATTGAATGCTATGAGAAAAAAGAAAGAAAAGGGCAAGGAGCAAGAATTTGACAAGCGAAAGGGAGGAGAAACTAAATCCAACGATGAATCTTGCCCCAGTGTAGAAGGATCAAGCCCTAGTGCAGCCAAATCTCACCCCAATGTAGAGGTTTCTTGCCCCAGTGAAGAATTTCGCCCCAGTTTAGGTTTATCTCACCCTAGTGAAGGCTTATCTCACCCTAGTGTAGGAAAATCTCACCCTAGTGGAGAATCTCGCCTAGTGTAGGCACATCTCACCCCAGTGCAGAAATCTCGCCCCAGCCTTCTAGAGTTCTTCTTGCATCCAAGAAAGAATATATCCATGATTATACCCTTTTGGATGCCATTCTCATGACCCTATGTAAAAGTCTAGTGACTTTAATTGATGAAGTTAAGGCTACATTACCCCCAAACCATCCTAAACCTTCTAGATGAGTTTAGTGAAGTATTTTTTGGATGAGATCCCAATAGGACTTCCACCTTTTCGAGGGATTGATCATCAAATTGACTTAATTTCAGGTGCTACACTTCCAAATCATTCAGCATATAGGATGATCCCTCAAGAGAGTTAAGAGATTCAAGATCAAGTTCAAGAGCTCTTACATAAGGGTTATGTGAGAGGATGTTTGAGTCCATGTGTTGTTCCTATCCTTTTGGTACCTAAGAAGGATAATAAATGGAGGATGTGTGTTGATCGTATAGCAATCAATAATACCACTATTAATTACCGTCATCGCATCCCTCAATTAGACGATATGCTAAATGAGCTTAGTGGATCCACCTTGTTATCTAAAATCGACCTTAAAAGAGAATATCACCAAATCAAGATGCGGTAAGAAGATGAATGGATATTTATTTAAGGTTGATAAGGAGTGTATTCCTAGATGTTCCTGAAGAACCGTATAGGTGAATATAAAGGATATAAATACTCTAAAATGAGGGTTAAATAGAGTATGAGAACTTTTCGCAATATCTTATTTTCATGGCTTTGAAAATGATTTCAAAGCCTTGAAGTCGATCGGTGCTCTTTGTGATGAAACTGGTTTTCAAGGCTTTGAAAGGGATTTCAAGGCCTTGACTTCCAAACTTGCAAACCAATGTTAGTCACAAATATAAGTGAGATATAGTGCGGATTTAAAACATCAACACGGTGATATGTTTACGAAGTTCATCTCTAACAACCTACGTCTCCGTCCTAGGGTTTCTTTACCCTAGGATCTAACTATCTATTATCTGCTAAGAGTCCTAGATACAACCTAGAAGAAATCCCCTTCTTCTCTCACTGTAGTCAATGCTACGATCTAGTCAACTCTAACCTAGAAATAATAGCCTATTTACTTCGCAGAGTAACCCACACTCGAGTATTGCACTCTCTAGATATTCCAATGAAGCTCTCATGTTTTTCTCTCTCTAAGGATGTAAACTTTTGTAAGCTAAGAGGAAGAAAAACTTTTGGAACGAATGAATATGTTTTGATCGCTTGAAGACTTAGATGTTTCCGTGTAAACTTGTTGTCGTTCTCTTCAATCGTCATCTTCATTTACGGTATTCTATGGAGAACTCTTTTAGCCGTTGTAAGATAGCCGTTGTAAAATTCTTCTTTCTCCGTGAAAAACGGTGTTTAGTTGAGATAATGTAGCCGTTGTAAGATCTTCTATCTTCTTCATCTACTTCTTCTCTTTGACGCACGTTGAGAATCTTCATCTTCGTGATCTTCTCCTTGGAAATACCGTTGAAGATCTTTGTCTTTGAAGCCGTTAGTTTCCGCTCCGAGATCTTCCAAGCTGTTGAAGATCTTTGTTTTTGAAGACTTCTCTCTTGAGGGCCATTGAAGATTTTCCTTAGATCCGAGATCTTTGTGTGGAATCCGTTGGGAAGATCTTCTCTTATCCTCATGCGTCGGTTGTTTAGATCTTTGCAAGATCTTGTTTGTTGTAACCGAGATCTTCACTTCAAATTCGTTGAATATCTTTTTGTTTGCTGGCCGAGATCTTCTCTTCAAATCCATTGAAGATCTTTTTTTTTATCCTTGGTTGTTGAGTTATTCGAATCTCAAGTTTGAAAGCCCGTAGCCAAATCTTCCTTTGTAACGCATTTCAAGTCTTCCGTGTTTGTCCTTTGAAATGCTTTCCAAGGCCTCCTTGCTTGTCCTTTGTAATGTGTTTCAAGGCTTGCGTTCTTCCTTTGAAATGCTTTTCAAGGCCTACACACATTTAACAAACACAAACATGCAATCTAGAAATACAATCAATATTTGTCAGTTTATAAAACCGCTCATAAATGTTAAGTCTACCAATCTCCTCCTTGATGGAAGACAAAACCACTATCGTACATGCAATCAATGTTCGTGATATACATGCAATAATATCTCAAAAATGCAAAAATGTCGGATCAACACATTTTGATTTCTCCCCCTTTTTCTTCAACAAAAGAGAAAAAGCATGAAAGTACGAAAGTAAAATTATTACAGACCCACGAAAGTATTTCCAAAAAACAAAAACAATTTTAAAAGCAAAGTCCCACAAACGTCTGTCAAGGCCTTGAAGTCTAAACCAAGGGGGCTTTGAAGTCCATGTCAAGTCCTTAACATCCATTTCAAGGCATTGAAATCATTTTCAAGACTTTGAAAATCATTCCTGGCACCACTTCGGATTTCTGTGCCCTTTTCCTCGAATGTCGTTGTAGCATTTTTGCCTCTATCTGGCATGGGCTTCATCCAGAGTGATCATCTTCTGATACTCATCTATCCTCCGGTCATCCATGATGTAATTGTACTTCTTTACCACTCCAAACTCCTCAATGGTCAAAATATTTGGTTCCTCTGCAACTGGTTGACGAATGGGACGAGTTTTGACAATTTTGTAACATTGAAGCATCATCTCTACATCCTGTTTCGTTGTTGCCTTAGCATCTTCCTCTGTTAAAGGTTTGATGCTTGCAGATGTATAGGTGAGGGCATTCAGATGGAACATCTGATTTACCTTAGAGTGCATACCACCAAGTCCTGTGAGACATCCATTTTATTAGTAATTTCAGACATAAAATCAACCATGTCTTTTCGCAAGGTTTTCAGACCAAACTCCACTGTATCCAGTATCCGTGTTGCCAAGGATAAACCGACATCTTGTTGCTTCAAAATCCATTCTCCAGTGAGAGTCTTTTTATAACACCCCGAATTCGCGGGACTTGGGATGCTACGGGTTAGGACCTCACAATGGCTCCCGACCCTTAGCCTTACAACAATTTCACCAGATCTTGCAACAAGACACAAATAAAGGCAAAAATGAAATACATTTTTATGCAATGCAATGAAACCCAAAACTGAACAAACAAAAGACTTCAGCCGAGATACAAAACAAAGACTAAACGCCATATACGCGGCATACAAAACACAATAACCAAAGAACAAAACACAACCCGACTCCAACCAAAACCCTTCCTAAAATGTACGGACCCCAGCTGCCCACTCTTCCGGATCACTCGGCCACATTCATAACCTGCAAGGCAATCTACAACAATCGGTATAAAACCGTTAGCTCATATTCAAAGAATTAGAATTAATGGGAAAGACACATACACAAGTAGAACACCGCAAGCACACAACATACTTAAGTGCACACCAATCCAGTTTATTATCTTTATTATTATAAAGTCGTATCCCATTCTAATTCAACTTAGGTTGTGGCACGAGAGTCACCGAAACTCGCCTCGGTCCCTACTTACCGGCATGGAATGGTACTAATGCATCCGATCGTCTACCAGCACAGGATAGTCGCCGAGAACATCCTAGCTCTCGCGGGAGCTAGGCAAGTTGTCACCGCCCGTTATCATACACTTGGGCCAAAATAAAATAAAGGTCAGTAATCCTAATTTTGGTTTAGTTGTTATAAACAATAAACAATAAACACACAATACCAAACACACATCAATGCTAATACAAGGAATACGAGCTAAGTAAGTCCGGAGACTTACCTTGTCACCACACTCAACTCACAAGACTCTCGCTTCCATAGGGAGGAAGCTCATAACCTGCTCACAAGAAGATAATTATATCAACAACAACCCACTCACAATAGAAGTCTTAGACTTCTATGCAAATGATCTACGCAAGATCATTTGACTCTCAATTCTAGGACCGCATCCTAGAATTCCTCGTGCTCACATCACACTCAACAGAAGCTAGAAGTCCTAAGACTTCTAAACCTTCGGATCTCGGAAGATCATAACTCACAACACTTCTAAGATACTCTCTTTCTAGTCTCAACAATCTCAACGGTATCAACAATATGCTAGGATACGCATATCCTAACCCATAATCTCAACAACCATATAACAACAATCTCAAGCCTTGGATACTCACAAGATCAACCAAACACTCAACGTCTTACAACAATCGACAATCCTCAAAACTCATCTAAGGTTCAAACCACTACTTGGTATTCACTCTAAGTTATGCTAGATCCAACCTAGCATGATACTAATGCTAAACATAACTAAATTGAGGTAAGATCATAAGCTCGGGTGAGAGGGTATTCACATGACTTCAAAACACGGAAGACGATTTAAGGATGTCGAGAATGGATTCGTTGGACCTTTATCGGGGCGCTTCCGAACCTAAAACCAAAGCTAAACAAATTTAGCTTATACGCTAAATTTGAATGGAAGATTTAGCGTATATAAATCTAAGGAATACTCGCTTTCAAACCAAGGTTAATACCCACAATAAAATATTTTACATAAAACCGAGATTAATCCAACAAAGGCGTAATGTGTAGTATCTACAAATATAAGAATATCCCCTAATTGAAACCCGAGTTTAAAATGGAAAAATACTTTTTTAGGACAAAGATGAACAATTTCTTAAACTTGGGTCATATTCTGAAATTATAAATAAGGGCCATAATTTGTAATTTTCCAACAAAGGATATAAATGCAAGATTCCAAAATGTGGGTAAAATATGTAAATATATAAAGCTGGGTACATTCTGTAATTAAACATAAAGATAGGGGTCCCGATTTTAATTAGGTTAAGCTCTCTTCAACCTTGAACAAGTAGAGGAGAGGCAAAGGGAAGGAAGAACGGCGGCAAGGAGCAACGCTGGCGCACTCCCCTTGGCGGCACTGCAGGGCTCCGACGATGAAGGCAAGCCTCCGGCGTGAGAACGACAGGGGGTCCCTCGATGCACCGGTTGGTAACAGCGAGGAATGGGGCTTCTTTACTCTGGCGACGGTTGCAGCAACCCATAAGACAAGAGGGGATACGCAGGGCAGAGGAGGCGGCATGGCAGACGCAGACACCGGCTTCGGCAAGACGAGGTGGCTCCGGTAGGGCAAAGGCGAGGCGCCACTTGCGTTTCCCAGACTGCTGCAATGGAAGAGGGGAAAGGGAATCGATTTCCTGGTTTGAGGTGAAGACAGGGGAATAGTAGGTGGTTATCTTCAATCCGGCTAGGTCAAGGCGGCAGCAGCGGAGGCTCCTTTGCCCAGTGTTGTGGCCATCCCGATGGGCTCGTCTCTGGCGAATCCTGGCTCAGTGCACTTCCCGTGGCTGCCAAGATGCGAGGAGGAAGGAAACAGAGGTGTGAGGTTGAAGCTGTTGTAGGGAGTTGTAAGAGATGGAAAGCTGCAGATAGGACAATGAAATGGGAGGCTCACTGCTTGAGCAAAAGAGCAGAGGGGGAGGAGGGTAGAGGGTGAAGGCATCGAGAGGTCGAGCAGATGAGATGACAGGTAGAGTTGCCGAGGGGTCGGATAGGGCGATCTAAGAACGTAGCCTGGCGGGTGCTGTTTGTCGAGAAGTGCACCTTGGAACCAGACGACGAGGGTAGAAGCAAAAGGACATCAGAAGAAAAGGAAAATAAGGAAAAGAAAAATGAAATAATAAAATAATAGAAAAAGCAGAAAGAGTAAGAGAATACTCGATCCAAAAGAGCCCGGAACGACATTTTCGAATCGGAAAACTCCCGAACTTTCCGTAAAATAAATTACGGAATATATAAAAATGTAAAATATATAAACTTATTAAAAATTAATTTTCTACATGAGAGTACCCGTATAATCTTTATAAGTTATTAAAATATCAATAAAATCGGGAAAACGCACCTAAAAATTGGGGCGTTACACTTTTCAATTCCTATGCTCTGAAGACAGTCCTCATCAATATTTCTCGATGCAATCTATGCTTCCTCATCAGCAGTCTCGATTGAGAAATATCTAAAGATTTTCAGGAGGAAATTGGCATAAGAAAGGGGAGTATCACTGGTGGAATTTATCATGTGAAGCATATGATTTAGGATGAAGCTAGGGAAATCGACATCTAAACCGTTGAATACATCATACAACAATTCAAAAGACTGAGCAATCAACAAATCCCTGCATTTTGACCTAGGTACAACACATCTCACAAGCACATAAAAAATGATTATAGCTTCTAAGGTGAGAGATGTTCGGAATGGTTGTAGAGAGGAGTTGGGTAGAAGGAATTATTCCTTGGCCAATTGGACAGATTTGGCTCTTGGGGGGTGTCATATGAGGTGGAGGAGGGAAGCCCTAATATCTGAGCAATAACCGAAGAGGAAAGGGTGATAGATTTACCTTTTACAACCGATTTTACAGTTGGCTTCCCTCTTTCTCTCCTTGTTGTGAGATTTACATTGGACAACCGGGTCAGTCTTGGAAAGCCGATTTCTCCTGGATTTAAGAACTTCCAGATTGAGCATCCTTTAAGCAAATTGATGCATGGCAGACTGAGGGAGAGAAGAAATTCCAGATCAACTGGCTCGCACATGCAAAGAGATCGATCTTTGAACCCGTCGAGCAATGTGCCTACCGTATTGTGATTTCTGAACTAGTTTGTAGGCATACCAGTCTGAGCGCATATTTCGACGAATGCCGGTGGAGAGGGTGAATCCGAATTTGAGGAGATGTGAACTAATCTATTTGTTGATGATCCAAGAGCTTATTGCCTAGGGAGTTTTGAAACGGGAGATGAAGCGGCACTTGGGGATTGACGTTTGGGAGCCATGGATCGTTTGTGAGAGCAAGAGAGAATTTTTGAAATTAAAAGAGTAAAGCAAGGGTACTGTAATGCGTTGAGGAAGGTAAGAGATAAAGTATGAGGGAGAATTGTATTTTAAAGGAGGCATGTCAAATCAATTTATGGTCTTACAAGATCTTGATAGAATCAAGGTCTCGAAAACCTAAATTAAGTTTGCATGCTATCCTAATAAATCACATTCACCTTTCAAAAAGATTTGAATTTTGAAAAAAAATCTTTTGAAATCATTTTAAAAATCCTTCTTTAAAATAGTTTAATGATCGATTATCTAAAAAGATAATAACCATTAAACCGATCAGCGATAATCAATATAGCCCTTGAAATCCGTTTTAGACCTTGGATTATTTTTTAAGGCCTTGAAATGGAAAAGTGGGCTGCATTATAAGAAGAAAATAAAACGATTTACTCCTCCTAAATTAATTCTTCCTTTTTCAACATACCAAGCTCTAATCTTATAAAATTGAATCGATCTTCAGGTAGAGGCATAGTAAATATATCTGTAAGCTGGAAATTAGTCGAGATAAAAGATATAGTAACATCACCTTTCTCAACATGATCACGTATGAAGTGATTCCTTACATCGATATGCTTTGTTCTTGAATGCTTAACAAGATTTTGAGTAGTCGGAATAACACTAGTATTATAACATTTAATAGGTATACCTTTGAGATCAAAACCGAGATCACGAAGTTGTTCAGCTATCTATAGAATTTGTGCACAACAGGCTCCCACAGATATATATTCGGCTTTAGTTGTGGATAGGGCGACAAAATTTTTCTTCTCGGAGTGCCAAGTGATTAGGGATGACCCTAAAAATTGGCAGCATTCAGAAGTTCTCTGTTTATCAACCTTATAGCCTGCAAAGTCAACACCTGAATAACCAACTAGGTAAAACGAGTTTTGACGTGGATACCATAACCCCAAGTCCTTAGTGCCATTGACATACTTAATATCCTTTTCACAACTATCAAGTGTGATTTTTTGGGATCAGCTTGAAATCTCGCACACATGCACACACTAAGCATAATGTCAAGTCGACTAGCGGTTAGAAAAAACAAAGAACCGAACATACCTCGATACTCCATTTGTACAACACTTTTACCATCCTTGTCTTGAACAAGTGAAAGTATGGAACTCATAGGAGTTTTTGCTACCTTGGATTGATCCATTTTATATTTCTAAAGCAAGTCCTCGGTATAATTGCTTTGATTAATGAAAATTCCTTTCTCTACTTGCGTGACTTGAAGTCCAAGAAAGAAATTTAGCTCTCCTATTGAGCTCATCTCAAATTCACTACACATAATATCTGAAAATTCCTTGCATAGAGAATCGTTAGTAGCACCAAATAATATATCATCAACATAGATTTGTACTACTAAAAGATCATTGCCTGTGTTTTGATAAACAAAGTTTTGTCAATCAAACCTCTTTGAAATCGTTTTCAAGGAGATACTTGGACAATCTTTGATACCAAGCTCGAGGAGCTTGCTTAAGACCATAAAGAGCTTTGTCCAATTTAAAAACATGATCCAGAAATTCTTCATTTTCAAAACCAGGAGGTTGAGCAACGTAGACTTCTTCTTCTAAGAAGCCATTTAGAAAAGCACATTTAACATCCATTTGAAAAAGCTTTATGTTCATGAAGGATGCAAAAGAAAGTAGCATACGTATGGTTTCTAACCTGGCAACCGGAGCAAAAGTCTCCTCATAATCAATACCTTCTTCTTGGTTATAGCCTTGAGCTACAAATCGTGCTTTATTTCGAATGACCTTGCCATTTTCATCCAACTTGTTTCAAAATACCCATTTTGTGCCAATGACGGATTATTACTTAGGTTTAGATGTGAGAGTCCAAACTTTGTTTTTCTCGAATTCATTCAGTTCATTTTGCATGACCATGATCCAATCAGGTTCTTGAAGTGCTTGAACATAGTTCTATGGCTCTACAAGAGACACGAACGCTGAAAAAGCACACAAGTTGTTTAGCCTAGATCGGGTTTGAACTCCTGCATTTGGATATGAGATCAAGTTCTCTTGTGGATGGTATGAAGAATATTGAAACTTTGTTTATTTGAAGGTTGGAACATATCCTGAAGATTGAGCCTGTTTGCTCGACTAGATTCAAGTATCGCAGGATTTTCGCCTTTAAATCCTATGTCAAGGCGTTGAAGTTGGGTTTCAAGGCCTTGAAACTGACTTCCAGCAGTGTTGTTTGTCGTTCCAAGGTCTTGAAGATGTGTTTCAAGGTCTTGAGATTTTTCTCCGGTACCTTGAATTTGTTCTTGCATGTTCTTTGCTTGAGCCTTAGGATCTTCTTCTCCATGAGAAATATGATCTCCATGTTGATTAAGATTCAGATCTGCAAAACTTTCACTCAAAGTACCATCATTGCTTTCATTAAAAATAACATGTATACTTTCCTCAACAATTTTGGTACGTCTATTATGAACACGATAAGCTTTGCTATTTGAAGCATATCCAATGAAGATAGCTTCATCACTACGTGCATAAAAATTACCAAGGTTGTCTTTGCCATTATTATGGACAAAGCACGTACATCCAAAGGGTTAAAAATAGGAAATATTAGGTTTTCATCCCTTAAAGAGTTCGTAAGGAGTCTTTTTCAAAATAGGACGAATTAAGCATATATTCAAGATGTAATTAGAGGTGTTAACAACTTCAACCCAAAATCTTTTTGGCAAACTATTTTCTAAAAGCATAGTCCTAGACATGTCCTCTAGGGTGCGGTTCTTACGTTCCACAACCCCGTTTTGTTGAGGAGTTCTAGGAGTTGAAAAGTTGAGTGAAATACCATATTTTGCACAAAACAAATCAAAATTTAGTTGATCAAATTCTCTATCATGATTGCTTCTAATCGAAACAATAGGTAGGTTTTCCAGAGTTTACAACTCCTTACAAAGTTTTGAAAACTCAAACAAAGCTTCAGATTTTTCCCGTAAGAATGAGATCCATCTAAATTAAAAAAATCATCCACGATGACAAGGATGTACGGTTTTCCCTTGGGATATTTGACACGCATAGGACCACATAAATCCATATGTAAGAGTTCAATTGGTTGAGAAGAACTTACAACCTTCTTTGATTTGAATGAACCTCTTGTTTGTTTACCTCGTGTACAAGCCTTACATAGTTCATCTACCTTGAATTTTAGGTTTGGAAAACCACGTACCAAATCCTTTGAAAGTAGTTTCTTCATCATATGCATACTTACGTGACCAAGTCGTCTATGCCAAAGCCTTGGATAGTCAGTCAAGGCCTTGAGACACGTTAGTTTGGTTCCTGGAACTTGGTTAGTGCTCATTGAATAAACATTGTTACATCTAGGAGCAATAAGCACAATATCACCCGCTATGTTATCTTGAACTTCACATTTATCTGAATTAAAAATCACCTTGTTACCTTTATCACATATTTGAGAGATACTAAGCAAGTTATACCTCAAAACCGTCAACAAGATAAACATCATCGATAAAGTTAGATGAATTATAACCGATTTTACCAATGAAAATGATGTTACACTTCACTTTATCACCAAACGTAATGGTTTCAGATGATTGCTTCTTTAGATCTGAAAACAGTGAGCTTTTTCCACTCATATGTCTTGAGCAACCAATATCTAATATCCGTTTATGCTCCTTAACCTTGGTGATATCCTGCAAAACAGTAAACTTCAACCATTCCGGGTCGACCAAATGGAATATTCTTGTCCATATTCAGGTTCAATCATGGTTTGGTGGTCTAGTACCTCTAGGAACCCATATTTTCTTAATTTGTTTCCTTAGACATAGAGGATAGGTGTTTCTAACGATGTAGGGATCATTTCTTCTATATGGACATATTGATTTTACGTGACACTTTTTTTACAACAATAAAAACATGTGGCATGTGTAAACTCCCTTTGGCTTTAACAATAGTGGTAGTTGTTTTTCTAGGAAATGCACATGATAAACGATGCCACTTTTATTAAGAGAGGGTTGTTGTTCACCCAACAGTCTTTCGAGCTTGACTTTTGAACGAGTGAATTGAATAAGTGCCGCCTTCTTGTCTCTACACCTCACAGTTAGATCAACCTTCTCTTTCTCTAGATTAATATAATATTGATGTAGAGAAGAGAGATTTCCCTTGAGAATCGCATTTTCCGAAGACCTTGATATTGTCATTAAGGTCTAACTTTTCAGTGTTGAGATTTTTAACTTCCAGAGACAATTCACTAACCCGTTTCTCTTGTTTGAGAAGATTTTATATTAAGGCACTTATCCTTACCCTATGTTATTTATCACATATGATAATGTCTTTAAGGAATTGTGTGTGTTCAAGGTTAGATTGTGACATAATCTTAATTACCACACCATTAACATAGTGATTTGGATATTCTTCATGATCGGCCATTAAGCCCAAGTTTGCTTGTTCTTTTTCGTCTTCTAACTCATTTGTTGAAGTTGAGTCACTTCACGATGCTACCATAGCCTTCTTCTTTCGATCATTCTTCCTAAAGTTGTTCCTCTTCTTCTGAGGACAATCCTTGACAAGATGATCTGCTTCACCACATTCAAAACAAGTAAATACTTTGGTTTTCTTATTAGGGTTAGAAAACTTACCTTAGGGTCTTGATGATCGTGGATATTCTTTGTTGTTTGCGAATTGCTTCTTCATTTGAAGAATTCTTGCAAGACCTCTTGTGATCAAGGCGAATGGATCTTCCTCATCATCATCATCATCATCATCATCATCATCATCATCATCATCATCATCATCATCATCATCATCATCATCATCATCATCACTCTCTTCATCATCTGAGGGCATGTCGTCCTTCTTGGATCTTAGGGAAAGATTCTTTGTGTTTGATGGGAGCTATCCGTCTTCTTCACCAAAACCATCTCATGGGTGATTAGCTTTCCAAGAAGGTCATCTAAAGGAAGTGTGGTGAGATTTTGAGCTTCTTCAATTGAAGTCACTTTTGGTCCCCACTTAGCTTTAGGTAAGCTCCTTAGAAATTTCCTTACTTCTTCTTTATTTGTGAAGACTTTTCCAAGTGAATCAAGATTGTTCACAATCTCAGCGAATCATGTGAACATCTCCTTGACCGACTCATTTGAATTCATCTTTAATAGCTCGTATTGCATGAGGAAGATGCTTATATTTGTCTCCTTGACTTGTCCCTTTGTACGTACAAACTAATTTGTTCCAAATTTCCTTTGTACTCTTGCACGATGAGACACGGTTGAATTCATTTGCATCCAATCCACAATAGAGCAAGTTCATGGCCTTGTAATTCTTCGAAACACTATCCAAGTCCGTTAGAGTGAAGTCAGCTTCCTTCTTTGCGACTTGGACTCCTTCAACCGTGATGATTGGGATTTTAGGGCCAGTTTTAATGATGCTCCAAAGTTCCATGTCCCGATCAATAACAAACATTTACATTAGTGATCTCCAATGGGCATAGTTGTTACCATAGAAGAGTGGTGGTCGAGATGTGGATCTTCCATGAGTGAATCCTCCATCGCCTACAAAGTTCATGATTAGTCTCACTAATGGTTAAATCTGTATACGTGAGTCTAGCTCTGATACCAATTGAAGAACCGTATAGGTGAATATAAAGGATATAAATATTCTAGAAGGGGGGTTGAATATAGTATGGAACTTTTTGCAATATCTTATTTTAAGGCTTTGATTCTAATTTCAAGGCCTTGAAGTCGATATTCTCTTTGTGACGAAACTAGTTTTCAAGGCTTTGAAAGGGATTTCAAGGCCATGACTTCGACACCTGCAAAACAATGTTAGTCACAATATAGGCGAGATATAGTGCGGTATTAAAATATCAACACTGTGATATGTTTATGAAATTCATCTACAATAACCTACGTCTTCGTCCTAGGGCTTCTTTACCCTAGGATCTAGCTATTTGTTATCTGCTCAAAGAGACCTAGATACAACCTAGAAGAAATCCCCTTCTTCTCTCACTGTAGCCAATGCTACGATCTAGTCAACTATAACCTAGCAATAATAGCCTAGTTACTTTGCAGAGTAACCCATGCTCGAGTATAACACTCTCTAGATATTCCAATGAAGCTCTCATGTTTTTCTCTCTCTAAGGATGTAAACTTTTGTAAGCTAAGAGGAAGAAAAACTATTGGAATGAATGAATATGTTTAGATCGCTTGTAGACTTAGATGTTTCCATGTAAGCTTTTTGTCGTTCTTTTCAATCGCCATCTTCAGTTATAGTCTTCTATGGAGAGTTCTTTTAGCCGTTATAAGATAGCCATTGTAACGTTCTTCTTTCTCCATGGAAAACGATGTTTGGTTGAGATGAAGTAGCCGTTGTAAGATCTTCTATCTTCTTCATCTACTTCTTCTCTTTGATGCACGATGAGAATATTCATCTTCGTGATCTTCTCCTTGGAAATGACGTTGAAGATCTTTGTCGTTGAAGCCCTTAGTTTACGCTCCGAGATCTTCCAAGCCGTTGAAGATCTTTTATGTTGAAGACTTCTCTCTTGAGGGATGTTGAAAATTTTCCTTAGATCCGAGATCTTTGTGTGGAATCCGTTGGAAAGATCTTCTCTTATCCTCTACGTCGGTTGTTAAGATCTTTGCAAGATCTTGTTTGTTGTGGCCGAGATCTTCTCTTCAAATCCGTTGAAGATCTTCTTGTTGGCTGGCCGAGATCTTCTCTTCAAATCCTTTGAAGATTTTTTTGTTATCCTTGGTTGTTGAGATATTCGAATCTCAAATTTGAATGCCCTTAGCCGAAACTTCCTTTGTAACGCTTTTCAAGGCTTCTGTGTTTGTCCTTTGAAATGCTTTCCCAGGCCTCCTTGCTTGTCCTTTGTAATGTGTTTCAAGGTCTGCGTTCTTCCTTTTAAATGCTTTTTAAGGCATGCACACAATTAACAAACACAAACCAAAACATGCAATCTAGAAATACAATCTTTATTTGTTAGTTTTTAAAACCGCTCATAAATGTTAAGTCTTCCATCATCCACATAGACAATTCATAATCAAGGTGAAGTTACCAGTTGCTATTGGTTGTTGAAGAAGCCCATATCGGAGGCTAAATGAGACATTTTGGGAAGGATAAGATATATCGCACACTGCAATCACATTTCTATTGGACTCATATGCTTAAGGATGTAGAGAACATGATTAAGAGATGTCTTGTTTGTTTGAAAGCTAAGGTTAAATTGAAACCTCATGGATTGTATACCCCTCTTCCTACACCTAGTTCCCCATCGTTAGACACTAGTATGGACTTTTATGTAGGGTTACCTAGGACTAGGAAGGGGAGAGATTCAATTTTTGCGGTTGTAGATCGTTTTTCTAAGATGGTTCATTGTATAGCTTACCATAAGACCGATGATGCTTATAATGTAGCTAACTTGTTCTTTTAAGGAAGTAGTTACATTAGATGGAGTACCTAGGACTATAGTGATTGATAGAGATGTTAAGTTCCTTAGTTTCATTTGGAAAACTCTTTGGAGAAAGCTACAAACTAAGTTGCTATTTTTTACTTCTAGTCATACTCAAACGGATGGTCAAACGGAGGTTACTAATAGGAATTTAACTACCATCCTACGGGTTGTTTTGAAGGATAATTTGAATGCTTGGGAAGATGTCTTGTCTCATGTTGAATTTTCTTATAATTGAACTATGCATTCTTCTACTAACGTAACGTCTTTTGAGTCTATGTATGGGTTGAATCCTTTGACCCTTTTGATCTTATACCATTTCCTTTAGAGAAGCGAGTAGATTTTAATGCAGGAAAACAAGTAGAATTCATCCAAGAGTTGCATGATAAGACACACAAAAGGTTAGAGGAGAAAGGAGTGCAAGTGGTGGCCAAGGCTAATAAACATCACAAGGAATTGCTATTCAAGCTAGTAGATCTAATTTGGTTGCATCTAAGGAAATAAAGGTTCCCGGAGAAGCGCAAATCGAAATTGTCACCAAGAAGAGATGGACCATTTAAGATGCTATGTAAGATATGCAACAATGCTTATGTATTGGAGCTTGCAGAGGAGTATTGCGTGAGTCCTACCTTTAATGTAGGAGACTTGAGTCTTTTTATGACTAGTGATGAGCATGGTGATGATTCAAGGATGTACAAATCCTTTTCAAGAAGGGGAGTATCATGAGGGACCATCCCCAACAACCCCTATTACATAAGGACCTATCACTACATCAAGAGCAAGAACTATCAAGGAAAAGGAGTCTCAACCATTACCATCACCTATAATGGAAGGAGTAATCACTAGATCCAAAGCAAGAACCATTCAAGAAGAGGTTTCTAGCTTTTTGGACTCTTTAGTTTGTAAGGAGACTATTAATGATCTTTATGTGTTTAAGTCTTCCTTAGTCACATTGATGAAAATTCTTACCATGAAGAACATAGAGGAGGAACCAAGTATTCCATGTACACGTGAAGTTGGAGAGCATTGAAGCTTTGGAGCTTCTAGTTAGTTATTTTTATTTTAATACCTTTAAAGCTCTAGACATTCTAAATGTATCATTTGTCTTATATTTTCTATGATTATTTTAATCTTTTATTTGGATACTTTCGGCTATAAGTTCTCCCTAGGATCGACCAAGTCAAGTAGAGTAATCCAGCCAATATTTTTAGAGATACTCGTTACTTCATTTATGAAGTTTTTGTTTTATTCAATCCTATTCAATAAAAAGAGAGCCTTTGATTGAATCATTTTGAGTCCTTGCTAGGTTGTTCTTGTGTGTGTTAATTATCTTAAAGATTAGTGCTCCCAGTCAATAAAGTCCCTCCTTATGCTTGTCTCGATTTGAAGACGTGTGTAAGGTTGAAGAAGGAAGAGTTAAGCTAATTCATTGTTCGGTTTTTGATCCAATTGATGAAGATTCTTGCAAGTATATCTTTGTTCTTTTATTACTATATTATCATTCATCCTTCATTCCATATTCACCTCTAATCTCGCCACATATATCATCCATATCTTGTTTTCTTTATTTCTTGTTGGCGTAAAAAATCTCGCCGCTCCCATATTGATCTCAGCCGAGATCTTACACTGGGATTATTCAAGATCGAAGTTTCATGGACTTCTAATCTAGATCCGTCAGTTGTGGCATCAACCCTGTATCAACAAGTGTAGTCATTGTACTTTTCAGGGTGAGTGATGTTCCGAGTAGGCTTCGGAGATAGTAGAAAAAATGGAGTGGGTTGATTAGGAGAAGGTTGAGGTGTAGGGATAGCTTGAAAGGGTATTGTGATAGGAGTTGAAAAAGTAGGAGAAGTAGATTCATTAAGGGATGTGGGAGAAGTAGGAGAGATATCATCGATAGACAAACTAGATGGAAAGACTAAAGATAGAACATTATCAAAAGAAGGTGAAACTAAAGGTAAAGCAAACTGTGTGGAGTTAGGTAAGACATATGGTGGGGAAAATGGAAACACATGTTCGTTGAAAACTATATGGCGTGTGACAAAGGTTCTATGACTTTTAATTTCATAAAATTTGTATTATTTTGGCATAGGGATAGCCAATGCAAGTACAAGGGTTTGAAATAGCTTCAACTTTTTCTTTAAAGGAATGAGAGAATATCATGGACATCCAATGGTACGTATATGCTCAAGAGAAACTTTCTACTTGTAAAGTAACTAAAAGGGAACATGCCAATGGATAATAGATGAAGTCAAAAGGTTGATTAGATATGTAGCTGAAAGGATGCTCTCACCCCAGAATTTGAGGACAGGATGACCATGTAATCGAATAGCTCGAGCAATCTCTAGAAGATGCTTGTGCTTGCGTTCTACACGAGCATTTTGTTGTGGGACATAAGGAACATATATGTGGTGGAGAATTCCAAGTTCACAAAATAAATCTTGTAAGAATGTTGAATAAATTCTCCCATTTTCAGATCGAACACATTGCACCACATCATTGAATTGAGTTTTTCACATAAGATAGAAAACCTAAGAAGATTTATGAATTTGCAGTTTATCCCTCATGAGAAATGTCCAAGTGCAACGAGTGAAGTCATCAACCACAGTAAAGAAGTATATCTAGCACCAAAGATAGATCTAGTATGATATGGGCTCCATATGTTAATATGAAGTAAATCAAAGGCATGGAAATCATAAGATGTACTACGTTGGAAAGGTAATTTGTGTTGCTTACAACCACACACTAGTGTATTACTCGCACCCTTGTGCGGATTGAGTTTTAATAAATACTTAATACTTAGAAATTCATATGTATATTTATGAAAGATAAAAAAACGAAGAATGAATCATAATTATTACTATGGTTTTTAATTCTCTTTTAAGTATATTTCTCTTCTAATTAATTATAAACTAAAAATATTTATAATAAATAGATTACGTTATCTTGGAAAAAAGGTTTTGTCAAGATATGATTATTGGTAAAATCAATGGCAAAAAATCCGTAGAAAATTTAAAATTATTTTTGTAAAATTATTTATTTAAATATTTTTATAAAAAATATAAAATCAATTTGCAAGTTATATTAATATTTAAAAATCACCTTTTAAAATAAAATTTTGGGTTTCGAGAATTGTGGCGCTGACACGTGGCAAAAGAGGCTTCTTCTTTAATAGATATAAGATATATCACAATCAATAGTAGAATCTGAAGTAGGAGGACAAATGTCTATGTGTCTAAGTTTGGAGACATGTGTCTAAGTTTGGGCAATGAAGTAAGACACAAACGATCATGTTAAGATGGAGTAGTAACATTATTACAAACAAGAATGTTTTTGTGTATGGGAGAATGCAAGAAAATTGTTATCTTGTACGATCCTCCATCCAAAGTGCCTTGAGCAATGACATTTTTACTAATAGGGTCTTAGGCAATTTATGGAGTTAAAAAGAATTATGGAAGAAGAATCAGCAACGAGGCGTGTAACATAAATAATATTGTGCTTGAACTCAGGCATGAACAAGACATCATGTAGGGTAAGGGAAACAGAAAGTTGTAAAAACACCCAAATGAGTAACAACTTTGGTTGAGCCATCAAGAAGACCAATCTAGATAGGTCTTGGCAATAGATGCATCTCAGTGAAAAGATCATGACATAATGAAATATGATATGTTGCTCTTGAGTCAATAATTCAAACATGTGGACTCGAAGATACATGAGCAAAAAGTAAATGGACAATACCTACATACTTGATGGAGCTAGATGGTTCATCATACGCAGATTTTCCATTCATGAACTTTAGCATTTCTTGGAACATAACTGATACTATTCTTTGATTCATTGTTTATATGTAGCATCATCTAGTGGTATGTTACCTACCGAAGTAGCAAAATCATTTGCAGCAAAAGAACTTGTTTGTGTATTGCCTGATGGTCCATTCGAAGGTTTATCATTGCTAGAGTTCTTGGACCTTTGTACCATTCTGTAAACCCATGTAACTTAAATCAAGCTTCCTTAGAAGCACCTACACTAAAGGTTTTTAAACTTTGTTTATATTAAATTTCTTATAAAAATTGTACTTTTTGTTAAACAACCAACCCTTGGTTGCTTACTACACAACTTCTAAAAAATCAAATAAAGCACATATCATAATATTTTGTATTTGTTTACTATGAACAAGTACAATAGAAATAGAGTTTAAAATTAAAATTAAGAAATTACTAATGTGTAGAGTGGTTTTTAAAATAAGTGGAAGAGAGAGAAATAAAAAATATAATTAAATTAATTGGGTTAAAAAATCATTGATGTACATGCTCTATAGGTGACGTTTCTCTTTACAATCAATTATCTTTTCGATAATCTTGTCTTCTTCTTCCAGCCTAGAGATTAGGGGCTTGTCTATTGACAACCAAAACATCATGTGGATTATACATGTTGGTGGTGATTTGTCTATGTTTTCAACTTGTATTATCATATGAAAAGACCTGCTCAAAGATGGCAAGGTTTCCAAAGATAAAATGGTGGATCGAATGGGATCTAATTGATCACTAAGCCCCATTAAGAACTGAGTTAGACGAATCTTGGCCTCTCTCTCAATTAACTTCTTGAGGATCTCGCATTTACAATGTGAAAGACCAACACATTCACAAGTAGGTAGAGCATCATAAGCATAGATCTCACCCCCCCCCCCAAGCTTTTCGAGCCTTCTGTAATAGGTCGGTACAATAGCGTTTTCTTGCTTCATGAGTTGAGCTTCTTGTGAATCTGGTAAATCAACGGCACATTAGATGTCTCATACATCTCAAGAATATCCTCCCAAAGCTCCTTTGTAGAATCCAAGAAGGCGAAATTCTATGGAATGTCATGCTTCATGGAATGTATGATCAAACAAAAAACCATACAATCTACACGTGTCCAACGCGCATACCCACATCGTTTTCGTCCTTGTTGCAAGATCCGGTAATGAAGCCTAGCTTCAATTTAGTCCCAAGTATCATCCGAATACTTTGTTTCCATTCCGAAAAGTTTGATCCATCGAACAAGACATACTAATTGAATATTGGGTTCTTCGATGGTGCGAGATACAATGGATCAATTGAATTTCCTGGTAAAGAACATTCAATACTTCCAGATTAAGTTTTATTTCATCCTCATTCAATCTTCGATTAGCCATGTGATCACCAAGCACGTGACCGGAAAAAAATAGAATGAAATTTCCTTGTAATCGGAATGATTATGATGCAAGAACTGTGGTGCTATGAATCATCACGTAGAACTCTTCTTTGTGTTCTCATATAAACTTTAGGGTTTATATACCTTGTGCTTATATGTAACAAACTATATTTGCTTCTTTTAATTACATAGAGCACCCTTTATTCTATAAATTTTCATAAAGTATCTATACACAGCTTTCCGTTGATCCACATCGTTCATGGCTATGAGATTATCATCAAAAAAAACCATGGCCTCTATTATGTTTTTGATTCTTGTTGTACAATGTAACATAGGACTTTGAGTATAAAACTAGGACTTAGTACTATGGTCTATGTAGAGTCTTGTAAATGTGTTCATATGAATTACTAGTGGTTGATCTTGATACCTATCATGATCCAATGTTGCCACTTAGTTAATCTAAGTGAGGTAGCTTGGTAATTAATATGGTGACAAGTTCATCTACATTGGTATGCTATTATTGGGATTAGGAGATTCAAAGTTGTAAAGTGTATATGTGCGTTGTGTATTTCTCCGGCTGATGAAAAGACTGGGCTTAGCAGCCAACATGAAGCCCATCTCTGTGATCCAGCATGAAAGGCCTGCTTACGGGTTTCTGGTGAATCGATCACTTGAAGTCTGAAACCGGGTTTGAGGGTTTATTTGAACATGTTGTAAAATACAACGTTTGACCTTGGTTGATCTTGGGTATTTAAACGTTCTAAAAGGAGCTCCAAAACCCTAAGAGAGTGTGGCTGCTTGTATGCTTTGTTCATAGAGAGAAAGAGAGAATAAGAAGCAGACAGATCTTCCAAATCTTGTTTGGAGAAAGAAGGATCCATAGAAGAAAAGAAGTGGAAGAGAGATCTGTTATCTCTCGTTTATCTTCTCACCATTGCTTCGTTGGCTTGCAATAAAGACGAAGATCAAACTCAGATCTTTGTCAAGGTGCCTTTGAGGGGGGATTTTCTTCACCTTTGCTTCTTTGTATCTCCTGAGTTCTTCACGTTTGCTTTCTTTGCTAGACCGTAGGAAAAGTGTTGGTGTCTCTTGTCCTGTGTTTGTAACTGTTTGTTCTTCGAAACCTAGTCACAACCCGGGACCGGATCTCCCCTCTTGAGGTTCCGCAGAGTAAGGGTATTTCATACCACCGAACTGCGTAATCAACATGTGTGTGAATGTTTTTTGATTCTTTAGTCGGATCTACGGCTAGGGAATTTAGAAACCTTAGAATTTACTATCACAAAGTGGTATCAAAGCATTTTTGTGAGTTTTTTCTAGCGTGTTTGACAAACCCTAAATTTCTAGGGTTTACATTGTTGCTTGGTGTTCTCATTTATCTTGCATGCTTATCCTGCTTCCGCTCCCTTAATGATTTACCTTGTGTGGTTAAATCTCCTCAGACTTGTGCTCCCTAAATTTCTAGGGTTTACATTGTTGCTTGGTGTGCTCATCTTGATTGTATTGTTATCTTGTACATCTCTTGGCTTCTTGCTTATCTTACCTGCTTCTCCTCCTCATATGTTTTTTCTTTGTTTCACTGGTTAAAATACTAACTCTGTCTTTTTGTTCTTTCAGAAAAATAAAAGATGACAGACAGTGGCATCAGGTTAAAGCCCTATGATGGAGTCTCGGACTTGACCATGTGGCAGGTTAAGATGAAAGTCATCTTAACCAAAGAAAAATGTTGGAGGGCCATCACTGGAGATTATTTGGCTGAAACTTCAGAAACCAGAAAGATGGAAATAAAGGAACATGCTCATGCTGAAATAATGATAAGATTGACTGACGATGTGACTCGTCAGGTTGTAAGTATCACTATTGCCAAACCTTTATGGGATACTCTAGATAAACAGTATAACAAAAAGTCTTTGCCCTCTAGGATATCTACTTTACATAGGTTATTCACTTTTAAATGGACTTGAACTTGACCTTGAATGATAACCTAGATAGATTCCTAAAAATGGAAATGGATTTAGAGAGATGTGATGACACTATTAAAGAGACTCATCTTGCTATTATCTTGCTTGGTTCTCTACCCTCTCAATTTGATACCTTTAGAGATGTGATTCAATATAGCACTGAAACTCTAACTAAGGCAAAAATTATTGAATCCATATGTGACAAAAATGAGTCTATGAAAGTCTTTAAGACTATAAATAATGATAAGAAATCTGAAGTTATAGTTGAGGTTCTTATGACTAAGGGAAAATTCAAAAAGAACAACAAGCATAATAAAAATGATAAGAAAGATGATCTCCATGATAAAAACTCTAATAATTAATCTGAGAAGAAAAATAAAAAAAATGCTTTTAATATCAGAAGATTGTCTATTTTATAAATGATTGTAGAAAGAAAAGGAAAGAAGAGTCTAGTAAAGGAACAACTAATAATAATGTTTCTTTATTTGAAGATATGCATGCTCAATACTCAAGTGAATTGTTGATGTGTGATATTCCTTTCAAATGTAAATCTGATGATTGGATATTAGACTCCTGATGTACCATGCATGCTTGTCCTGATAGATCTCTTTTCTGTTCCTTATAAATTTAGAATGGTGGTAATGTCATGTTAGGTGATAATACTACTTTAGAAATAAAAGGAATAGGAAGTATACCTATGTGCATGTTTGATGGAAAAGTTAGGGTGATATAGAATGTTAGACGAGTTCCTGGCCTTAGTAGAAACCTTCTGTCTGAATCTATGTTTGATGATTTAGGTTGTAATATAAACACTAGGAATGGTATAAGAGAAGTTGTCAAGAATGGTCTTACTCTTATTTGGAGCTTTAAAAAGGGTGGTTTGTACTTTGTAGAACAATCACTTGAATTAAATACCTCCACTGTTGATGTTTATAAAAATAACCTAGATCAAAGTACTTTATGGCATAGCAGGTTAGGGCATATAGGGAACAATGACTTACTTCAATTACATAAACAAGGCATCTTAACAAATAAGTTGACCAACCTTAGTTTTTTTTTGAAAATTGTGTGTTTGGAAAAGCTAGTAAAAATAGTTTTAATAAATCTATATATAAGGCTAGCAAACCCCTAGAATACATACACTCAAATTTATGGGGTCTTGCACAAATAGAAACTGTAGGTGGGAAGTGGTACTTCATTTCTTTTATTGATCATTATTCAAGAAGAGTATGGATTTATCTGTTGAGAACTAAAGATGAAGCCTTTGAAAACATTAAAAATTGGAAAACTTCAGTCGAAAATGAAATGGACTTAAAAATAAAATGCCTTAGGACTGATAATGGCCTTGAATTTTGTAACACCATCTTTAATGAATATTGTAAAACAAATGGCATTAAAAGGCACCTAACTTTTCCGGGTACACCTCAACAAAATGGTAGAGCTGAGAGAATGAATAGAACCCTCTTTGAAAAGGCTAGATGTATACTTATAAGTGTTGGTATGAAACATAGCCTATGAGGTGAAGCTATTACTACAACAGCTTACCTCATTAATAGGTCTCCCTCCTTTGTTATAGAGTTTAGAACACCTCTAGAGCTTTGGCCTGGAAGAAAGCCTACCCACCTAAGACCCTTTGGGTGCACTGCATATTCCCATATAACACAAGGGAAGTTGCACCCAAGGGCACATAAGTGTGTAATGCTAGGCTATCCTGAGGTGTTAAGGGTTATAAACTATTACTCATACAACCACATGGCTATAAAGTGATAACATCTAGAAATGTGACCTTTAATGAAAAAAGAGTTCTATTATAAAACCAGAAAAACCAATACTGTTGAGACCTCTAATAGTTCTGAAAGTGAAAATGAACCTACTAGATCTTACCATTTCTACACAAATGACCGTAATAGAGATGATCAAATCATAGATGAAAATTTTGACATAAGATATTATCAAACACCTAGTACTAGTGAAGAGGACTATGATGTTGATAATCTTCCTAATAATGATGAAAATATTGCTGATAACACTACTATAAGCAGTGAGAACCATAGTTCAGAATCAAGGAGGGTAGAAAATAGTAGTGTTATCTTTGCTGCTCCTTTATCTCTTTCTGATGATGCCTTGCATGAAAATGATAATGATGATTACTTGCATGATAATGATAATTACTTGCATAATAATGATAATCATAACTATCAATTGACAAGAGATAGAAATCCTAGGGTTAGAATACCTAACAGGTTCATAATGATTCTGAATATGTTCTGTTCACAAATGACTTTAATACTGTTGAATATGCTATCCTGACTGGTGATATTGTTGATAATCCATATACTCTTGACACATATAAACAAGCTATGAATTGTTCTCAATCAAAAAAAATGGAAAATTGCCATGCAAGATGAGCTTGATTCCATGATTGTGAATAAAACTTGGGTGTTAATAGCTAAACCTGATAATGTCGAACTTGTGCCTTGTAAATGGATTTATAAACTAAAGGAAGCTACTAAACTAAGTGAACCACCTAGATACAAAGCCAGACTTGTGGCTAAAGGATACAATCAAAGAGAAGGAATTGACTATATTGATATCTTTCCTCCTGTGGTTAAATACAAAACTATGAGATTGTTGCTTGCTTTTGCTACTGTGCATGATTGGGATATAGAACAAATGGATGTAAAAACTGCTTTTTTACATGGTGATTTGAATGAAACTATCTATATGAAACAATTTGAGGGTTTTGTAGATAAATCTAAACCTGATCATGTTTGCTTGCTTAAAAAAATCCATCTATGGCTTAAAACAGTAACCTAGACAATGGAACCTTAAGTTTGATGATTGCATGCAAAACTTAGGATTTTTAAGGAGCAGCTATGATTATTGTTTGTATTTCAATGGCATATCTTCCATGATTCCCTTGTTTGTCTTACTATATGTTGATGATATCTTGCTTATTAGTAAGTCTATTGTGTTAATAGCTAGTGCTAAACTGGATTTAAAATCACACTTTGACATGAAAGATATGGGCCCTGCACAAAAAATCTTAGGTGTCAAGATAATAAGGGATAGAAAACATAAGAAAATGTGGTTGTCACAGGTTGATTATGTTGAAAAGGTTTTAGAAAAATTCAATATGAAGCATGCTAAACCTACCTCTATACCCTTAGGAGGGCACCTTGATTTAACTAAGCAACATTGTCCTAGTAACCAAGCTGAGACTGATAAAATGTCAAAAATTCCTTATGATGTGGTTGTTGGTTCGACCATGTATGCCATGCTTTGCACTAGACCTGATCTTGCCTTTGGTATAAGTGTTTTGAGTAGATACATGTCTAATCCTAGTGAATTGCATTGGACTATTATGAAATATATTCTTAGATATATCAGTGGAACTAAGAACTTGTGTTTGATGTTTTCTGAGCATGATAATATTGGTGAAGTATTTGGTTATGTAGACTCTGTATATGATAGCAATAAGGATAATAGAAAGTCTACCACTGCTTACTTTTATACTTGGATTGGTAATTGTGTTTCATGGAAATCTCAACAACAATATATAGTTGCTTTGTCCTCTAGTGAAGGTGAATATATTGCAGTTGTTGAAGCTTCTAAGGAAGCTATTTGGCTTAAGGGCATTGTTAGTGAAATTTCTCATAAGCCTTGTATTCTTGTTATTCATATAGATAGTCAAAGTGCCTTGTATTTGTGTAAAGATCCTATCTATCATGAAAGATCTAAACATATTGATGTTAGAAATGATTTTATTCTAGATAGGATTAAGAAAAAACACTTTCTGCTTCAAAAGATTAAGGGTGACTTCAATCTTGCTGACTTTGGAACAAATTGTAACTGTTGATAAATTTGATTTCTATAGAAATTTTCTGCAGATTTTTTATGTTCCTTGAGTGTTGAATGCAGGTTATGGACCAATGACGGGCAAGATCGATGGTTCCAGGCACACTATCGGGGAACAGAACTTGGTTACAATGTTACAAGAATCAGGATGGTATTTGTTATGTTTTTCATTCTGGTTATACAATGTAACATAGGACTTTGAGTATAAAACTAGCACTTAGTACTATGATCTATGTAGAGTCTTGTAAATGTGTTATGATAGTTTACTATGTGGTTGATCTTGATGCCTATCATGATCCAATGTTGCCACTTAGTTAATCTAAGTGAGGTAGCTTGGTGATTAATATGGTGACAAGTTCATCTACATTGGTATGCTATTATGTGAATTAGGAGATTCTAAGTTGTATAATGTACATGTGTGTTGTGTATTTCTCCGGCTAATGAGAAGACTGGGTAGGTGGCCCACATGAAGCCCATATCAGTGATCCACTATGAAAGGCCTGCTTACGGGTTTCTGGTGAACCGATCACTTGAAGTCTAAAACCGAGTTTGAGGGTTTATTTGACCATGTTGTAAAACGCAGCGTTTGACCTTGGTTGAGCTTGGGTATTTAAACGTTCTAAAAGGAGATCCAAAACCCTAAGAGAGTGTGGCAGCTTGTGTGCTTCGTCCACAGAGAGAAAGAGAGAGATCAAAGAGAAGAAGAAGAAGAAGAAGAAGAAGAAGAAGAAGAAGAAGAAGAAGAAGACGGATCTTCCAAATCTTGCTTGGAGCAAGAAGGATCCCTAGAAGAAAAGAAGAGGAAGAGAGATTTGTTATCTCTCATTTATCTTCTCACCATTGCTTCGTTGGCTTACAACAGAGACGAAGATCAAACTCAGATCTTCGTCAAGGTGCCTTTGAGGGGACTTTTCTTCACCTTTGCTTCTTTGTATCTCTTGAGTTCTTCACGTTTGCTTTCTTTGCTAGACCGTAGGAAAAGTGCTAGTGTCTCTTGTCCTATGTTTGTAACAGTTTGTTCTTGGAAACCTAATAAAAACCCGAGACCGGATCTCTCCTCTTGAGGTCTTGTAGAGTAGGGGTATTTCATACCACCGAACTGCGTAATCAACTTGTGTGTGTGAGTGTGGTTTGGTTCTTTAGTTAGAGATACGGCTAGGGAATTTAGAAACCTTAGAATTAACTATCACATCCTCCCTTCCATTACCCTTTCCTTATCCATTTGCTTGAAGAATTAGAAATGGAAAAGATTGTTGCCAACTTCCTATATAGCCAACTCCTCTAGAAACCACCATACTGGTCTAAGAGTAGATCGTAGGGCAGGGACATTCACCTTCAATTCTTAACTACGTACATCTTCCACAATGCACATTTTTATACTTTTTTGTTAGGGAGTAAAGATGAACTGAAATCAAATTACATTCAAAACAGGTATATACACATGCCGGATAGAGTCTGTTACACTTTTCTCTTTATTACAAAAGGTACCCTATTATTACATATATTTCATATAGTTCCATACCCCCCCTCCCCCCCGCTTCAAGCTGGACATGAATAACCAAACCAAGCTTGCGAGAGAAGAAGACGTGTTGTTCTTCACCTAAGGCTTTGGTGAAAACGTCTGCCAACTAAAGAGAGTAAGGAACATGAATAGTGGAAATAAAACCTTTATGGACTTCATCTCAAACAAAATGGTAGTCAATCCGAAGGTGCTTCATCCATTCATGGAAGACACGATTAGTAGCACAATGCTGAACATTCTTGTTATCACGGTGTAAGGGAAAGGGGCGTGGAAGTGTGATATGCAGATCGAGGAGTAAACCATTAAGCCAAAAGACTTCAGTTATGGTCATGGACATAGCAAGAAACTCACTTTTTGCTGACGACTTACTCATTGTATCATGTTTCTTGGTCTTCCAGGACACAAGAGATTTGCCAAGAAAGGGGCAATAACCAATGATAGAAAGACAAGAATAGGTGCACGAACCCTAGTCAACGTGACTAGAAGTAGTGAGGTTAATAGTAGCCTTCTTTGGGTAGAATAGTGCAAAATCCATGGTACCCTTAAGGTATCGTAATAAACTAATGGCAGCTTGAATATGAGGGACACGGGGAAGGGTAAGAAATTGGCTAAGTCGTTGAACGATAAAGCCAATGTCTGATTGAGTGAGAGGATAGGTAAAGGATACAGCCAATAAGGCGACGATATACCTCTGGGTCAGGAATTTGATCACCTAGATTTGGAGTCAAGTGCAAGTTCCGTTGCATGGGAAAAGTGGTAGGTTTACATTAAAAAAGTTGTGAGTCAAAGACGATGTCATAAATGTAATTCCTCTGGTTGATGAGAATACCTAGACTGGTTGGAGCAATCTCGATGCCTAGAAAAAATCGGGCAAGACCAAGATCTTTGATAGTGAATGCAACATACAGATGTTTCTTGAGAGAGGCAATTTCATATGGTACATCACCTGTGACTAAGACATCATCAACATACACCAAAATAACCGTAATGCCTATAGAAGAATGCTTGATGAACAAGGAATAATCTTGGCGAGATTAAACATAATAGAGCTGAGTGAGAAGCTTGGGGAGTTCAATGTTCCACTCACGACTGACTTGCTTAAGGCCATAATGAGATTTCTTTAGAAGACAAACATAACTAGGTGGAGCTTTAATGTAGCCTTGAGGTGACAACATGGACACTTCTTCATCTAGAGATCCATGATGAAAAGCGTTATTGATATCCAATTGATGTAGAGGCCAAATTCTAGTAGCAACTAAGGTCAAAATGACTCGAATGGTAGAAAAAATAGCCACTAGAGAGAATGTGTGTTTGCAATTTTTGTTTTTTATTTGGTTGTATCTTTTGGCTACCAAACGGGCCTTGTTACGCTCAATTGAACCATCTGGATGATGCTCGAGTTTATAAACCCATTTAGAACCAATGGCAGACTTGCTTGGAGGTAGGGGAAGGAGTTCCTACGTATCATTGAGCTAAAGAGCTTGAAGTTCATTTGTCATAGCGTCTATCCATGATGGAGAGTCTTTGGCCTTATTATAGTGTGATGGTCCAAATGAGTTGATTACATTACACAAAGCATGCACGAAATCAGTAGTATGACAAGAGAGGTTAAAGTGGTCTACAAAAGTGGGAGAGATGAAGAAAGTGCAAGCATAATCTTGTGTTTAGGTAGGGCGATGGATGGTAGGGGAATGACGGGTAGAAGGTAAGAGAGGAAAGGAGATTATGGTATAATTAAGGTTGGAGAAGGAAAAATTAAGGGTGGAAGAGTTTCAGGTGAAGTGGGTTCAAACGGGACTTGACACTACTACAAAATTGGGTTTATATTCCATAACATATAATCCGGACATGTAATTTATGGATTATAAAATAAGAAATAGAATCAATAAATAATTATAATCCGGTTTTGATTACGATTCAAAATATAAACTTTGCTAAATTATGTGATAAGTGGTACAAATACACCATAATATGAACGCCCGGATTATTTGATAACCCAAATAACCCGCTTTTGTGAAAAACCGGATTATAAAGATATATAAATTTTTTTCCAAACTGGCAAGTCATCAAGCTAGGTTTAATGAACGCCCGGATTAATAAGGGTTTCCCGTTCTCATGAGAGAAACGTCCCGCTTTACTTTTCCCCTGCGCGCCTAGCCTCTTTTTTTCATCTATCTTCGTCGATTAGGGTTCTTTCGATCAAATCGTTGGGGATTAGAAAATCTTCGATCAACTGCTCCTTCAACAATCTTCAAATCGGTAAGCTTATCTCCTACTTTGCCCTTTGTGTGCTAATACATCCTCATGAGAGAACCAATGATTGCTGTCACTTTGTACTATGTGCTGCTTATGTTTTTCGGCTAGCTTTCTTTCTGCAGATAAATTCACTGCTATCTCCTTTTTGGAGGCACTGGAAGACTCTGTTTTAAAGTAACTCGAGAGCAGTTACTCAAAGCAGCAAGCTGGCGGCCCCGATCCCATTGACGAGCAGTGGAACTGAGACAAGCTAATTCGACCTCTCTTAGATTTCAGGTTTGAAGCAAAAGTTGTGTGTTTGTCCCAATTGTTAAACTAATGTTTCTGTTGAATGCATCTTTAAGTTATAGACATAATGTTTCTGAGTTGCGTGTTGTAAGGCTTTTTGATAATCCACTTAAATTCTTATTGATCTTATATGTGTAATTGTGAAACGTGTTGTAAGGCTTTAAGTTATAGACATGAGATGTTTGATCTTATATGTGGTACACATCTTCATACTGTTATAAGAGTATCCCTTTCTCCAATCTCCATTCTTATTAGGAGGAATTGCATTGGAACTGCCAGTGCACTAGAGAGGATTAGGCATTGTTATTTGCATTTAATCAAATTTTGTCTACTGTGGTGGAGACTTGCACATATGGATGAAGGAGAAGGCTATTGAAAGAGATGTGTAATTGTGTATTCATTCTCTTTTTCCTTGCTATCTGCTCATTCTGTTGAAAAGCAAGCTGCTTCTTCTGAGAACAATCTCACACACTCCCATCTTCTTAGCGTAACAAATTTAACAGTCCCTCAAAACTTATATCAGACCAAGAGTTTAGCTTTGTATTGATTGCAAAATTAGATACTTTTTTTTGTTTTAATTTGTGCTTCTGAGAACGTTTTGGCTATTTCTTTTGAGATGTGTTCATATGGTTTCGAATTTCATTTGGTTCCAATGCCTTTGTCGTTAGTTAACAAATAATAAGATGGCACTTTCTAATGTGGCTTGTGAAAGTTGACAGAAAATGTTCAGCTTATAAGTGTACTCTGAATGTGAAGACGGTAAAGTTTTCATTGCCGTATGGGGGTCTCATATCTTGCTGTGTTGTAGTCAGTGGACACTGTATTGATTGTTTCATATCCCCAAGTTCACTATAAATTACAGTAATCTTCGATTAGTTAACAAGAACACATCTAGTTTTTAATATGTTCTTCTGTCTTTATGTTTTATATAGTTGTGTAAAGTGGTCTTTTAACATCTGTAAGTTGTTTTCAAGATTGTTTCAGTCTCCTACAGGAAGAGCACACAAGTGATCAGATCGACCTAATTATCTCAGTGGCAAACTGTTTCCTGGATCTTGAGCATTATGAATCTGCGCTGAAATATTATCTCATGTTAGAAGGCAAAGCTTCAGATGAGGTATGTGTTCGCTCCAAACGGTGTGTGCAAGCTTTAAATTTATAACCCTAGACTTAAGCTTAAAACAAGGATGCGAACCCGCAGTGTACGGGTCAATCGTAGTAAAAAGCAAGAAATTCCAGGGGTCGATCACAGGGACTCGGTGAAACAAAGTCAATAACGGTAAGCTTCGTGAATACTAACCACAAGAACAATTAACACAATCAAAGATGAATAAGAAGTCAATGAAGCAAACATGCAATTCTAGGGATTAAAGCGTCTAGTTGTGGTTCCAACTCAAGATCTATAGATAAGCGGACAAAGCTGAGATTTTTGCGTGGGGAAGGTGTTACTAAAGTGGAGTAGATCACCGGGTAAGTCTCACTACACACTAATCCTAAACCGTAACTCCTATTACCGGGTAAGTCTCAAGGAATCAAGATAAAGAACTATAACCTTAAACTAACACACCATCTAAGGGAATAGAATCAACCTTTACCGGGTAAGTCTCAGGCTAACTCACAAAGATGGGATGGAAGCACACTCAAACCCCAATAAAGGATAAACCTTTATTACCTACACTTATGATCGTTGGTAAACAAACTAAAGAATTACCGGGTAAGTCTCATCCTAAGCTTGCATTGAACCAGGAAAGGTGTAATAAGAATAGGATTTGGCAAACTCTAACACTTAACTCTCAGTTTAGGATCAGATAAGTCACCTCGGTCAGCCAGATTCCACCCCGGCCGAGATGTTCATCAACCGAACGAGATGCTTAGGGTTAAGGTTAAAGACTCGAACTTTCAGGATCCTACTGGAATCTAAGATTATTCTATCATTGTTCTTCCCACAACCTTCAGCCAATCACCCTAGAATCACACAAGGAAATTAGCCACTCATCATCATAATGGAAGTATTAAAGTATATGGGAAGAAGGTGAATATTTGAACAAAGAAGAATTTAAGGGAAAGACTTCAATAACTGAATCAAATATCACAACAAAAAGCGTTCCTTGGATAGCAATCCAACAAGACAAGACAACAAAGAAGGGGATTGAAGACAATCTTACAAAATCCTCCAAAAAGCTATAAAAGCTATAGACTTCAATCTTCCTTCAACCTTCAAAAAGGTTCTTCAAATCTCCCAACTGGAGTATGGCTGCTGCGTGGTAAGCGGTGTTTCCAACTGTATGCGGATTTTTCGGTGTAAGCGGCCTCTTTGATTTGTGGAAATCCAACCCTTTTTATAGGAAAATAACCCTCCAAAGATAATAAATCTTAGAAAAATATTTTCCCATAAATATAGGTAAAATATAAGATTCTGCATATCTCTTTCCTTTCAGGAGTCAAGCCCAAAAATATAAGATCACCTTCCAAAGATAAAAGATCTCAGCCAAGAATAAAATATTCTCGCCGCGTCCTAGGTGTTCGCCTCGGTCGAGTCGGCGTCTCTGGATCACCTCGGTCGAGATGAATCTCTGGTCAACCGAGGTGAGTCATAACTGAATGTGAAATCTCTCAAAACTGGTCCAAAGTAAATCTTTAATCCATGGCTATGCTCCCTGGATGTAGCTCCAAATGACTCATGACTCCTTTTGCTCCTTTTTGATGCGAAACGTGTCATTTTACCTACAATTACAGCAAAACTAGGTGTAGACCTCGATTCCCGCAAAAGTAGATGAAATGGTAGTAAAATCACATAATATACATACAAACATGCAGATTATGAAAGATAAAACGTCCAAACAAACCCCAAAATATAGACTATAATTCATGCTATCAGTATGCCTCAAGATTCTGAACCATTCCAGATGCAGTGTAGCACATAGATTAGCTTTTGTTGATGAATATAATCGAATAATCTATTAATTAATCAATGGGAATAAGTTTATAAGTCTTTAAAACGGATTTCTAATATGGAATAATGATAATATTTATAAACTCATTTAGTTTCCTGTTTTGGGCAAATTTGAAAATCCGGACCCGACATTTCCCTTTCTCTAAAAATGTAACAAGGTCACCAAGGAAGTATGGAGATTTGGTTTTCATTTCTTTTGAATTTGATGGGATAAATTTAATTTGATGTAAGCTTGGCAATCTTAGAGTTAAACTCTTGCCTTTTTTAGTCACCTTTTGTCATATGCTCTTTTCTTAAAACCAAGCTGATTTATTTTTTGCCTTTTGACTATGTTAATACAAGCCTAAGAAAAGTGTTAGGATCTTGTGACTGGATTCCAAGTGTCTCACGACCAGCTGAGAAATTGAGGATACTTCAATTTCGGAATGTCATTAATCAACCAAAATATGTCTTACGCAACACCCTTACCCTATTTGAAGAATTATAGATGACAAAGCAGCATGCTCCATTCTAAAACTCGCATATTGATTGTTTAACAAATTTCTTTTTCAGCTATACAAGCAGACGAGAACAACATTGATGCTCGACTAACTCTTGCTTCTCTTTTGATCGAGCAACAAAGAGATGATGAAGTTGTCTTGCTTCTTTCACCTCCACCCAATGCAGGTAACATAGCAGATAAGGCATATCATTTTCTCAGAATTTTTATATAGATCATAGGATGTGTAGCTGTTATAATTGTTTTTGGACTTCTCACCAGGATCGTACATTGAGACTAATGGAGATGGGCCTAAACCATGGTGGCTCCACTGGAGAGTAAAGTTGAAACTATCTCATTTTTACAAAGATAGAGGGATGCTCGAGGATTTTGTTAATGTAGTATTGGAGTAGAAAATGCAGCGTAAATAACATGTGTACTATTTGTAATTGGTATTTGTGCGTAATACATTATTTTTGTGTGCATCCAAACACTAATAGTAAAATTTAGTATGAATCATAACACTTTTATTATAAAGCAAGTAGCTTACATCCAATATAAGCCTGAGACTTAAGCTACAATGACTGTTCGAATCCTAGATTAGCTTCAAAGCTCAGATTTCAAATCCTTGTATTTTATAGAGAGCAAGAACATATTGGTCAGGCGTGGTATTGTCTTTCTAAAGCTATAACTGCTGACCCAAAAGACATCACTCTCAGATACCTCCGTGCTTCGCTCTATTTGGATGTTAAAGATTATACAGATGATGCTGAATCATATAATCAAATTGCCAGCTTGTGCCCAAATGATGTTGAAGCACTCAAAAATGCTATAAAGGTTTACTTTTCATAAGCAGTTTCATATTCCCATTTCCTTATTGGACATAAGGTTTTGTTTTGATCTGGTTATTTGTCTTGATGTTCTTTCAGTTCTACAAAGAATCTGGCAGTCTGAACGTGGTGTCAGCCTATTGGAGGCCTATATCAAAGATCATCCTCCTAACTCCAACCCAAACATGGTTAATTTGGTGGCTTCTCTATGTATTGAAAACATTGACTCTGAAAAAGCACTTGCATACATTGAAAATGCGAAGAAGCTTCACACTTTTGGTGAAAGATTCCAATTGTCCCTAACCATTAAAGAAGGAATATGCCACGCTCGTCTTAGGAACTTTGATAAAGCAGAGGTATCTTGTTTATACTTTTCCGTTGTTGTTACATTTTACATACTCTATTGTTATTTGACAAGCTAATTATTGACAGTAATGTTTTTGCATGTAATCTTTTTCATCGGAGTGTTCTGTGTATCTGATGGTGCAATCAATTCTTTTCATATATGCTGCTTCAAAAGTCTATCAGATTCATTTGGTCCAAGCTAAAAGGAATGATATAGGGGATGAACTTGCTTAATAAATTCAAACCTTTTAGTTCAACCCTAGCAATCCATGAAGCACCAGAAGAAGTAGATTGGCAGCATTGTAATGAAACATAATAAGGAATTTGAATTTAGTAACCTTGATGGCAGTTCCATAAGGGAAGAACCTTGTGCATGAGTCAATAATGAAATTGTACCCCCCTCCCCCCTCCTAAAGCTCTCATTCTTCTCTCTCTTTTTTCAGTAACTACATGCCCCTTGTTGGCCAAGTACATTTAGCAATTATTTTGCATATGCTTTGGTGATCACCTTGCAAATTGTCCCAGCATGATCACCTTACTGGTTTTATCACATATTTCTAAACGTAAGTATGGATGGGCATACTCTTAGTACTTAACCATCTGAATCCCTTCTCTTCATTTGTTTAGATAGGAACTCATCTTCTCTATTTTTCTCTTTCTGGTTCTCATTTTCTTTTCTCCCCCACCCCCACTACGGGTGCTGTCAAAACATACTGTTAATGAAAATACGAGCTAAACTATTACTGAGTTTTGACATTATGCTGAAGTCTTCACAGACAAAAAGAACATTGATTTCTAACTGTTAGCTTGTTACTTGTAAGTATTATGCTTCCCATGCTATTGTAGTTGTTATCGATTTTGCTCTGTTAACATCTCTAAATTGTTTTCAGGATTGTTTCAGTCTCCTACAGGAAGAGCACACAAGTGATCAGATCGACCTAATTATCTCAGTGGCAAACTGTTTCCTGGATCTTGAGCATTATGAATCTGCGCTGAAATATTATCTCATGTTAGAAGGCAAAGCTTCAGATGAGGTATGCCTCAAGATTCTGAACCATTCCAGATACAGTGTAGCATATAGATTAGCTTTTGTTAATGAATATAATCGAATAATTTATTAATCAATCAATGGGAATTAAGTTTATAAGTCTATAAAACAGATTTATAATATGGAATAATGGTAATATTTATTAACTCATTTACTTTCCTGTTTTGGGCAAATTTGAAAATCCGGACCCAACATTTCCCTTTCTCTAAAAATGTAACAAGGTCACCAAGGAAGTATGGAGATTTGGTTTTCATTTCTTTTGAATTTGATTGGATTAATTTAAGTTATTGTAAGCTTGTCAATCTTAGAGTTCAACTCTTGCCTTTTTTAGTCACCTTTTGTCATATACTCTTTTCTTAAAACCAAGCTAATTTATTTTTAGCCTTTTGACTATGTTAATACAAGCTTAAGGAAAGTGTTAGGATCTTGTGACTGAATTCCAAGTGTCTCACGACTAGCTGAGAAATTGAGGATACTGCAATTTCGAAATGTCATTAATCAACCAAAATATGTCTTACGCAACACCCTTACCCTATTTGAAGAATTATAGATGACAAAGCTTTGCTTTTTAGCCACGAAATATATAGAAGTTTTGCGAGAAAATATCTGGATAGGAAAACGTTCATACGGGAAATATCTAGAGACTAATAGTTCCATATGCTAAGGATTAGGCTTAAAGAGCCGTGTAGACAGTAATATAGACCTGAACAAGCCCTAAAAAGAGAGATTGTTTTGACCCAACCCGTTTGAACCCGAACAATTGATACCCGATCCAAACCGACCCGAAACAAACCGCTAAAAACGGGAGATATTGTTTTGATCAGACCCGTTTGAACCCGAAGCTGTTGTGGCCAACCCAAACTGATCGGGTCACAACATGTTATAAATTGAGTATGAGATAATTGATGCTTACTTTTTTTTAAACGTTCTTTCAGGTGTTCGTGTGTTTGAAAGTTGCTCAGTGTTACTTAGCTTTGAAAAATACACTGTCATCAATTCAGGTCTTGTATAAAGGTTGATACCTGGTGCTTCTAAGATCTTATGATATGAACAATTCAGTTAGATATAATTTCTGTTTGTAGTGTATTCTATCAAGCTTAAAAGTGTTTCCAAATATATGACCGTGATCTTTGTGCAGCAATTAATGGTGGCATAATGTTGTATTAGGTGTTGCTTAATAATATGAACATGTCTAACTCTTTGTATTTGTATTCATTATATCTCCTGTGTTTATTCAATGAACAAGTTCCGTTTATTTTTCCCCAGTCTGTTTCGAATGTGATCTCTTCAACTGTTATGTCTCATTGCGATTTGTTTATTTGAGTTGCGCAAGCAACATGCTCCATTCTGAAACTCGCATATTGATTGTTTAACAAATTTCTTTTTCAGCTATACAAGCAGACGAGAACAACATTGATGCTCGTCTAACTCTTGCTTCTCTTTTGATCGAGCAACAAAGAGATGATGAAGTTGTCTTGCTGCTTTCAGCTCCACCCAATGCAGGTAATATAGAAGATAAGGCACATCATTTTCTCAGAATTTTTATATAGATCATAGGATGTGTAGCTGTTATAATTGTTTTTGGACTTCTCATCATGATCGTACATTGTGACTAATGGAGATGGGCCTAAACCATGGTGGCTCCACTAGAGAGTAAAGTTGAAACTGTCTCATTTTTACAAAGATAGAGGGATGCTCGAGGATTTTGTTAATGTTGTTTTTCCTCTTGTTCGGGAATCATTATTGTATGTTCAGAATAGGGTAATCTTTCTGGAGCCATTATATTTGATGTCCTTTCTTCTTCTAGGTTTCTTGCTTGTATTTCTGAAGTCAGAAAATGTCTACTGTTCTTGTTTTTTTTGTGTGGGGTCCTTTTTTAGTGTTGAATTGGGATGTTTATACTTCATTTATAATCGAAGCTGGGTGTCACATGACAAGATTGTTGTGGAAAATGGAACTTCACTATTTTGGGGGAACATTTAACTAAACTGAGAATGGCCTGATCTAAGAACACTGGATGTGTGAATGCTTTGCGTGAAATGTGTTTTTGGATGTCTTATTTTGTCTATTTATGTTGATTACCTTTTTTCAAGATGACAACGAGCTTGTATTATCAGTAGTCGATTGTTCTGATATAATATGACATTATGCATTAATATTGGAATGGTTGATTCTACAATCTACTCTATTTCCTAAAAAAAAGTTATGTAGGTGAGGAGCAAAAGGATTCCGAGAAGCGTTCTTTCAGAAAGGGCAAAAATTTTAGAAGACAACTCAGCTAATTCCGTGTTTAACAAGTTTAGAGCACCTACTGAAAAAAGTGATAGGTAATTCCGTAATTGAGGCAACTTTTTTTTAAAAGTATCTTCTTGATGTAGTATGCATGTAGAAGATCGTGATGCCCCTCCCTTCCTGTTTCTGTGTTCAGTTGTGCACTATAAGGGTGGATGAAGTTTTTATCATAAAAAATTTCTTAGTTTTTCTTGAAGAAATGGAAGCTTGGCAATCTGGTACGAGGCTTCTTCACTGGAAAATAGTTATGGGTGGGTTTGGATAGAAAAGGGGGTGATGTAAAACCATAATGACGTAGTTCATAAGGCGATAATATGTGAGAGTGTGCTGATAAGGAGGCTTCATAATGTAAAGTTTAGCAATGTTTGTAAACATATTTTCATGGCACGTTTTAGTTTATGACAATTAATGAGCAGGTTTATTATGTTTTGGTATAACTCAAATGTCTGAAAAATCAATTATTGGATTTAAATCAAATGTTACAGGTGGTATATTCGAAAAATAGAATGAAATATATACAAAAAATAGAGAGAAAATAATCCGGATATATGTTGGCGGTGTATAAAGTCAAAATTATAATAATCCGGTTGTAAGTATCCGGTGTATATTAACTCACCCAATGGTGCCACCACTAAACTTCTTAATCCGTTTATCTTAGTCCGGATTATAAAAAAACGAAATATTCCGGTGTTTTACACAACTATATAATCCGGATGTTCCTCTTGATTATATACGTTTCATATAATCCGGATATTTGATCACTTATATAATCCGGATGTGGAACATCCGGATTCCACATCCGGATTATATAAGTGATCAAATATCCGGATTATAAAATGTCATATAATCCGGGCAAACAAATCATCCAACAAAAGGGCAAAATGAACCTAGCAAATACACCGGTGCTTGACAAAAACACGCCCGGATTATAAAACCTGTGGGCAAATACACCCCTAACCTTTAATCCGGTGCAGGTCCGGATTATAAACCCTCAACTAACCGGATTATAAAGTCTTTTTTTGTAGTAGTGTGGACAGGAGAGGATAAATCATCACTTGTAGAAGGAGATAGTAAGGAAGAAGAGGATGAGGAATGTTCGCCACTTAGCGTGCGTGCAAATAAGCTTTAATTATAAAACTAGAAATCAAGCAAGCGAACCCGCAGTGTACGGATCGATATAGTTGAGCAAGAATTCCAGAGTATCGAACACATGGATTTGGGGGAAACAAATTCAATTATAGGTTATCAAGCGAGTAAATGTAAGAAGCTTTTCAAATATTGGGAAACACAACAATCCTAAAGATCCAGATATCCAGCTGTGGCAATCGATTCAAGATATACTAAAGATATAAGGACAGAGTTGAGGTATGCAAAAGTATACGAATGTAAGGTAATCGTACGGTGAAGTTCCAAAAACCTTATATGACTCACCTAAAAGACACTCTCTATAAAGGTTGTTGAGGCTTCAGTATAGAAAGGATCTAAAGGCAAGAATTAACGTCAAATACCCAAACTTGTAATCCAAGGATCAAGACTAACTAAACCGATTAAGGTTGTGACACTCAGAATCGAGGTAGAGGTTGTTGAAGCTTCACTACTACCTAGAAAAGGCAAGCCAAAACTAAGTTAAAGCAAATCTTTAACTTTGGATTAAAGTAAAAGCATGTTCGTAAACTAACACAAAATTACGGGTAGTTCTTGAGTTCCACGGCCGTGGAAGCTCAAGAACAGACCGTGGATTAGGTTCGTCGGCGATTCTCTCTAACTCTCAGGGTCCAATCTGTTTACGATCGATCTATCATCATCTAAGCCACAACTATCAACCCTTCACCTTAGAATTGTTAAAGGGTTTTAGCCAACAACAGTCATATTGATATCAAATTCAAGATTAAAAAGAATGAAAGATGAAAACTTCCGAAAACCTTGAATAACTCTCAAATCAATCTCAAATCCACAAATCAGGAACAATAACGTCAATAGATTTGGAATAATGCAAACAATCACAATCCTAGATAAGAACGAAGAACGGGATGTCAATCCTTCTTCAAATCAAACCTAAATAAGAAGCGAAATCTTCTTACGAACAATCTTCCGAATCTTCAACTCTTCCGTCAATCCGGAAATCTCTCAATCACAATCTCCGCCAAAATGTGAAATTAGGGCAAGTCCAAGCGTAAGCGAAAATGCGTCTAAGCCTAAGCGAAGGTGACGGAATCTCTCTTCGTCCGTCCTTTTATAGTGTAAGATAAAATATAAGCCCGACCCAATTGCGTAGAAGATCGTGGCTTAAAGTATGGCGTAAAAGATTGCCAAGATCACGGTCGTGGAAGGGTTCCACGACCGTAATTTAGAGCGTGGAAATTGTCACGGTTTGACACAATCCTTCCACGGCCGTAGAAGTTGCTGGAATGAACCACGCTTCCCTTGCCAAGGTTCCACGGCCGTGGACTTGAACGTGGAACGTAGTACGGCCGTATTTTAGAGCGTGGTTTAGGGGTAAACCGTAATTCTTCCTTTCCTCGTGCTATTCTTCAAGTTAGCACCTTCCTTAGCTCCTAGAGATGTCCTCAATCCTTGGACATGCTCAATCAAACTCCATTCTCGCACAATCCGTTCGGAAATAGCTCTTAATTGCCTACAATCAACATAAAGCTTGTGTAGATCTCTATTTCGACATTATAGACAAACTAGCTCACAAATGCATCAATGCTTAATCAATAACTATCAAAATGGATGAAATACACTTAGAAAACGTGCCTAAAATATCACAATATTTCATGCTAACAAATAACCCCATACTTGCCACTTGCTTGTCCCTAAGCAAGGTCTTTCAAAAGCTTTTAAAACACAAGTTAGGATGAAATATGTGTACCTTCTCAAAGCAAAACTTCTTTTGGATGAATGTGCCTTCTAATCAATAGATCATTCTCAAATCTTGCTTCATTCGTTTATAAGACTTTCATACACTTAATCAAAGAGTAAAGAGTAAAGAAAGCTCATGAATCAATCAAACTCCCATGTAAACATCATAACCTTCAAACATTATCAAAATCAATCATAAGAAACTTCAATTTAGATCACCAAGTCATATAACATTCTTTTGATATTAAGGACTTTCAAAAAGGTCTAGAATGTGGAAAGGAAAGGAAAACTTTAAGGAATATGAATCCGGGAAAGTGGATAACTACTCTTTTCTTCTTCTCTTGCGGTTTCCGCAACACTTTCAACTTAGAGCTTCGCTCTCTTCTTTTCATTTTTCGACTTTACTTTTGGAGTTATGGATAGAGGTGCACAAAAACCAAAGCCTAGGAGATTGGTGTTTCCCAATTTTTATGAGATGCCTCAAACCCTTAGCGCACATACCATAATCCGCTAGGAATATCGCTCAATCCGACTTTGGCAAGACACAAACACCCGGCTATGTGAATGGTGCCGAGTTACTCATCGTCATGATTGACTTCCCCAAACCTATAATTTCTTTCTATTCTTTTGATTGCAAATAATTGCTTTCAAGGCCCTCCCACATCAAACATGCCAATATCAATCAACTCCTCCAAATTCCCGGATAGGTAAAGGCGGTCATAATTTCAATGAGGGGCTAAATGATCAAAGAAAGAAGAAAGAAAATCAAATTGCCTTAATCATCACAACAAGAAGTATAAGAACTTATTATGTGATTTCAAACTTAATTTCTCAACATGATTTAAGTAACATTCATCATATTATGAAATTTGCAAAAAGAAGGATAATCAACTCATTAAATTTCTTTTCAATTCACTACTCGTTTAAGCATGCAATTGTGATCAAAACTCAATTCACAAGTGGTGATTATCATAGAATTCATCTCTATCCTTAGAAGCACAAAATTTTCAGAATTTTTCAATTTTTATGGGTTTTTCAAACTCTTTTTCATGCAATGCAATAATGAAACGTGTAACAATATAATGAAACATGCAAGATAGTCTCAATAGAAGCAATCAAAGTGAGTAAGAGTTATTACAAACGATTAGTCACACCCCACCCCATACTTGGAACAAACATTGTCCCTAATGTTCAAATAAAAGAAAAAGAAGAAAAGAAAGAAAGAAAAAGAACTCACAAAATGGCGGTGGAGCGGCTAAAGCTGTCGGTCATCATCGTCATCACTGCGGTGGAGGTGGAAATGGAGAGAAGCTAGGATCGTAGTACCGCCCGAACTGCTGGCGGTAGACATCCCTCATCATATGGTCGAGGTCGTCCATACGTGCATCTCTAGTGTCGGCTCGAATCTCCAAAGCTCCCACCCTATCAAAAAGATCGGTGGCCCACTCCGGTAGCTGCGCATACCAGCCAGGCGGCTGGCTGTACCACCCCGGTGCATCTGACGGTGCTGGTGCTGGTGGTGCCTGTGTAGACCATGGTGGTGGAGCTCCGTACCACGCAGGAGGAGTCTCCATCCAAGTGGGCATCTCGCTCATGCTGGCGCGGCGAGAAGAAGACCCTGAAGCTCTAGCTGGACGTGGAGAACGTCTAGGCATATCAGGAGCTATGTCCGGCTGATCCGGAAATGTGCCAAAATCCTGCTCAGCTCCTCCTCCTCCTCCCTCATACTGGTCTCTCATCTCCTCCTCCTCAACTACAGGTGGTGGTGGGACATATGAAGGGGCTGCAATCCTGTTCGCATGCATAGCAGCGAACGTCTCCTTCCAATTATGGCGTCCAACCATAATGGAATACTTTGGGAGCCACTCAATGCCTCTCCCTGTCCTGCTCTCCCATGGCATAGCTGCGTAAGGTGGACCTCTATGGGTGGGGAAGATGAGACCTCTAGTCATAAAGGCCTGGAGTCCTAGGGGTACAGCAGGAATGCGTGTGCAGGCGGAGAAATCTACCCCTAATATCCTAGCAAGGTGGGTGACTATCCCACCATATCCAATGTTGCCAGCCCTCTTGTTCTTTAGCTTGCTCATGGTAGCAGCTAAGAGGGTGGCGCAGTCAGCAGACCGTCCATACAACATGGAGTAGAGAAGGAAGAGCTCATCCGTCTTGATCTTCTGAGGTGTCTCCGTCCTAGGGAAGAGACACTCAGAAAGTACCCGGTGAGCAATCGTCAAGGCTAAGTGATACATCAACTTAGCCTTGGTATCAGCTGGTTGCCAACGGTCCTCGCTGGCATAGATCATGGCTACCTCCTCCCAGAAATCCTTGGCGTAAACGCCGCTGGGAAAACGACCATTGAAGGTCTCTTGGAACCCAAAGAAGGCTCCAAACTCCCGGATGAAGAAATCATAGTTTATTTCCATCAGACGGAAAGAAACTGTCCTATCAACATGGTTGTGCTCAAAAGATGTCACAACCTCTCTCGTGATCTCCTCATATGCGTCTTCTCGGATAGCCGAAAAGACGACAAGACCGGCTCTATCCAAGAGCCAAGTAAGGTCCCCTATGATATGTAGAGGAGCTAAATCCTCCAACAGTAGGTACCTAGGTCCTATAACAGTTCTCTTATGGATCCTCTCTAAGGCGTCGAGATGATCCTCGGGAATGGTAGGGACCCTAGGGCTAGGAGGTGATGGTGATGAAGGTGATGATGGAGGTGAAGGGGATGAAGGTGGTGGTGCTCTAGAGGATGAAGAGGAAGAGGGGTTGCCCTTCCTCTTTTTATTCTTATCCTTCTCTTTGTTCTTGTCCTTATTTCTCCCGGACACTCTCCTCACAAAATCCATATTCTGTTGAAAACCACGGTTTGTTCTTCAAATTCCACGGCCGTGGAACGTCCAAGAACCGTGGTTTCTCTCAAAATTTCACAAATCTCAACAATCAATCACCAAATCCCACAGCAGCAGTCCTATACTAATTCTCTTCCAATTCCAATCAGTTATTCCTAAAAATTCTAGCAAATGTAGATCCGAATCGAAAAAGATAGAGAAGAGTGAAAAAAACCTAGGTTTCGGATTTTAAAATCCGAATTCTGCTTTCCTTGGTGAATTGTCGCTCGAATCGTTGCTTGGATCTCGTTGGTGGTTGGATTTGCTTCAGTTTGGGTCAAAGAATCATTAAAAACGATTAACGAACGAAGATTTGAGGTGAGAGGAGGCAAATCGGCGAAATAGGGCGTGGAATTGAGTTTGTGATGTTGTGTTTTTGTGAAGAACGTGGTTTATATAGTGGCCGGCAAAATTTTTGAAAACCACGGTCTATCGGGGGGTTCCACGGCCGTGGAAATGTACGGAACCGTGGTTTTGGTGATTTTTCAAAGGCTTTTGGAAATTACGGTCACTGTAGCTGTCACGGCCGTGGTTTAGGCCGTGGAACTCTCTGTATTGCTCCAAAGTCCAAGTTTCGTCACTTTTCTTCAAAATTACTCTTCCCCTTTCCTTTTCCACTGTTCCTACATCCAAAAACACGAACATACCGGAAGGAACCGAAGGCAAAACAAAGCAAAAACGTCTAAACTAAGCGAATCTATTAATCAAAAACAAAAACGTAAATGCAATACCTTGGGTTGCCTCCCAAGAAGCGCTTTGTTTAAGGTCCGTAGCTAGACCAAATTCGCACTTATTTGAGTGCGGTAGGCGCGAACTCTTCAGCTTGGAGTTCCGGCGTATACTTCTTGAGTCGTTGACCGTTCACCTTAAAGCTTCCGCCCGCTTCACCCCATACTTCAACTGCACCATGGGAGAAAATACGTTTGATTAGAAAAGGTCCGGTCCAACGAGATTTAAGCTTACCTGGAAAGAGACGAAGCCTTGAATTGAAGAGGAGAACTTGATCTCCTTCTTTGAAGTCCTTTGGAATGATGTGCTTATCATGCCAACGCTTTGCTCTCTCCTTATAGATTTTGGCGTTCTCATAGGCGTTCAAGCGAAGTTCTTCAAGCTCATTAAGGTCCAAGAGACGCTTCTCTTCCGCTTCCTTCATGCTGAAGTTCAACCACTTGACGGCCCAAAATGCCTTGTGCTCCAACTCTACCGGTAAGTGACAAGACTTCCCATACACAAGATTGTATGGTGTGGTTCCTATGGGAGTCTTGTATGCAGTCCGGTACGCCCACAATGCATCATCAAGCTTCAAGGACCAATCCTTCCTAGTCCTTGAAACCGTCTTCTCTAGGATTCCTTTGATCTCCCGGTTTGAGATCTCAACTTGTCCACTAGTTTGTGGATGATAAGGGGTGGCGATCTTGTGAGTAACCTCATACTTAGCTAGAAGAGCTTCAAAGCGTCGGGCAATGAAGTGAGAACCTCCATCACTAATGATAGTCCTTGGTGTACCAAATCGTGGGAAGATGGTCTTGTTAAAGAACTTAACCACCACCATGGCATCATTGGTGGGAGAGGCAATTGCTTCCACCCATCTAGAAACGTAATCCACCGCCAAGAGTATGTATTGGTTTCCACAAGATGAAGGGAACGGTCCCATAAAGTCTACTCCCCAAACGTCGAAAATCTCCACCTCTTGGATGTTATTGAGAGGCATCTCATTCCTCCTAGAGATATTTCCTGTTCTTTGACAAGCATCGCAGCAGGAAACAAAGGTTTGCACATCTCTAAATAAAGTAGGCCAAAAGAATTCAGATTGCAATACCTTAGCGCTAGTCTTGTTCGAACTAGCGTGTCCTCCACATGGTAGTGAATGATAATGGCGGATGACACTTTGCATCTCATCTTCCGGCACACATCGCCGAATGATGCCATCCGGACCTCTCTTAAAAAGGAGAGGTTCATTCCAAAAGTATTCCCGAACATCCTTAAAGAACTTCTTTCTTTGTGCGTAGGATAATCCGGGCGGTATCTCTTGACAAACTAAATAGTTAACAAAATCAGCAAACCATGGTTCGTTACCTTTGGAGATCACATCGATGCACTCCTCTATAATGTGTAAGTGTTCTTCCGGGAAGGAGTCATCTATAGGTAAATGGTCGTCCTGTAGATGTGTTAGACGACTCAAATGATCCGTAACAGAATTTTCCGAACCCTTCTTGTCGCGGATCTCTAGATCAAATTCTTGTAGGAGAAGAATCCATCTAATTAGCCTTGGCTTCGCATCCTTCTTTGCAAGGAGGTACCGGATCGCAGCATGATCCGTGTATACAATCACCTTTGCACCTACAAGATAAGAGCGAAATTTGTCAATAGCATAAACAATGGCTAAAAATTCCTTTTCCGTAGTGGCGTAGTTGAGCTGCGCTTCATCTAGCGTCTTGCTAGCGTAGTAGATAGCGTGGGTTCGCCCTTCCTTTCTTTGTCCAAGAACAGATCCTATAGCTACGTCACTAGCATCGCACATAACCTCAAAGGGAAGGTTCCAATCCGGAGGTTGGATAATAGGTGCTGAAATTAGAGCTTCCCGGATCATGTTAAACGCATCCAAGCATTCCTGCGAAAACTCAAAAACTGCATCCTTCATCAATAGATTAGTTAGCGGTTTTGATATTTTAGAGAAGTCTTTTATGAAGCGTCTATAGAATCCGGCATGTCCTAGAAAACTTCTTATCCCTTTCACCGAAGTTGGGGGAGGAAGCTTTTCTATGGTCTATATCTTAGCTTTATCTACCTCTATCCCTCTACTAGAGATTAAGTGTCCTAATACAATTCCTTCCTTTACCATAAATTGACACTTCTCCCAATTAAGAACTAGGTTAGTGTCTTCACACCTTTGTAATACAAGAGCAAGGTTAGAAAGGCAATTGTCAAAAGAGGAACCGTATACGGAGAAGTCATCCATAAAGACCTCCATGATTTCCTCTATATATTCGGAGAAGATGGCCATCATGTACCTTTGAAAGGTGGCTGGGGCGTTGCAAAGCCCGAACGGCATCCTCCTATAGGCGAACGTACCCCACAGGCACGTGAATGTGGTCTTTTCTTGATCATCCGGGTGTATCGGAATCTGAAAGAAACCACTATAACCGTCAAGATAGCAAAAGTGCGAATGTTGTGCTAACCTTTCAAGCATTTGGTCGATGAAGGGTAGTGGGAAGTGGTCCTTCCTCGTCGCATTGTTAAGCTTGCGGTAGTCTATGCACATCCGCCATCCTGTCACGGTTCGGGTAGGAATGAGTTCGTTATTCTTGTTGGTGATGACCGTCATTCCTCCCTTCTTCGGAACTACTTGTACCGGACGCACCCACTTGCTATCGGAGATAGGGTAGATGATACCTGCATCAAGAAGTTTAAGAATTTCCTTCTTGACAACCTCCTTCATGGTCGGATTTAACCGCCTTTGAGGTTGTCTTGAAGTCCTAAAGTCCTCTTCCATTAATATTTTATGCATGCATAGGGAAGGTTTGATTCCTACTAAGTCCTCAATAGTATATCCTAAAGCTTTTCTATGTTTCCTAAGGACAACCATGAGCTTATTATGTTCATCTATGCTTAGATCGGAACTAACAATAACCGGGAAGGTAGAATTAGGTCCAAGAAATGCGTACCTTTGATGAGTAGGAAGTGGCTTTAGTTCCATCGCTTTCGGAGCTTCCAATGGTTCTTGAGGAGTCTCCGGTGCCTCCTTAGAAGTGTCTAAGGGTGTAGAAGGTGTAGGAGAAGAATCAAAAGAAGTTGAAGAAGTGGCACAATTGCCTTCGTCCACGGCCAAAATTACGGTTTCTCTGGCTTCTCCACGGCCGTGATTTTGGGCGTGGAATGTGGTTACGGGTGCTCTATTTCCTCCACGACCGTGTAACCCTCTGGAGTGAGCCACGCTTTGGTTGGTGAAATCCACGGCCGTGGAATATAGTGTATGGCCGTGGATTCTCACGTTTTCTGCTTCGTCGTGGAGTTTCTCAAACTCCTCTTCACATACTTCTTCTTGTGCTTCTAAGGCTTCAATTGCCTCATTGTACTCCTCTTCTTCCCCTACATCTATTAGACTCATAGTAATAACCTTTTGCAAAGGATCTTTGAAGAGAATAGCACTTACCTCCTCTCTAGACAACCCTTCTTCATCTTGGATATTGAATATATCCTCATCAAAGATTGGTTCCTTCACTAGAGTGGAAAGAACGAACTCTACCTTCTCCTCTCCTATGTCAAAGGCGAGTCTAGCATTCTTGCAATCGACTATGCAGCCGAAAGTTGCAAGAAATGGTCTTTCGAGTATGATCGGGACCGGACTATCTGCAGGAATGTCAAGCACAACAAAATCAATGGGAACAAAGAATTTACCTAGCTTGACTGGGACGTCTTCTACAATACCGACGGGACGAGTGATGGATCGATCCGCCAAGTATAACGTCATCTTCACCGGTTTAGGGTCGCCTAAACCGATCTTCCTACATAATGCAAGTGGTATGATGCTCACACTTGCTCCCAAGTCACATAATGCATCATATGTGACATCTCCCACTCCTATGGGAATACAAAATGACCCCGGATCCTTTAGCTTTGGGGGAATCTTCTCCTTCATGGTCTTGATGAGATCCGAAGAATCCGAACTCATCTTAACCTCTCCAAAATCCTCTAACTTTCTCTTGTTCGAGAGGATCTCCTTTAAGAACTTGCCATAAGCCGGCATACCTACAATAGCATCAATGAAAGGTATATTAATATGCAGCTTGCTCATGAGTTCTATAAACTTACTGAATTGTTTATCTAGACGCGCTCTTGCTCTAGATTGAGGGAATGGTAGGGGCGGTTTGTAAGCCGGAGGAGGAACGTAGACATCTTCCTTCTCCTTCTCCTTCTCTTTTTCTTTCTCAACGGGGACTTCTACAAACTTAGGTTGCGGATCGGTGGTCGTCACTCCGCTCCTAGTTGTGATTGCCATCACTCTTCCATTTGGGTTGTCCTCCGTTTTTCCTGGAAGTGTCCCTTGATTCCTAGGAACTTCCTCCGCATGAGTAAACATTTGGTTTTCTAAAACCTTTTGGGCTTTATCAACCTTAGTTATGTGATCATCAACTTTGATGATGCGAGTTTCTAACCCTTGAAGCTTTCCCAAAATTGTCTCCAACATGGGATCGGGCTTCTCCTTCCCCGAAGTGCTTCCTCCATTAGATGTTTGCCCCTGGCTTTTCAAAGGATTAGAGGAAGAAGAAGGTGGGGTTAGTGAATTTGAATTGGAAGGATAAGAGTTACCGGAGTTTTGTTGATTGGAGTGCCAATTGTTGTTGTTTGAACCCCTATTGTTGTTCCAATTATTGTTCCGGTTGTTGTTGTTGCCGTTCCAATTATTCCGGTTGTTGTTCCGGTTGTTGTTGTTGTTGCGGTTTGTATTCTCACCACCGTTGTTGTTGTTGCCCAAGTAGCCAACATCTTTTCCTTGTTGCTATGGAAAGTTGGTCTTGATAGCTTCCTTCAACTCTTTAATCTCATTGTTGAGGGAGAAAATTTGATTTTGAGCTTCATGTGTGAGCTTTGCTCCTTGCTCCACATGATTTCCCTCCACTTTCCGGTGAGAATACTTCTCTATGACCCTTGCTTGCTTCTCAATGAAGTCCCAAGCGTCATCTTCCCTCATGTCCATGAATGTACCACATGAGAGGGATTGGAGCTTGAATTGTGTCTCCACATTCAGCCCCTTATAGTATATCTCCAAAAGTGCAAGCTTGGATATGCCATGATGAGGCAATCCAAGAGCAAATCCTGAAACCTCTCCCAAGATTGAAACAAACTTTCGTTAGATCTCATGGAAAATGCGTTAATCTTACCTCTTAGCTCCGCCGTTTTGAATGGCGGAAAGAACTTAGTGAGGAACTCCGCGGAAAGGTCTTCCCACGTGTCTAGTTTCCCACTAGGAAGAGCTTGGTACCAAGACAATGCTTTCCCCTTCAAGGAGAAGAAGAAAGGCTTGAGCTTATACTTGTTGGTAGTTGCGTTCTTCGGCCTCATCGTCTCCATTATACAATCAAAATTTTGTAGATGTTGGTGTGGAGATTCAGCGCTTGTTCCGCCAAATTGGTTTTGGCGAACAAGAGTAATAACCTGCGGGTTGAAGCTAAACCCTTGTACATCGTCAGCATCGAAGTTCACACCTAAACGGCGTGGTTGATGCGTTGGATCCATCCTTTGGCCAAGAGTTCTTGGCTCCTCATCCACACGTTCGATCCTAGCATTCCTAGGTGGAACATGGCGATTTGCAGCTGGCCGTGGATAGAATGGATTCACATTGATCGTGGGATCAATTTCCTCTAGCGGTGGCATGGAGGAGTCGCTATCCTCATTAGATGAGTTGGCTCTAACCGATCTTCCCGGTCTCCTCCTTTTCTTTTTCTCCTTAAGGTTGTTTATTTCCAACCTCATTTGGAACATCATGTCCGATAGATCATCAACCTTTGATTGATGACGATCCATTTCTTCCCTACGAGTTTTATCACTCCATTGGAGTTGAGCTTCCTTCTCCGCTAACTCCGACTGGAGATCACGTTCTCTTTCTTCAGCAATTTGTTTCTCCTTACGCTTTCTCCTTAAATTCCTCTCAAGCTCTTGATCAAGAGGTAAGAGGTCTTCGGTATTCCTAGACCTGCGCATACACTCCAAGAGATATCAAATAACAAGGGAGAAGCTCCCAAGCTTGACAACCGATAACCGAATTCGGCCTAAACCAAATCCCCGGCAACGGCGCCAAAAACTTGTTCGCCACTTAGCGTGCGTGCAAATAAGCTTTAATTATAAAACTAGAAATCAAGCAAGCGAAACCGCAGTGTACGGATCGATATAGTTGAGCAAGAATTCCAGAGTATCGAACACAGGGATTTGGGGGGAACAAATTCAATTATAGGTTATCAAGCGAGTAAATGTAAGAAGCTTTTCAAATATTGGGAAAACAACAATCCTAAAGATCCAGATATCCAGCTGTGGCAATCGATTCAAGATATACTAAAGATATAAGGACAGAGTTGAGGTATGCAAAGGTATACGAATGTAAGGTAATCGTACGGTGAAGTTCCAAAAACCTTATATGACCCACCTAAAAGACACTCCCTATAAAGGTTGTTGAGGCTTCAGTATAGAAAGGATCTAAAGGCAAGAATTAACGTCAAATACCCAAACTTGTAATCCAAGGATCAAGACTAACTAAACCGATTAAGGTTGTGACACTCAGAATCGAGGTAGAGGTTGTTGAGGCTTCACTACCACCTAGAAATGGCAAGCCAAAACTAAGTTAAAGCAAATCTTTAACTTTGGATTAAAGTAAAAGCATGTTCGTAAACTAACACAAAATTACGGGTAGTTCTTGAGTTCCACGGCCGTGGAAGCTCAAGAACAGACCGTGGATTAGGTTCGTCGGCGATTCTCTCTAACTCTCAGGGTCCAATCTGTTTACGATCGATCTATCATCATCTAAGCCACAACTATCAACCCTTCACCTTAGAATTGTTAAAGGGTTTTAGCCAACAACAGTCATATTGATATCAAATTCAAGATTAAAAAGAATGAAAGATGAAAACTTTCAAAAACCTTGAATAACTCTCAAATCAATCTCAGATCCACAAATCAAGAACAATAACGTCAATAGATTTGGAATAATGCAAATAATCACAATCCTAGATAAGAACGAAGAACGGGATGTCAATCCGTCTTCAAATCAAACCTAAATAAGAAGCGAAATCTTCTTACGAACAATCTTCCGAAACTTAAACTCTTCCGTCAATCCGGAAATCTCTCAATCACAATCTCCGCCAAAATGCGAAATTAGGGCAAGTCCAAGCGTAAGCGAAAATGCGTCTAAGCCTAAGCGAAGGTGACGGAATCTCTCTTCGTCCGTCCTTTTATAGTGTAAGATAAAATATAAGCCCGGCCCAATTGCGTAGAAGATCGTGGCTTAAAGTATGGCGTAAAAGATCGCCAACATTACGGTCGTGGAAGGGTTCCACGACCGTAAATTAGAGCGTGGAAATTGTCACGATTTGACACAATCCTTCCACGGCCGTAGAAGTTGCTGGAATGAACCACGCTTCCCTTGCCAAGGTTCCACGGCCGTGGACTTGAACGTGGAATGTAGTACGGCCGTATTTTAGAGCGTGGTTTAGGGGTAAACCGTAATTCTTCCTTTCCTCGTGCTATTCTTCAATTTAGCACCTTCCTTAGCTCCTAGAGATGTCCTCAATCCTTGGACATGCTCAATCAAACTCCATTCTCGCACAATCCGTTCGGAAATAGCTCTTAATTGCCTACAATCAACATAAAGCTTGTGTAGATCTCTATTTCGACATTATAGACAAACTAGCTCACAAATGCATCAATGCTTAATCAATGACTATCAAAATGGATAAAATACACTTAGAAAACGTGCCTAAAATATCACAATATTTCATGCTAACAAGGAAGGAGGAGTAAAAACAGGAGAATGATCAATATCTGGAGTGGGGGACACAAGAGGGAGATAGGGAGTAGGTGAGGTGAAGAGGGGTGATTGTGTGGATAATGTCTTGAAAGGAAATATGGATTCTTAAAAAACCACATGCCGACTGGTTATGATTTTATGGGACTCAAGATTAAAGAGCTTGTAAGATTTTTGACCAAGTGGATAACCAATCAGGACACAAGGAGAAGATATAGACTCAAGCTTGCCCTTGTGAGGACGTAGGTTGAAACATAAGCAACATATGACTCTCAAATGATCATAAGTGAACCTAGTTTGTGATTTCTAGGCAAGCACATGAGAAGAAATTAAGTTAATAAGATAAGTACCAGTAAGAATGCATTCTCCCCATAATGAGACAGGTAGGTTTCCATGGAGACGAAGAGCTCTTGCAGTCTCTAGTAGATAGCGATGTTTCCTCTCAAAACATGCATTGTGTTGAGGAACATATAGAGTAGATCTCTGATGAACAATTCAAAACTAAGGAAGAACTCTTGAAGTTGGTGCTGCAAGAAGGCAACACCATTATCTGACCTGAACACCTAGACTTTGGCATTGAATTGATTGTCAACATATGCACATAAACTAGTGACAATCTTGAGCACCTGCTTTTGTTAGACATAAGAAATGTCCATGTACAATGAGTATAGTCATCAACTATAGTCAAGAAATATTTAGCTCTACATAAAGCAGGTGTATGATATGGTCTCACATGTCCACATGAATCAAGGAAAAATTAGTTTTAACATGTGATTTGCTAGGAGAAAAGGGCAACCTATGTTGCTTGGCTAAAATACACGTATGAAAATCCAATTTAGCAAGTTTAGAAGTAGAGAAAATGTCAACATGATGTAGTTTAGGCAGAGACAAATGTCCTAAACGAGCATGAAATAAATGCACGTTAGTTTATTTATGATCAAGTGTGGAGGTTGTACATGCCATATTTGGACGGAGATGGAAACCAAGCTTGTAAAGACCACCCTCCTTGTAACCAGTAGTCATAAGAGAATCATTAATTGATAAGGGCTTGAAATAAGCAGACACTATTAGTGAAGGTTATCTTCATGTTCAAGTCATGAATCACACGAGATATGGAGAGTAGATTGTGCTTGAAGTGAGGCATATATAGCACATTATGAAGTGTGATAAGAGGAGACAAAGTAATAGTCCCTTGACGATGAACCTCTTTTACTGAACCATGTGGAAGACTAGTGAGAATAGGATTCTCAAGAATGTGCAAGTGAGAAAAGCATTCCTTGCAAAAGGTAATGTGATAAGTGGCTCCTAAATTCACTATACAAGTGCACATGTTTTCAACATTATTCACAAAGTAATTGATAATTTCTGGAAAGTTAATAGAGGTAGTAGATTGCTTGTCCATCATCATCTTAAGCACTTCTTGATAAAACTACATTAATAATTGGTGGATCCATGGAGGATGATAAGCAAAAATTTGATTACTCGAGAGGATTGTCTTTGATGGAAGATTCCAGAACATTTGCTGATCTAGAAGATTGATTGGTAGCAAAGGTCTTCTCATCCTTTTGCTTTAAACTCCTTGTACCAATCTGGAACTCTAGTAAGATTAAAGCAAGCTTCTCTTAAATGACCTCTTTCTTAGCAATAATAACAATTCAGTCAAAATTTTCTTTCTTACAATCTCTTCTACTACATACTGCCTATCTATAAGGAATAGACCTAGACACATCTAGAGTATCATGTACAGGTAGGAGGTGATATATGATTTATTTCTGTTTCTCTACCTGAACTAACATGTGATACACTCGTTTTATGGTAGGCAATGATCCTAATTAAGGGCAATATGTTGCTACGAATGTGATCAAGTTGTTCATTCAATCCCATAAGGAATTGCATGACACGAAGTTTTTTTTTCTTCTTTACGAAATCTTCTTAAAAATTTCACAATTACAGTTAGCAATGCCTTTACAGAGGCTGGTCGGAATTGGATCAACAATCATCAATTGATCCAACAATTTCTTCAGTTTTCCATAATATATAGCAAGTGTAGTGTTGTCTTGTTTTAGAGAAGCAAGATCCTTAGGCCATGTTTATCGGTAAGTTCTTGGGAGGTTCTTGAATAAATATATACTAAAATAATAAAAAGCACCGAAGAACTTCAAATAGGAATGCTACCCCTAGCATCTTGAATTTTCAAATGCTTGAACCAAAATTTAAAAACAAATGAAAATGAGAATGGCATGGCACAATATAATTGGTAAGATATAAGTGATAACTAAATCATTAAAAATACTTTTCTAACTTAATAAATGAAAATAACAATAAAAATATTATACCACCATTTATATTTTATTTTTATCTATAGACACCCATATTATATATTTTTAGTTTATTTTAGGCCATATTTATCAAAGCAACCTATCTAGGTTCTTGGATACCTTTTTTTTATTTTTTCTCACGTCCAACTCATCCAAGCATCTCTTATAATTCTACCCATTTTATCAAAGCATTCTTATAAAAAGATCTTCTATATATTTTATTACTTTATTTTTACTATAAATTACATGTATACTCTTTTGTATAATCTAAAATATGCATTATAAAAGATAATTCATGTAATCAGAAAAATACTAATTTAGAAATCCTAATTTAATATTTAACTAAGTATATTTTAAAAAAAATCATATGGAGAATTTGACACACTAGGCTTTTTTTAGTTTTTGTTTAAGAATGTACCCCAAATGTTTTACCACTTTCATTTTTTTTTGATAAGAAGACCCTATATTAATTAAACCTGATCGTTTAACAAAATAACACTAAGCCCAACAGGAAGAGTAACTAAATCATAATCAACAAAGCAAAAAGATGGCTTTAACTGTGCCAATTGATGAGCCGCCGCATTGCCCGATCGCTTAACGAAAGACCAAGTCACCACACCCAACCCCTCCGCTTTCTGGATGATCTTCTTCACCAAGTTACCAAGCACACTATTATCGATCACTCGCTTTCTTATCTTTGAAATAAGCAAAAGAGCATCTGATTCCACCACTGAATAAGTAAACCCAATTCATTGATGAAGCTTAGCGCCCACCAGACAGCCTCCGCTTCCGCAATTAAGGGATCAGACCCAGCTTGGATCTTCTTCGAACCTATAAAGAGGACGACGCCCTTCTCATCCCGACAAATAAGACCAATCCCACAGTCATCACCCACACTGATGCATCGCAATTTATTTTTACAAACCCCATTGGAGGAGCTTTCCATGTAACCATTAATCCTGGTTGCCCATTCTTCCGCTCAAATGAACCCTGCTCCTGCTGAAATTTGACCAGATCACGCATCTGATTTTCCACCACAAAATTAGGCTCCTGTGCATCACCATGGAATACAAAACTATTTCGGGCCATCTAAATACCATAAAGCACCGTCCCCCAGATTTCAAACCCTTTCCTGTCAAGCTCATTCATAGCAGATTCCAACCAATCCATAAAACAAGGTACATGACGGCTTACCTTAACCGTTGCTAGCGCACCCGTCCAAACCTGTCGAGCTTTCACACAATCAGCAAGCACATGAAGTTCCGTTTCTACACGTCCGCACACTGCACACCAAGGATTTTCCATGCACCGACGTCGGTAGAGATTATATTTACAAGGTAAAATCCCTCTGCAACATCTCCATAGGAAGGATCGCACTCTCGGTCGAATGTTGAGTTTCCAAATCATTTTCCATATACTCGTCATGCACCGTTGATCAGAGCTTTCCTGTCCCCCTTGATCAGCCTTTCGAAGCTCCATAAAAAGCCTATATCCTGTCTTGACACTGTATTGGCCATTATTTTTGAAATGCCACACTATGCTATTTTGAGTGCATGAGTCAACAAGATGAATGCGTAAAATATTACTCGCATCCTCGAGACAGAACAAACATCTCACCACGTCCTCCCTCCACTCCCCACGGTTCCAGTCTATGATGTCAATAACACGGTTAGGAATTGGATCCACCAAGCCTGGAAGGATCTCAGGTCTAAAACTATGCGGCTTTGGGACCCAATTATCCCGTACCAACTCAATACTCGCCCCATTCCCAACCATCCAGTAACACCCCTTCATGCGAATTTCTCGTCCCCGAATTAAGCTACGCCATGTGTTGCTTGGATTATATCCTAACGTCGCATGTAGAAAAGATGAAGTTGGAAAATACCTGGCCTTCAGGAGCTTAGCTAATAGAGAATCTGGATAGTGAATCAATCTCCAACCTTGTCTTGCAAGGAGAGCTAAATTGAATCCCTCCATACTCCGGAAACCCATGCCCCCCTCCTCCTTTGGTCGACAAAATCTATCCCAATTCATCCAGTGGATACTCCTCTTGTCACCGTCTCCCCACCAAAACTTACATAAAAGTTGCTCAATATCATGACAAATCCCCGACGTCAAATAAAAACAAGACATGGTGTACATCGGGATGGCTTGAACAACAGAATTGATAAGTACTTCCTTACCTGCCTTGGAAAGATAGCTGCTTTTCCACCCCTTTATCTTTTTCCACACTCTCTCTTTAACCTGCGAAAATATCACCTTCTTTTATATGTTGATCATCGTGGGAAAGCCAAGGTAACGCTCATGTTTCTCGACCTCCACCACCTCAATGATTCCTTGAATCTCTTCCCTAAGCTCGTCCTTCACATTCTTACTAAACGACAGTTCCGACTTACTGAAGTTAACCTGTTGTCCTTCACATTCTTTAATAGTAGGTAAAAATTATTAACCCTTCTATTAGAAAGAAAGAATAAATGATGTTTGTTATTTGTTATATAAGTATAATTTTTAATTTTTAATTACTGAATTTGTTTTCTTTTATTATTTTTCTTGCCTTTTTTTATTTATTTTTTATTTTCTTTTTTATTTTCTGGACTGAATTTCTCATACCGGAAATTCTCATACCAGAAATTTCATACCAGAAATTTCATACCAGAAATTATCATACGAAAAGTTCATACCAGAATTTTTTTCATACCAGAATTTTTTTCATACTAGAATTTTTTCATACCAGAATTTTTCATACCAGAAATTTCATACGAAAAGTTCATACCAGAAATTTCATTCCAGAAATTTCTGAATTAAAACTAGCGGCACAATCAGCACTTGATCCTTGTGCTTTCTGTCCGCTATTTATTTTTGTTTACATAATACTTTTATTTTGAGACAATTTTAACATATAATTCTCCACTCAAATAATGCTCAACTCCTCCACGTCTTGTCAATTTGTCATTGTCAACTGGGAAAAAGAACAAGTCTTTTGGAAACCAAAGGAGACGGTGATGGACCCATTTTTGCAAACCGTCATCATATACGCAAATTACAATAAAAAAAATTGCAAAATTACAACGAGCCCCCTAAAATTTGCAAAATTAAATATTAGACAATTAAAAATTCATTCCGGTATGTAAATTTCGGTATGTAAATGTCCGGTATGTGAAATTCTGGTATGTGAAATTCCGGTATGTGAAAATCCGGTATGTGATAATTCCGGTATGTGAAAATCCGGTATGTGAAATTCCGGTATGTGAAAATTATGGTATGTGAAAATTCCGGTATGTGAAAATCCGGTATGTGATAATTCCGGTATGTAAAATTCCGGTCCGGTATGTGAAAATTCCGGTATGTGAAATTCCGGTGTGTGAAAAAATTCTTCATTCTAGAAAATAAATAAAAAATAAAGAAAATAAAAAAGACAAAAAAAATTAATAAAAGAAAATAAAAAAAGAAATTCAGTTTTTAAAAAGCATTTGGAAGAAAGAAGAAAACAAGAGGATGGAGAAGGTTTGACGGTAAAAAAAATAAGAGGGGTATATTTACTTAATTGAAAAACAAAAAAGCCTACTTACTATCACTATTTCTCTAAATAGCCTACTAACCAAATTTGCCCAAAATTATATGTATATATTTGAAATATATAAGAAATACAATACAACCATACTTGATTAATTTAAAAATCCTAATTTAATATTTAATACAAGAATACTTTATTACTTAAATCGAAATATATAAAATACAATGCACAACCCATTACACAAAACTAAAAAAACAACATGTAAAAATACTTAAATCTAAATATAGAAGACACTACTTAACCCAATACACAATCATTAAAAACAACACAAATAAAAATCATAAGTAGACCCAAATTTTTGCCAAATGTTCTCCATTAAGTTCGTTTTTAGTTGATGGTGTGTCTCCCTGTCACGGAGTCGAATCTTATTTGCAATGAAGTTGCTCATATCCACCGGTCTGTTGGTCGAGTATGTCCATTCCGAGCTATTGACTCGTCTAGTTTCTCCACTTTCTTCTTCATCAAATTGAGGAATATCATATTCGTGATGAACGTAATTCATCCGTTCATCTTCAACAATCATATTATGTAAAATTATGCAAGCTCTCATAATCTTACCAATCTTCATTGGATCCCAAGAAAGTACAGGATTACGAACTATTGCAAAACGAGCTTGTAACACTCCAAAAGCCCTCTCAAAATCTTTACGAGTCACCTCTTGGTGTTGAGCAAATAATTTTTCTTTAGCGCCTTGAGGGAGCCGAATTGATTGAACAAATGTCCCCCAAGGTGGGTAGATACCATCAGTGAGATAGTATCCGATACTGTATTGATGTCCAGTAACCGTAAAATTTATGTTTGGAGCTCTACCTTCCAAAATATCATCAAAAACCGGAGACCGGTCAAGAACGTTTGTATCATTACACGTACCTGGTATACCAAAAAATGCATGCCAAAACCAAAGATCATATGATGCAACGGCCTCCAATATAGTTGTTGGATATCCATGATCTCCTCGTGCAAATTGACCTTTCCATGCAGTTGGACAATTTTTCCACCCCCAATGCATACAATCGATACTACCCAACATCCCGGGAAATCCGCGAGATGCTCTAACACTTAGCAGTCGTTGTATTTCTTCGGGGGTTGGACGTCTAAGGTATTCATCACCAAAGAAGGTTATGACTCCGTCAACAAAATGTAATAAACATTGTCTTGCAGTGGCCGCACCAAGACAAAGATATTCGTCACAAGAATCAGCAGCAACTCCATAAGCCAACATGCGTATGACGCTTGTGCATTTTTGCAATGCAGATAATCCAAACCTACTAGTTGCATGTCTCCTTTGTTTAAAGTAATTCATTCCATTCTCAAGTCGTTCAACAATGCGCAAGAAAACATTCTTGCGCATTCTGAACCGACGTCGAAAAAGATCATCAGGGTAGGTTGCACCATCGGAGAAATAATCTTTGTAAAGTCGTGCATGTCCTTCTTCCCGTCCTCTTTCAATGTGGATTCGCCGACGTCGCCTTCTTGAATTTTCTGGTTGTGTGCTTCGCCCTTCAAATTGTTCGCATATAACTTGCCACTCTTTGAAAATAGTTTCTAGCTCGCCATTTGTTTCAAAGCTAGTGCTAGATAGGAATGGGTTTGTATGTGAGGAATTTGATTCGGAACTAGACATTTTTTGATGTTAAGTTAAGCTAAAAATTGCATAGCCAACTTCACACATATATATATTGCTAGTTTTTGTTTTGATAGTGATAAGGTATGGTTTGTTTTTATCAACTTTTACAGAGATTCTTTCACATGCATTATTATTGCTAGTTTTTATTTTGATTTTGACAAGAGATTGGTTGATTGTATCAACTTTTGCAAAGATTCTTTCACAATCATTATTATTGCTAGTTTTTACTTTGATTTTGACAAGAGATTGGTTGATTGTATCAACTTTTGCAGAGACTCTTTCAAATGTATTACTTATTGCTAGTTTTTATTTTGATTTTGACAAGAGATTGGTTGATTGTATCAACTTTTACAGAGATTCTTTCACAAGCATTATTATTGCTAATTTGATTTTGACAAGAGATTGGTTAATTGTATCAACTTTTGCAAAGATTCTTTCACAAGCATTATTATTGCTAGTTTTTACTTTGATTTTGACAAAAGATTGGTTGATTGTATCAACTTTTGCAGAGATTTTTTCACAAGCATTATTACAAACACTTAAATTGAAAATACTAGATTAAGACTTACAAACACTAATTTGAAATTACTAGATCGACACTTACAAACACTTTGTTTAAAAATATTAGATCAACAGACACAAACACTTAAGTTGAAAATACTAGATCGACACATACAAATACTTAAATTGAAAATACTAGATCAACACACATAAACACTTAAATTGAAATCGCTAGATCGACAACCAATTGCATATAGATTCAACCTACATAAGTTCCTTCATTAACGAGATCTTCAAAGCTTCCCCTTCAGGAGGAAGGTCTCCACACGACATTAATTCCATAAGCAACTCCATTTTCTTCACATTTTGATAATCATTTTGCTTTATTAACTTTCTCGCCTCCTTTTCCTCCTTAATCTTGATCTCTCTCATCTTATAGTTTTCCATGAATTGGAGATGTGCATCTTTTTTAAGAACAAGGTCTATATCAACATCACAACTTGTTGAGGCTAACTCTTTCCCCTTTCTCTTAGCAGCTTGGATACCGATTGGACGCTCAATAGGATGCTCATTAAACATACTCGTTGGAGTCTCTGACTCACCTTCATTAAGCCTCGATCTTTTTGAACTTCCACTTCCCGAACTTTTTGCTTAATAACTAGCACTCCATTTGGGTTCATCGCGAAGAATTCTCCATGCATGTTCATCTTGAAACCTCTTCTTCTCACTAGCAAAATAAATTTCATGTGCCCTCTTGATAATATCTTTTTCCATCTCACCACTAACTTTTTGTCGATTAGCCTGTTCATATGAATCAACAAACTTAGTAACATTTTTTCAATCAATTTGGCAAGCAACATTTTTGTTAAGTTTCTGCCACCTTACGGAGACCTTACGGAGACCTTCTGCATACACCCTCCGGTAGGATACATGAGTTATAGGAGAAGTTTGATGTGTTTTACAGTCTGGAGTGAGTTGGAGTTTAGGGAGGGTCAGTAGTTCGAACCTGAGGTATAAGGGACTGGAAGGTTGGACAGAATAAAGGGCTGCTGTAATTTTCAATTTTATTTCCTTCAGCTTTTAGCTTATAAACTGCCTATCTTGTCGACCAATTATTGAACGTTTGGATAAAGATCCACCGTTGAATTTTGGATATGTTGTAGATGGATATATACAACTTTGGGTTATGTATTGTTTATTATATATATAGGGTCTGGTTCTAGTGAGGAGGACCTTAATCCCCTCAGCAGTCACTACATGGCCTAGGAACGCCACCTCTGACATCCAGAACTCACACTTGGATAGTTTAGCATATAGCTGACTATCCTGTAGAATCTGCAACACTGTCCTCAAGTGTCCGGCATGCTCCTCTCGACTTCTAGAGTAAACTAGAATGTCGTCAATAAAGACCACTACAAACTGGTCTAGGAAGTCGATGAAAATCCCATTCATCAACTCCATAAATACTGCTGGCGCATTAGTGAGCCCGAATGGCATCACTACAAACTCATAGTGACCATACCTAGTCCGGAATGCCGTCTTAGGTATGTCCTGATCTCTCATCCTCAGCTGGTGATAACCCGATCTCAAATCTATCCTCGAGAACACTGACGCTCCATGCAGCTGGTCCAGCAGATCATCTATGCGAGGTAGTGGATACTTATTCTTGATGGTGACCTTGTTCAACTCCCTGTAGTCGATACATAGTCTCATCGATCCATCCTTCTTCCTCACAAACAATACTGGTGCGCCCCAAGGAGAAACACTCGGGCGTATGAAGCCCTTCTCTGCTAACTCCTCTAACTGCTTCTTCAACTCAAGCAGCTCTATCGGGGCCATGCGGTACGGGGCCTTCGAGATCGGTCTCGTGCCCGGCTCTAACTCGATGCCAAAATCAACACTCCTCTGTGGGGGTAGCCCAGGTAAGTCGTCACTGAATACCCCTGCAAACTCACAGGCAACTGGTATCTCTTCTACTGTCAGGCTCTTGCGCTCCTTCATGGCATAACACCAGAAGGCCTCGCAACCCTGTGCTATCAATCTGGCGGCTCTCACTGCGCTGATAACTGTGCCGGACTTTCCGAGGTCCCAACCTCGGAATATCACGCTGTGGCCTTCCTCCGTGGCGACAGTCACAGTCCTCCTACCAATATCCAAGACGGCTCCATGTCTAGTCATCCAATCTATCCCTAATATCACGTCCTCATGTGCTAAGGGCATGACTAGAAAATTTACTAACCAGATCCGGCCTCCCAGATGAATAGGGCAGTCATAAATCTCTCGAGATCCTCTAACCTTACCCCCATCTGGTAACCCAACCACAAAAGGTACACCCTCTACTGTAGCTAAGGACAACCTATCTACACATGCATCTGATATAAAGGAGTGTGTGGCACCCGTATCAAATAAAACGCGCACAGGTAAGTCATGGATCCAAATAGTACCTGTGGTCGTAGGTGCTACAGGCTGCTCAGTGTTCCTCAGCTCGAACACTCTCGATGGTCCTCCTCTGGTGTCAGTGGTACTACTACGTCCTCTACCACGACCTGATCCCTGTGCTGTACTGTATGAAGCAGGATGCCCTGGGGCCCGGTACTGTGGCTGCTGCTGACTCGGAGCTCGGTACTGAGGAGGTCTCTGTACACTCCTCTTAGCACCTGCAGGAGAAGATCCCTGCTGAGAAGGAGCCTTGCCCTGACGGCAGAAGGTAGCTCTGTGTCCCAGCTTCCCACAAGTGAAGCAAGTGATAGGTGGTTTCGGGCAATCCGTCTTGATGTGATCACGGCCACCACAGTTAAAGCATTGTCGATCTCCACCGGGAGTCCGAACTGTAGAGTGGTAGCTGGACCTCCCATGAGTCTGTCCTCGACCATAACCGGCTACTGCTGCACTGCTACCAGCATGTCCTGTCCTCTGCCGCTTATCCGGCCCACTAGACTGAGCTGCTTTCCTAGAAGCTGGCCTATCTCTCTCATAAGAAGAGGCCCTATCCTGATAATCAGACAAGGTCTCACAGCGGAATCCAGCCAGGTAGGATCGGGTACTCTCTCTCAACCTCCTGGAGAAAAGGTACACATGCTGCTTTTCTGGAGGTGCAGATGGTCCAAGCAAGGTCAGTTCCTTCTGAAATTTCTTTATAGCTGCAGCAATCGGGATATCTTCAAATCCCGCCTCAATGAAATCTTGGAATCTCTCTCTCCTCAGCGAAACTGGACAGTACCTGTCTCTAACAATGTTCCTCATCTGCTCCCAGCTGGTGACTCGGCCACGAATGGTACGCCACCATGAATGGGCATCATCTGTGAAACAGGTCTGTATCAAATCTACCTGTCGATCCACGGGGCAACGTATTGCCTCCAAAGCAGTCTCAATCTTCCCTATCCAGTGCTCCACCTCTAGTCCTATCTCTCCGCTGAATGAGGGGACCTTCTGAGAGTTGAAAGCCTTCAACCACTCATCCGGTCTCGGTGCTCTGGACCCAGTAGGTGCTCTATCAGCATCAGCCCTCCTCTCAGATACAGCCGGCACCTGAGACACTCCCTATGTCACCTTAGCTGACCTAGCCGGTACCACCGGTGGTATCTGAGTAAGCCTCTCAACTCTGGCAGCTTCCTCCCTGCGCTCAACATAGGCTCTGAACTCCCTGTACTTAGATGCTCCAATAGAAACACGTCCTGACTCAGTAGAACGTGCTCCTTGCGCTCCAGACCTAGCGGCGGTCTCAGGCCTGACCTCTGGGCCTACACTCTCAGCTACTTCTTCTACAGCAACCTCTGGTATGCTTGCTGCAGGTGGGTCATCTCGAGGAACTCGTCCTCGACCTCTCCCTAGTGGAGGTCTACCCCCACGACCACGCCCTCTAACAGTAGGGGTGCTATCAGCTCGATCCTGTCTGACTGGGGGAAGGGGGGGACGACCCCTACCTCGGCCAGTCACTTGTGCAGCCCTAGTACGTGTCATCTGCACGAATAGTAATAACTACAGTTATAAACTAGCTAATCTATCATAACAGTACAAGTCTATAATTATTCTAAGATTACCGAGATCCGCAGAGGTAGTGGTGGTCATCCGTACTTTCTATCCCAACCCGACTCTGTATGCATTTTAAAACCAAAAATTCTCTTTGGAAAACTCAGACCCCTTTCGGGTTCTGTTTATTTACTTATATGACCTTTTTAGAAGATTCAAGTGCCATTGTTGCCAACCTGCTCTGATACCATGTTGTAACACCCCAAATTTTACAACTTAGGGAGTTACTGGTTAGGACCGCACAGTGGGTCCCGACCTTAGTTTGACAACAACTTAACAAGATCTTACAACAAGGCACAGATAAGGAAAACCAGAAATCATAAAATAGTTTTTAACAATGCATGAATGTGACCAGATCAACTATAGCCGGAAAACGTAATATAACAAAGTACGAAAGGAAACAATGTTCAACTGTAAAACCCACAAATGCAGAAACTGTAAAACGTCCTAAAGTACGACACCCCGGCTGACCACTACCGTCTGGATCACTCGGCATCTGCTCTAACCTGTGTCAAATCTAAACAACATATCAACAGTTAGCTAACTATCCAAATATAAGCAAAATGATAACAGCACAAGCACACGCAGAAACAAAAATAAACAAACATCATGCTGGCACTCAACCGTTTATTATCTATTATTTAAGTGATTCACATTATTCAATTTAAGTTGTGGCACGAGAACTATTATTAGTTCTCGCCTCCGTTCCTTATCCAACTGGTGTAGGTCTAGCTGACTTTCACTGGTAGCATCACTACAAACCATGTATGGACTAGTCCCGGAAGAAACCCCCAGCGCCCCGCGAGCTACTGAGCAGAATGTCACCGCCCGTTACTCTTAGGCCAAAATATAGGTCGGTAATTATATATCACAACCTATCTCTCTAACATTTCAATCACACACCACCATCATCATTTATACTCATATTTAGAAGTCAGCTAAGTAAGCCCAAAGGACTTACCTGTTATAACGCTCGACTCTTTATAAACCACTCGCTCTGTAAACTGTAACCACTCAGTTGCCTGTCAAAGGCGATAAGTGTATTAGCACACTCTCACGTAGATAGAAGTCTAAAACTTCTAAGATCGAATAAGGTATTAAGACATACTAGTTACAATATTAGTTTAGGGTAAAATGACCATTTTACCCTTGGTTCCGATTTTCTCGAAAACCCTAAAATTCATGTCTAAACTCCTATTTGAGGTTCTAAATTTATATTCTAACTCCTAAAATTTTATTTGGTTCCAAACTGACATTTTTCCTATGTTTCTATTTTCCGGAAGAATCGTAAAGGTCTAATTTCGGTTCTAAATATAAAATTCTTAACAGCTTATAATAATTCCGAATTAAATCTCCAGATCATCTATGAGGTTCTATCTAACCTTAGGAGGAAAAATTTATCTAAACTGTTCAGCCATTAATTTTATAATAATTCACTAAGTTGACTACTTCACTTACAAATCCTATACTTAGCCAAAAACTTAAGTTTACCAAAACTGCTCAACTATCTAACTTCGGGAGCTCATAACTTTCAATCCGACCGTTCATTTCTTCTCAAATTTTAATATGCTAAACTACATATATCCATATACAATATATCCAAAATTCAACGGTGGATCTTTATCCAAACGTTCAATAATTGGTCGACAAGATAGGCAGTTTATAAGCTAAAAGCTGAAATAAAATTGAAAATTACAGCAGCCCTTTATTCTGTCCAACCTTCCAGTCCCTTATACCTCAGGTTCGAACTACTGACCCTCCCTAAACTCCAACTCACTCTAGACTGTAAAACACATCAAACTTCTCCTATAACTCATGTATCCTCTACCCTAAGCTACATCTTTTACTCAGCGACAGAACAACATACAGCAGTGATTTACCCGTTTCAGTAGAGGTGCTCTGAGTTCCTTGGTTCCTGACTCGTAACCGAGAGGCTGGACTATGTTGCTGAAGCGAAACAAAAGGAGGGAGATCACTACTCCGACTGGTTAAGAGTGAGGCAAGAAGAGTAGAGAAAGACCTACCGGAGGGTGTATGCAGAAGGTCTCCGTAAGGTCCGCTCCGGAATTGTCGATTGCAGGAGGGTGAAGTTGCTTGCCAACTACAACGTGGACTAGGCAGTCACGGTTTCTGTGCATTCATGTAGTCTATGAGCCTGTAGGGAAAAAAGGAAGTGAAATAGGGAAACAAGGCTCACCTTTTACGACGTTACTGAGTGCAGAAAGCTACAACGGATCTGATCTTGATGAAGAGGGCTGGCTCGATGTAGAAGGCTGTTGTAGACCTACTGTCGTTGAAAGAAGAAAGAGGAGTAGAGATTGCTGCGTGGATTTGAACGGAAGAATGCTGAACCTGGACGTGCTAGCGGGAGTTACAAAGGAGACAACGAGAATCGTGGAGCATTTATGGCAAGCATATCTCAACCTCTCGCCCGCTCAGCTCGTGGGTATGCAGAAGCTGAAGGGCTGCTCTTTCCTGGGTTGGAGTAGGCGTGGGCTGAAGACTAACATTGGGCTAGAGAGGCATCAGGCGGCTGCTGGGCTGCAGTGGCGCTGGACTGGAAGAAGCTGGAGCAGCTCACGGACTGGGCTCCTTAATTTAGCGAGTTTCTGGCTGGACAAGATCCCGATATATAAATATACGGACTAGGCGGATAGAGAGTTTATTATAGATTAAGATCGGTTAAGGATTCTATCATTTTATGCGGAAGTAATCTACATAAAATGATAAACTATTTTAAGGATTCTATCATTTTATGCGAAAGTAAGCTACATAAAATGATAAACTATTTAAAGGATTCTATCATTTTATGTGAATGAATCTACATAAAATGACAAATCCTATAATAATATGTCTAACTCAGTAGACGGATATGGGTCCATTGATCGAGATCTATTTTATAACGGAAATAGACGGAATAAAAATTCCGGATATTACAAGGACCCTTGCAGATAAGAATGAGGAGAGCCGGTGTGGTGACATGTGGCATGCCAAGCCACCGTTTTTTTTTCTTCAGATTTTCTTTTTGTAAATAAAAATTGGTGTTCATATTTTTATAAGTATGTGTTCATTTTTAAAAGAGTCATTGTTCATATGTTATCAATAAATGTTCATTTTTTTCCAACACTAAATTTTCATTTTTAACATTAATTGTTCATTTTGGTATTTGTTGAAAAACATTTTTTTCGGATTATTTTTTGAAAATTATATTATTCTTTCAAATTGTGTTAATAAAATATGATGTTTGTTTTTTTACAAGTACGTATTCATTTTTTTTTTACAGTTATGATGTTTATAATATGATGTTCATTTTTTTTTAAATAATAATTTTCTTCAAAATCGTGTTTATAATATTCAGAGATGGATTACATAAAAATTGTGAAATCAAAGAGAATACAAGACGATTCAGGTTTTGTTTCTTCGAATTTATACTCTCATTTGTTTAGATTTCCATTCTTAAGGCTTATGTTTCATTATGATTGATGTTTGTCTTCGAAATCAAATTTGTTTGAATCATTTTGTGTTTGATAAGTTTGATTGAGAAAATACATGTATATACATGTGTTGAGTTGGTCTAATAGCTCCAATTGAATAATCTATATGCTCCTTTTAGTGTGCACACAAACTGTTCGGCAAAATGGCTTATAGAAAAATAGTTTATGATATTTACAAGAACAATGACATAAAAAGTATGAACACTGACGAATAAAAACATGAACAATGACGTATAAAAGTATGAACACTGATGACTTATCTATAACTTTGACACATGCATAACATATTATAATCATTTTTTAACGTTTTGTGATGAGTTTTTTTATTTTTGTGATTATATACTGTAAATGAACATCTATGCATTATAAAATGAACACAAAAGAATAAATGGACATGACACTTTGATGAATAAAAATACTATGAACACCGATGTATAAAAATATGAACAATGACATATAAAAGTATGAACACCGATGACTATTTTGAACGTACGGGTATTTTTCCAGATTTTAAGTTAATTTACAAAAATGTCATTAATGATGAGCGTGTGAGAACCCTTGATTTAAATTCATCCAAGGGTTTACAATCCTCCTAATTTCTATCTACAAGCTCTCTCCTCACTTGAGCTAAAATCTATATATATATATATATAGGGTATTATTCAGGTACGGCCCATTATTGCGGTACGGCCGTGCGGCCATACCGTAGGGCGACACGTGTCCCGAAAAAGAAAAAAAAATTTTTATTTTTTTTTTAAAAAAAAAAACGAGTAAAAGTAATAGTTCAAAACTTATTATGGAATAGTTCATAACTTATAAAAGGATAGTTCATGAATTATAATAGAATAGTTCATAGTGTAAAATTTATAAAGGATTGAAAGTAATAGTTCAAAACTTATTAAGTAATAGTTCATAACTTCTAAAAGGATAGTTCATGAATTATAATAGGATAGTTCATAGTGCAAAATTTATAAAGGAGTGAAAGTAATAGTTCAA